>VWZP01004948.1:92028-322947 GCA_013396995.1 Dicaeum eximium
CCCTCACGGCCCCTCACGGCCCCTCACGGCCCCTCACGGCCCCCCACCCCCATCCCTCACCGACCCCTCGTTTCCTCCGCCGCCGTCCCTCGGTCCGAGTGCGGGAGCGGCCCCGGGGCGGGGCTGGAGCCCCCCGCTGGAGAGCTCCTGAGACCCCACGGCCCCGTCCCCTGTGCTGCAAGCGGGTCAGGAGGCGGCTGTGTCTGCGGGGCCGCCGTGCAGAGCCTCAGGCCTGACCGCCCCCGACAGAGCTGGGAGCGCAGGAGGTCTCGGGTCGTGCACGGGCTGCTCGGTTCGGAGTGGTTTTGGCCGTTCCCTCGTACAGAGAGGGAATCCCGTCTCCTTGGTGTGCTGGTCCTGTATCCAGCCCAGAGCAAATCAGTTCCGTCGGCACTCAGAGGCCGCTGCTTTGGGTGCGTCTGTGGAGTTTCACACCTGCTTCGTTACAGGTGGTGGCTTGGGAGGCTTCCATGAGGCCTTCTTACCTCATCTTTTCACCTTTGTATCAGTTTATTTGATCTCTTTTTACTTTATGTCAAAATCCATCTGTTGAAAGTCTGTTTTGTGTGTTAGAGAAGCTGTGGGTGTCCATCCCTGGCAGCGTTCAAGGCCTGGCTGAATGGGACATTGAGTACAGTGTTGCAGTGGGATGTGTTCCTGCCCACAGCAGGGGCGTTGGAACGAGATGATCTTTAAGGTCTGTTCCAACCCAAGCCATTCTATGAATGAGTCTATGCTCTGTTAGTTTGTGTACTGGAATAAAGGCATAGCCATTACTCTTGAGAATCAGAGACTAGTCTTTTTTCCCTCTAGCCTCTTGCATTTTTACAGATAATATTACTTAGAATTTGTATCTGCTAGCCTATCTATTACTTTTTGAATAAAAGTTTTGAATAAGATTTTTGGAAGTATAAAATTCGCCTTTTCAAAATTTTGATCACATTTCCTGAGAGGAGGTCTTCTGTAAAGTAATTATATTCAATCTTTATGTAAGTATGAATCCCTATTAATGATAATTGGGAGGGTTAATACTATACATGAATGACCATTACATTTGAAGGCTTCCCCTTTCTCCTCCTTTCTTTAGGTTTATTTTTTATGCAACTAATGCCGTGTTTCCAGTCTGTTGCCTGTGAAGCATCCTAAAGCATGGAGAACTTCGTTTTGTATGAGGAGATTGGAAGAGGAAATTCAACAATTGTTTATAAAGGAAGAAGAAAGGGGACAATTAATTTTGTTGCCATTGTTTGCAGTGGTAAATGCAAGAGGGCTGGAGTAGCAAACTGGGTAAGTAATGGGTTTCTTTTCCTGCTAAATCTGGGAAAAAAATTCAGCCTACCAAATTCTGGTTGCACAAATTATAGAAAAGTGCCATGTGCTTCTTTAGACTGAGTTTATCACATTTAGACCAGCTTCTCCAGATTTTAAGTTCTTATTCTTTAATTACAGTATTCTTTTAATGTATTTATTTCTTCATGTGATTTTAGTGGTTTTTAGATTGCATGCATAAACACATTTACAGTCTTACTGTTTCTGTGGTGTGTCAGTGAACTTCTAAAAATAGTTGCATGTGGTGGGTTGCTTTATTTTGTTATTAGTTGTGCAAATCCAGTGGTAGCAGTAACTTCCAGTAAACAATCAATTTGTTACTCAGCAAGAAGAAATTATTATTGTTGAAAAAATACCATTTAAGCTAAATCAATTCTGGTTTGTAAAACCTTGGCAAAGCTTTAAATATGATACTTTCTGGAAAGGAAACAGATACAGTTACACAGTTCAAATACTTTACTTTTCCAGTAGATACATTTTGTTTCTGTAGTGGGTTAACCTTGGCTGGATGTGAGGTTCCCACCAAAGCTGCTCTATCACTCCCTTCTTCAACTGGACAGGAGTCAGAAAATACAATGAATGGGTCAAGATAAGAGCAGGGAGAGATGACTCACCAATTACCTTCACAGGCAAAACAGCCTCAATTTAGGGAAAGTAATTGAATTTATTGCTAAAGTAGGATAATAGGAAATAAAACCAAATCTTAAAACCCCTTTCTCCCACCCCTCCTTCTTCCTGGACTCAGCTTTACTCCCAGTTTTCTCTGCCAGAGATGCAGGGAGATGGGGAGTGGGGTCAGTTCGTCAGATTCTGTCTTTGGCCTTAAAAATCTCTTGGGGATACCTTACATACTACTCTAGCAAGAAACAGGCTTCTGTAGAGATTAGGCCACGTAGGTGTTATGGAAATACAGATTTTCAGGGTCTCTTGAATGTTTTTCTTTGTCTGATAAGATCAAGAATGATGGAAAAGCTTCTTTTCACTTCCTTTTGCTATATTATCTCTCTTTTGTATTCTTATTGAAAAAAATGTAGGAATGCAAGTTTGACTCCAAATTCTGATTTCCAGTTTATTATTTAGTGGTGCAGGAAGCTTAAATAATATTTATAATTTTGATTTGGGAACTTACTGGAGTTTTTTTTTTTCAGTATTTTAAAAACAGGTAAGTTGGGCAGGGTCTGTGAGGAAAGTTATCTTTTCTCAACATACATGTAACACTAAAATATGTGAAGAATAATGTTAGTGCACTGGAAAAGTCAAGAGAACATTTAGTTAATCTAGAGTAGATTGTGTTGTTTCTTATTCCCATGCCTCAAGTGCATATATGTATATATATATGTATATCTATATATATGTGTGTGTGTGTATATATATATATATATATGTATATATATGTAAATATATGTGTGTGTGTGTATATATGTATATATATATTTGTGTATATATATATGTCTTTGCCCCACTTAAATATGTTAAAACTTCACTCTAGGTTCGTCTGACTCAGGGACTCACACATAAGAATATAATGGCATTTTATGAATGGTATGAAACAAGCAACCATCTCTGGCTTGTAGTGGAATTATGCACAGGTAAGATAAGCTCAAAAGGTAAACATTTATAGAATGAGTATTTGTAAGAGATTTCTTACAGCTTTTTTACAACAAATGCTTAGATCTTTGAAAAAAGTGTAATTATCTGATTATTAACTAGAGAATCCTGTTTATATATAAAAGTGGTTTTGCTCTTGGAAACATTTTTAGAAATCAATTGAAGTCATGCTTCTCCTCTGCTTCACTGTATGCGTCTTTGAAAAATTAGTTGAGTTACATAACATTGGTTTTTAAGAGCTGAAATGAGAAGGCCAATCAGGGAACATAAAAGCAAATTGTGAATAGTCACTTCAGTAAAAATTACTTGAGAACTTTTCTAAGGATTGGCAGCTTTGGCATTCTCTTTTAAAAGACATCAAGGAGCAAATCAAGTTACAATGTACTAATAACTTAATATTGTTCAAATTAATTTTTAATCAAAGGGCAATTCAGCAGCTAAAGTGAATTATTTAGTTTTTTTTTCCTTTTCAGTATAAGTATTTTGACTTCCATGTTAAAATCATAATTTGGGAACTCTGAGAAACCAGCACTGCATTAAGTGATTCACTTGGTTTTGATAAGTTCTTATCAATCTACTCAAGGATTCTTGTAAAGCTTTCTTTAATTATGGTGACTGCATGTTTTAAACTTCTGACAGCATGCTTTCCTCCATATGGAAAGGAAAGAAAAGAAAGCCAATACGCATGTGATGCATGCTAAGGTTTTGGAGTTTGTTTAATAGTAAAAGTCCGTGTTACACCCAGCCTTTTTATTTATCCAGAATTCTGTTTGAAAAATTACTGAAGAAGAGAAATCAGAGGTTCTGAGAAAAAAAAGTCAGGTCATTCTTTCAGTTAAAAGCGATTTTAATGGCTCATATCTTTGGTCTACTTACTTAGTCTAACTTTGGCGTACATATTTAAGTATTAAACAGGCAGCCTTTTATTATTGAACAATTATCAGGTGTTTTACCTTGCACTTTCTATTTTGCGGCAAGATGAGTGTCTTGGAGCTAACTTACACATAGAAGAAGATGTGGATTTCTTCTTAATTTTGTTGAGACTTGAAGAATGTTTTGGAAATATGGAAGATTTCTCTCACTTGTCTCAAAGATAGTTTCTGTTATCAGATGCAAAATATTTCTGTGTTGCTGGTTTCACTACTTTTTTTCTTAGTATGTTTGGCCATATTATGACATTATTCTCTATGAAGTCCTCTAAATTACATTGTAAGAAACAGTAATTAGGTGTGATGGAAAATTCTTTACTGAGAATTCTTATCTGTAGTATGGACTTTGTTTTAAAGGAATGACTGATTCACTAACCAGCATAAAAAGGCTTAGAAATAAAATAATTTTAAGATTCAGCAGCACTGAATAGTTGGAAGAGTACTGTAATGACAGAGCCTCTGAAAGAAATGACTGATCAAAGAGAAAAAAAAGTTCAGGAAAATCTACTATGTGATCTGGAATAAAAGATCTAGTGTCCATTTCTATGAAAAGCTTTCCTAATCCCTCTTTCATTCAGGGTCCTAAATTTGTGTCTTTCCAGGAAACCTAGAGATAACTCATGGCATGCAGACTGTGGTCTTAGGCAAACAGATTTGATGCAGGATTAGTAAAGGACCAAATGGGGCTGAGAAGAGGGGTTTTGGGCAAGATGGGAATGTGGAACTCAGAATGGGGGCTGGGACAGGAAGAAGAGAAAGAATGAGCAATGAATTTGTGGGAAATGAGATTAGAAGACATCTAAGTCACATGAATATTTAAGATGGGAATGACTCAAATGGGGTGAGTCTGATGACATACCTGAGAATCACTGGAAAAATGAGTGAGTAGGTGATGGGGACGAAGAGAAGTGTTTGTAAGGCTACAGAAACAGTAACAACAGTAACAGTAACAGTGGGGAGAAGTGTAGAGTATGAGTGTGAAGCCCAGTGAAGAATACAGGTGATAGAGGATATATGTGAGGGTTATTCGTAAGGCTTTGTAAGTGTCATCTGATCAGGAACAAAGGAAGGGTTGTTTGGAACTTAATGGAGAAAGAAAGTGGTGATTTTGGAAGGACAGAGAAGGGTCTCATGTTAGGATAAGCAGTCTAGAGAGCTGTGATTACAACTTATTCGTATAGGAAACTGGAATTTGTGTGAGGAAAACTAGAAAGTGAAATATAACAAAATAATTTTTCTTTTGGATGTGCTTGACCTCAGACTGTAACACAGTTTCACTATTTCTGTTGTCTCTGAATTCAGTGGAAAATGGCCAGCCCTGGTTTTAGCAATTGTTCACAGAAGTTGATAGCCTGCTGTTGATATTACTTATTGTTTTAACTTGTGCAGCAGGAATCTAGCTAAGGAATTTTAATGAAAGCATTGGGTACTATTACAATGTGAAGTAACACAGTTTCTGGATTTCTTTTTTCCCTCTGTTTCCTTTGTAAATAATATTGAAGTAGTTTTGAAGTAATGCAGTCAGTTTTATTCCAGATAAAATTAAGATTTTGTCACAGTATTGAAAATAATTCTTTGGTACATCTTAGATTTTGTAACTATTAGATATCAAGAAATCTTTTTAAATATCCACCGATACAGGTTTTTGATTGACATCTTTTGAAGTTTATGTAATTGGGCATTACTAGTGTGACCTCTTGTTCATATGCACTTGCTGACTATGTGTATTTCAGGTGGTTCTCTAGAATCTGTCATTGCTCAGGATGAGTGTCTACCAGAAGATGTGGTGAGAGAATTTGGTGTTGAGCTGGTTACTGGTTTATACTATATCCATAAGCATGGAATTATCTATTGTGAATTGAAGCCTGGAAAGGTGAGGGGAAGTATTATCTATAGGGACACTGGATGTTACTTTTCATGATGGCAGCATTCATTTTATTATTTTTATTTTACTATTTGGAAGAAGCTTACCTCAGCTGTGAGGTCAGTTGAGTTTTATAATATATGTGAAGACAATAAGAAACAAGTCTGGAGCTTGAATATTTTATGATATAATTGATTTCTTTCCTTGCTGTATATCTGATACGGTGTGATATATTCTTTTGATTTGGTGTACTGATTCAATTTAATGAAAGATTTTACTTCTCTGTCCTTGGACACATAAATTTGTTATTATTCTATCATGCTGCAGAATATTTTATGACCATATAAATGATAATGAGGGAGTAAAGTTAACTAAATTTGCTTTGTTAATAACCTTCTATATTGTTTGCTCATACCATGGACATCATCATCTTATTCCTGTATAAAAATATGGGTCTTTATGTAGTTTCTCATTTTGTGTATGTGTCTGTAATTTTTGTAGAGGTTTGCCAAAGTCTGTGTTTGTTTTTAACTCATGTAGTCACCAGAATATTACTACAATAATAAATTTTTGCTTAACAGTAATTGGTTTTGACCTTGAGCTGTAAGTGATAAAGTTGCCATTCTCTGAATCTTTGGTAAAATCTTCCACAACTCTGCTCAGTTCCTGTCATTTGTGGACCCAAAAGCACTAAAAATACATGAGTAAAGCATAGTGTAGATGACTCAGCAGTCTCCCAAAGAAGAATGCTGCTCTAAAGTGCTTATTTCAACAGAAAGTAAAATGCTGAAGTTAAGGCTTCTTCTGTGCTCTACCCCCTGCTTCTGGCTGAATGGGCTGTTTCTCCAAACAAGGTTTTTGGGATTATGAAGTTTTTAGTTGCAAGAATAAGCAGTGACTTGCCAGAGAATACTCTCATCATCATCGGACAACATTTGTGGAAGTTTCTGCTACATAAAATGAGAAAAAATCCTTTTTCTCCCCCTCAAAATAAGCCCCATTTGGTTTTACTGGACTTTTATTTCCTATGCAGTTTTACTCTACTTTAACTTTCTTTTCTCTAGTAACATCATTGTTTGTTTAGATTTAATAATGAGTAAACGAAAGTGCACATTGAACGTCTTAAGGATTCTGTTGGGGTACTTTTAGTTATAAGAAAAAAGACAGTATTGGCATTGACTTAAAAGAAAAACCTAAGTGTTTTTGGTTATAGTGATCCTCTCTATGTACTTAAAAGATTTGAGATTGTGATTGTTTTTATAATAAATTGTTTCATATTTCAGGTTGGACATTTCAATTTTAGTATGTGGTACTAGCATATTGGATTTTGTTTGTTCTAATAGATTCTACTGGAGGGGTCTGGCACTTTGAAATTCAGTAGTTTTTGCCAGGCTAGAGCAGAGGGTGAAGACTTGGAAAAAATTTTTGCTTTAGCTGGAGCTGAAGAAGGTGAAGATATTGATGAAAGCAGTCCTCAAAGATACTTTAAAAATATAGTTCAAGGTATGCAATTTTTACTAGCCAGAATTAACTTACACCAAAGAGACAGAATGAAGGTTGGAATGTCAGTGATTATGATAAAGAAAAATTATTTAGAATTAATCCTGTTTTGTCTCAGAAAAAATTGAGCTATGGAATTATTTATGGACTTTTAAAAAGTTTGTGCTGCAGGTGCTCTCTGTAAGGTCTGGAACTAAATTCCACTAAGTTAGTATTAAAAGTATACAGAAAATTTGTGAACTACTACACTAAACCTCTGCTTCTTTCATTGTGCACTGCACTGCTTTCATTGTCCGTCTTTATGCATGTGGTCTAGGTTATTTCTAGTTTGAGCTCAACTCTTTCCTTACCTTAAAGAATGATAATTTCATTTTAAAGTGTGAGAAAGTTACTGTGCTTCAGTTTCAACAGGCAGATCCATACAAGTACAATAGAATGCAAATACTATGCTATTTTTTTTCCATTGAATAAGAAAAAATCTGAAACTTGTTTTTAATCTTCTGAATCTTTTATTAGTCATTATCTTGGAACATCTCACAGACCTCTATTTCTAAGATAATGATGTCTCATGTATCAGTTACTTTTATCAGAAACAATGGAATTCTTCACAGTATTTTATGAGAACAAAGAGGTCTCCTTGCTGTCTCCTTCTGAAAGTCCACACTGGAAATAGTAAGACCAAGATCAGGTCTTTATTTAGGAAGAAATACAAATCTAATTACTTTCCTGCTCTTCGGAACTGTTTTGATTTATCTGGTAATGACCTTTTGCCACTTAAAAAAATAAAACCCAAGAAGAAAAGAATCCAAAATAAGCTTTTTAAGGGACTATGGAATTGGCACTTTTGCTGATTTAATGTAATTTTTTTAGAGATTTTTGTAAATTGATGGGAACTACTGTAGAAATAGGAACTGTAAATTTTATTCCTGTATCAAACAGAAGAGATTTGTGAATAAGCTGCTATAATTTGATATGTGGTCCTTTAATAGTGTTTTAGTGGGAAAGAGCCATAACTGCTTAGATCAGTGATTTCATTGGCTAGCTACCTTGTTTTTCGTGACAGGGCTTTCTAAGTTCGTGAAGGTTTATTTCTTGGGATAGCTTTAAAAAAAAGAAATCCCAAATCTAATGTAACGTAATTATTTCTGTTACTCAAGTGAGGATGGTTTACCATTCTGCTCAAATTGCTTGGCTCTGAAAGCAGCTGTTAAAGCAAATCAAAACATTCTGTGTTTGAAAAGTGCAGCACAAGTCAGTGTGGTAATTGAAGTGAAATAAACAACAAGGTAGCATATATAATCTACATAATCCAGTTAAAGTATAGTAGAGAACTTCCTTGGAAACTACTTACATTTGCTATTTCAGTTTTCTTTTATGTTGAGTGAAGACAATCTATAACTTGTTTGGAGACAGAGTTTGAAATGTGGAAAAAGATGAATGCTGAATGAATAATCAAAGTGCATTAATTATACATTTTGTATTTTGTAGACTTTCCGTTATACACAGCTCCTGAAGTAATAAAGGGAGGCAACTTCTGCCAAGCCAGTGATCTGTGGTCCCTGGGATGTCTGCTCTATGAAATGTTCTCAGGTTGTAAGTTTGCATATCTATTTATTATCTGTAATAATGGAAACATAATTTATGGTCCCAGAGTAAATTCTTATGAACTTCCTAGGGAAGTTAGGACATAGAAAAACTTGAGACAGGTTTTGAAGAACATACTAACTGTGCTTAAAAGAAAAAAAAAGTCTTTATCCAATAATGAGGTGAAACAATACTTTTAGGTGGTCCTTTTGACAACAATACTAACCAACATGTCGGGTTTAAATACTATTATTTAAAATTTTGACAGCCCTCAAATTCAGTATAGTGGTATTAGTCTCTTGGTATTAAACTCTGTGTGCAGTATTTTAACCTTTGAAAGAGGAAACTGCCTCACTATTGTAAAACTAGAGCAATTTGGTTTACTGCACATAAAGTACCCATTAGCTTCAGCTAGAAGGAAGCTTCATCGCAGAAGAGAATTACACTGCAGCCTTCTTAAACCTTAAGCAAAACATTGATCTGTTGGATCAACACAGTAACACGGATAGGGAGTTTTCTGCCTTTTCCTGTTGTCCCATTTCTGATTCATACATGGTCACCTCCATCAAGCCATCTTTGGTGCCTCTTCT
Source organism: Dicaeum eximium (assembly GCA_013396995.1). Taxonomy (NCBI): domain Eukaryota; kingdom Metazoa; phylum Chordata; class Aves; order Passeriformes; family Dicaeidae; genus Dicaeum; species Dicaeum eximium. Next base: position 101,433 of record VWZP01004948.1, read on the forward strand.
GTCTGTGGTTTCTTTTGCTGTTCATGATGAAAGAATTTAATCCAAAATTTGGAATTTAAATTGACAAAAAAGCTTGATAAATAGTACTCAGTCTGAGGTTGTTTATTTCTTTGGATACTTTCTCAGGAAAATGAGCTCCTGATAAATCATTGTACCTTACAACCATTTTGAAGTTTGCCTAATCTGTGAAATACTCTTCTGTTTGTTTGTAGGAAAACCACCATTCCTGTCAGAAAGCCATTCTGAACTAATTGAAAAGATTTTGTCTGAAGATCCATTGCGACCAGGACCAGAGGGTAGCATTCTGTTATTCTTTAATGGATCAAATCACAGTAATACTTAGAAAGTTAAAGTTTTGGGTTGCCCTTTTTCTTCTGGTGCTGGTTGCAGGAATTAGTTAGTTGTCCAAAGTGAATGTTAGCAATGCCTTCGTGTGATAATTCCCTGTTAGTGATGAATGCTTGTTTCCCTTTTGACAGAGACGTATATAATTTACTTTTAATTGTTAACACTAAATCTACCTACTGGGGTGGAATTTTGGATCTTGGTCATTCTGGACATCAGTGTTATTCACAGAGATCCTTATACATTAGTGGCTCTTTTTCAATTTAAGCAGATTTTAACTCTACTAGTTTCTTCCTGGTGGCTGTCTGATAATTGGAGGGTGCTTTTTTTAAAGTTACAAATAAAAAAAAAAATTATTCGTTTGATGACCGAGCATTAGCAGTTTGTTTGTTTTGGGGGATTATTTGAAAGCAGTTTGGCTTTTTGAGGATTCTTTGAAATGCAAATAGTGTATATTTAAGATTCTTTATATATTGAGATTTGTTTTCAAATGAAATTACTATCAAGAAAGTTTTTTAGCATGATGTGTAGATAATAGTGTGGTTTATATTGGGTGATGATTGTTTTTGTTGTCTAATACTGATCGTAAGTGCTTCTATTTACAGGTTCTGCTTTTCATAAACCTTCTGCTGAGTTCATCAGTTTGCTTGATGGGTTACTTCAAAAGGATCCTCAGAAAAGGTGAACTACCTAATCCATGACAGCTGTTTATATTGTCACATCTGGAGAAAATAATTATTATGATACTGTATGCACAGTATTTTGTAGATAACAAAGAATGCAAAAAAAAATTTCCTCCCTTATTTAAAAGAGCAAACTGTGCTTTTTCTTAGATGAAGATATATAGAATTAATGTTTTCATTAAGTGCATCTCTTTTTTGGTGGCCTTTTTTTGTGTGTTTTTATACCTGGTGCTAAATAGATAACTTTGTAGCAGAATGATAAGCAGTTTAGAATTGGATGGCTTTGCTTTTCCAGAGCAATGGGTAGATGTATTTTATTGGGCTTTAACTTATACCTGATACAGTTCCATTGTTAAATAATTTAGGGCTATAAGTTGTATATTGTTAAATAATTTAGGGCTATAAGTTTGTTAAATAATTGTATATTATTTAACATTATATAAATGTTTAACATTATATAAATGTTGTATATTGTTAAATAATTTAGGGCTATAAGTTTGTATTAGGACATTTAGCATTGTTTTTTATGTTACTTTGTTATGAATATTTGAAAGATACTTCGGGTTCCAATCTGGAGAATTAATGTCAAATAATTTACATGTGGGATGACGCTGCAGTTTCCTTCATTCTTATTCTCATAACTCTGTTGTGTGAATTTTCCATTCTGATTTAAGGCAAAAAGTTTGTCCTGTAAGAAAACTTATTTGTTGTCCAAGGAAAAGCAAACAACAGGATGAGCTGCTCTGTAGTGTCACTGGATTCAAAACCTAGTCTGGTATGTCTCTGTGGAGTTGTACTTAGTCCCTGCTTTTACAGTTTGTTTGTTGTTTTTCCAAAGACTGAAATGGACAGACCTATTGCAGCATCCATTCTGGAAAGGATCCCTTAGCCGTTGTGGTGGTGATTCTGCAGACAGACAGAGCACAAGCTTGAGGTACTGAATGTTCAAGGAAGATTTCTTTTAGTAAATATAAGCAAAGATAAAAAATATTTTGTTGTCTGTAAATTTTATAACTTTTCTTAGAATTTTCATGAATTAATGGATGGAGTTGTACACCATTCAGTGGTGGTTTTGGATGCTTAGGAATTGTATTATCCTATTATTAGTGTATTGCACTGTGTATTATTATTAGTGTATTGCACTGTTCATTCCCTTTCAACAGACTGCTTCCTGCTGGCTGTAGAATGTGTTGAAATTCACTTCTGAGCTAAATGCTGTCATTTTTATTTATTTGTTTATATATTATATAATATTGTTGTATGAATCTGACTAAATTTTTTTTTAAGTTTTTCTGGAATCTTATACATATGGGTCAGTTTTATCTTTAGTAAATTTTTTTGTTTGTTTTTATGCAAGGCTTAGAGCCTCGCAAAGCCTATCAGCGCAGCATCTTAGAGCTGTGGTTCAGCCTTATAATCTTGCAAATGCAGCTGACCCATATTCTTTGCTTATGACATGATGCATTAATCTAATAGTAGGGCTTTTTTTCTAAATATTTAATACTCTACACTGCTACATATACAGAAACACCCAAATCTTTTGTGCAAATGGTTTATGTGTATTAAAAATGTATTTGTATGTATTAAATATGTATTGGTTTTCTTCTAAACACCTGTTGCCTTGCTGGTTTTTGTGTTTCTAATTTTGTATTAGGACATTTAGCATTGTTTTTTATGTTACTTTGTTATGAATATTTGAAAGATACTTCGGGTTCCAATCTGGAGAATTAATGTCAAAACAGTTTTAGAATGCTGAGTGTTTTTTGTTATATCTACTTTAAAATTTTCTCTCATGTTGTTTAATACCTATTTCTGAAACCAGTGCTGCAGTGTTTTTGTTATTAATGTTTCTTATAGTTTGAGATACAGCTCTTTGTCTTCTAATTTTATTACTGCTTTCACCTGCAATAAAAAAAATGATATTTAATGTTTATACTGTGAACTAAGATTTTATTCATGGTTTTAGCAAGACTTATGTCAGCATCCTGATAGCGCTAATTCTGGGGAATTTTCGGAGAACCAGAGAAACCTTAATCTCCCACAAAATATTGGGCTATTGGGCCACACTTTTGAGGTTTTTCTAAGGCCTCTAAAATATCTGCTGATCTATACACTAACTGACAGATATGACAAATGTAAAACATTGGCTTGACATGCAAAGGAAGCTCAATACTCTCTCTTTTCCAACTGTGAGGCCTGTGTATCTATTTTTTTCACAGTGTGGGTTGGATTAATATTTGATATCCTGGAGAGCCCTCATTAAGGTTTTATGTCCCAGTTCCATGTGAATAATATAAGGACATGTTAAAAAATGCCCAAACAATGAAAACCAATAAAATTGCTTTCAAGTGTGACATGTAAATCATTACACACCTAAAAACGTGGTTTTAATCTAGGCTTCAGACTTCATTAGTGGAGATAGGTTTGTTGTGACTTTTTCCCGTGAAGATTAAAATGTCTGTAATGCTTTTATTATTTCTTTAATATCTCTTGTATTATGGGGTAATAATTTAACCTTTTACATGTCTTTCATTTAAGTTCTAATGATAGAATTTTTAATGATCTCTAAGTTATTTGCTGTAAACTTATTTTTCATCATTGCCATTACCAATATAAAAACGATTGCAACATATATTTAACGATTATATTGTTCTACAGGATGGCAGCTAAACTGCATGCTAACAATTGCAACAGATAATGGATATAAGATATTTTTTTCGTAATCCATCCTCTTTTTTTAAAAATCAGTAATTAATGTCATTTATTAAACAGCAGAGAAGACACAGAGTCATCAGTTTCTTGGAGTGCCAAAGAGTCAGTGGATGATCATGAAAATCTAGGTAGCCGCTCATCCTCAAGGGCAGATCTTAAACCACCAATCACTTCTTTCAAAATAGGTAATATTGCTCATTATGTTATTTTTTAGATATTTTATCAATCCTACCAACATATTTATTCCCTAGGTTTTTTTTTATTTTAACCTCTGAATGCAAGTTCATGTTCTCTTTTCACTAGAAACTCAGACTGAATTGCGCCCCAAAAGTGTAGTTGATGGTGAAGCAAATGAATCCATATTTCTTCTCAGGTATGAAAACCTCCTTGTAATCCTGTCTGTTTGGTGTTGGTTTTTGTCTCTTCAAACATTTTATTATTATGACTCTAAAACTGTGTCTTTGTCTCCTTTTAAATTTTCTATTAACAGTTAATAAATACTAAAATACATTTGAAGAGCTGTGAAAGCAGTGTGTATATTTAAAGCTTATATGACTTTATTGCTCTTGCTTTTGAAAGTAAACTTTTGATTACTTAACTGCCTGTCTAAACAGAAAGCTCTGATCTAAAATTTGTTTAGATCTTTCTTTCTTTCGTTCTTACTTTATGTATGTACGAATAGGTTTGGAGTATGATTGCTTTAAATACATAAGAATAAGCATTCAGCATATGATCTGTTAATAAATTCTGCCTGCAGCTTTTCATTGCAAGGTATTGGTAACAGTCTATTAAGTACTGCATGGGTATTAAGTAAAAAAATAGTGATTGATTTAACAGTGGTTTGTTTTAGTTCAGGCCTGATTCTGAAACTTTGTACTAGCTTTCAAGCCAGGAAGATTGTCTTATGAAATACATTTCTTGTCAACATCAAGCAGAAATATTCCAGTTTGAAAATACACTTTTAAGTTTCTTGCATAAACTGAAATAGAGCTTTTGTACATCATACTGTGTGCAGAAGTTATTTTAGTTTGTTTAATAAAGCATTAATTCTCATCTTACTTATAACTTTTATCATCACAGCTAAACATATATTATTAATAATTTCAAGTAGCATTTGATTTAGCATGCTGCTCAAAAGAAAGGCTACAATGGTATTAAAAATGGTATAACATGGAATCCAAATAATATTTTTTTAGCAATGTAATTTATTTGAAAGTACATTAATTTAAATACAAATTTTGAAATGTAATACAAACAATTTAAAAATACCTGCTCTGAAATTCTCTTTGCTTCAATGATATAACTTCTGAAAGCTGTGTATGTGATGTCTAGTAAAGTATTAAAGCGTTAAAGTGAAAGAAACTTTCTTACCTGGCACTTGGCACCAGAATTTAATTAGCTGCTGGAGCAGTTAATCAGCTTTTAACAGCAGTGGCTTCTTCTATTTGTGCAAATGGAATAGATCTCATTCATTTTAATCAGTTTAATTCAGCAATCTATTGTCTTGTTTTAATCTGAGAACTGAAAAAATAGTTATAATCTGTATCTCAGATATATGAAAGCAAATTAGTTTAATTGATTGAAAAAAAAAGATTTACAAATTTATATGTTTTGAAGCATGTCTCAACTTAGAATCATTTGTCCAGCCTTCTAGCTAGAAATCACAAGAGTTATTTTTTGTTTAGAAACTAAAATTCCCAGCATATCCGGATACATTTTTTTTACTATAAGAATTAGGATATTTCCTATATTTTTATGTAGGTAATATTTTGGCACTCCTTCATTATGCCCTTTAAATTTAAATTTCTGTTGAAAGTAGATGGGAGATGAGAAGAGTTACGTTAGTAATTTGATCACTGGTTTCCTGAGTGTCTTTAATTTTGTTTGGTGTTTGTATTTTTAGTTTAGTTATTTTTTCTAATAAATTTGATTTGCAACTAAATGTGTCTATTACTTTCTGCTAATAAAGAAGAGATGTTCATTCGAAGTTGTTGATTTAACTAGTTTCCTGGCCTGCCAATCATGATAATTCTAAAGTTGATTTTAAATGTTTTAATTTAAATTATTGTGTACTATAAACCCCAAGGTCAGTAGCAGCATTATGACCATTGCAACTTGGCAGCATTCTGGTCTCTCCTTTCTTTGTTTTCTAATTAGCAGACAGGATTTTAAAAAGAAAAAGGTAAACCCAGTTCACAATGATACACAAAAATTAGAAGTTTTTAATTCCTATTACTTAGCCAAAACTTGGCTGTCAGAAGATAATAACACAAAATAAATTGCAAGTTTTTGTCAAGTTAATTTGCTTTGTACGTTTTTTGTTATTAGGAGTCAAGATAATAATGGTTTAGCCTCCAGTTTGTATAGTCATTATGGCTGAGAAAATAATCAAATTACATTAATTTAATAATTACAACAAAATACCGTCTTCCCTTTTCTAACCAAAGAAAGCAAAGAAATCCTAACCTTGTCAGAACACATATAAAGACAGAAAATTCATGTTTAGTTAATGAATCAGGCAGAATATAATGTAATGTATGTTGGTCAGCTTTGAAATTTGATTGTATGGCATGAGTGTTTCAAAAGAGCAACAAAAAAGTAGTTTGCAATGAAACCTAATCTGTAGTCTTTATTGGTTTTTAATTCTTTTGTATTTTTTTTGCCGAAGTTCTCGTCCCACGCCTAGAACTAGCTCTGCAGTAGAAGTGCGTGATGCTACTACTGTCCCAGTCAAAAATTCTTCACAAGGAGATTCGTGCTTGAAAAAAGTGAGTAAAAAGTTTATATTGAGGGATGATGGTATCTCTACAGTTAGAATATTAGCCTGAAGTCTGTGGCAAAGTTAACTTTCTTTTGCATCCTTCCATAAATAAGTGTGCAAGTTGTTTGAAAAAAACATTTGCAGATCTTCAGACAAAGGACTTAAGAAAGATTCTGAGTCTCTTTTTTTTTGCCCAAGTGCATAACAGACAAGTTACCTTCTTTCTTATCAATCTACATTTTGACCTCATGCTTTTTCTTCCAATATGTTTCTCTTACCATAATTTTCAGTTCATCCTATCTGCTATTGCATAAATAAAAAGCAACTTAGAATATGTTTAATGGCCAGACTGCTTGGTATAATGTTGAAATGAAATATTTTGTGAATAAACATGAACTAACTCTTTTTTGGTACAAAACAGTTTTTAAAAAACCTTTTTCTTGTTCTAGGCTGAAAATGTGTGCTCAAGTCAGCAGGATATGGAGTCAAAATTGAAAGAGCTCATTTACACTGAATCTGATCTTATCGTGACACCAATCATTGACAACCCAAAGGTATCGCAAAATAAAATATAGGATTCAGGAACTTGTGGTTGAGACTATTTTTGCAGATAAATTCTTAATCAGGGTGAAACTCCTTTCCTGTATTTTATAGTTCTCATTTTAAAGCAGTTCCACCCAGTTATCTGGCAAGCTCTCATATAGTTTTTTGGCAGTCTTTGTAATCCTATTGTGTTGCTTATTTGGAGGAATGAGTTATTTTGGGATTGAATAATAATATTAAATAATACTTTAAAAGAAATAGAAAATACTAAATGCTGTGTTGAGTGCTTTTGTAGATTTGTTTGCTGATAACTTGCTTTGATATGTGTTACCTAAATGAACACAAAACTTTGGTTTGTTATACTCAAAACAAGGCCATTCTGAAGCCTTCTAGATCAGGAGTTAGACTTTTACAGAATAATATTTGTTACTCTTTAGTGTGATAATGTTTCTATTCAACATAAATTTATTTTCCTGCTTAAAGAACACCTGAGGTTGCAAGAAATGTCCATCCTGTTACTGTCATATGGATTCTAATGTGCTAACAGTTTGTAATAAGTCTCCTGAGTAGGGAATTCACACATTTAAGTTTGACAGTAAAGAGCAAACCAAAAAAGAATCAGTGCTCTGCACTGCAATGACAACGTAATGTGCATTTATAGGCAGATGTATTGGTAGAAAAAATGATAGTCAAGAGCCCCTTTAGTCTTCCTTTTGTTTCTGTGCCAGAATAAAGGAAGCAGTCTTAGCAACTTTACTCAGTAAATTGCTGATGTGGGGAATGTAAGATTTTCCTTGGAAGTGAGCATCTAAACTCATTAGGAATGTCTTACAGCTTTTAGTCGCTGTATTGCTTTAATATTAACAATTCTTTTGGTTTGTTTTAATGGATTTCTTAACACTTTCAAAAACTAAAAATCTTACACAGCTAGGTAAGTAACTACCAAATAATACTCTTTTAATATGTTTGGGGTGAGAGACATTGTTCCTAGTGGAGACTTTCAAAGGTAATTTTATGTTTGAATACTACCACTGTTAATTTCTCAGTTCTGTCTCAGGACTCTGACACAAAGCCTTAGTCCTTCACTGCTTCTCTTCTTACTACAAGTATAAGAGATGAGATTAGGGGTAGGTGCACATACTGATGTGCACATGTAGACTAATCTCCTTACCATGGAATGCCAGACTCAGAATAAATGCAAAATAGCCCACTAAGTCCCAGGGACATGTAATCAGAGTCACTGCCTGCTTGATGATGATTCTTTAGTCTGCTTTTCAGACTTAAGGATGATACTGACACTTAGTAAGTCTGAAGAGCTTGCAATTAAATCTCCTGGAAAGGGATTTGCTAGATGCTGGCAGAATCTTAAAAGCTGAAATGTCAGCTTAAATTGTAAAATTTCCCTGTGTTCGGCAAATCTGTGGAATTGAAGACCTTTTTAGGAAAATAGCTCTCTACTTATGGTTAGGCTTTTTCTGTAAAAGGCTAAATTCCATTACATAGTTGCCTTTTAAAAAGTTCTTTATTTACTGAAAATCACACTCAAATACAAAGTTACTGAGCAGTCATTAAATTTTGTGATCTGCAAGAAAGTGATGGTTTTGCAGGGAAGAAAATCCCTATAACTTATGAATGATTAGCTGTTGATAATATGACTTTTTATATTTGGGAATGGTCTAGTGTATGCATGTATTTACTGTATGGAAATGAATTGCTAAAACTTTTTGTGAGCTGTCACCTGCATAGTTTGTTTCGGTAGCTTTTGAAACCCAAATGCAAGTATTTTTCCACATACAAGCAAGATAAACATGTGAACTGAAAAAATCCTGTGATTTTGCGATCCCATTTTAAAAATCACTTAAATGGAAATACTAGCAATATAATTATGTAAAAAACACAGAGTTAAATCTCAGATATTTTCTTGGAAGAAATACATACCAGAAAACAATGGAAAATTCCTTAGTAATGAGCAGTAGCATGTACACCCATCCTGTACAAATTTTGCATCTTTGTATTCGCATGTTCAACTACTTAGAGATTTTCTAGGAAGGTATTAAAACTAGTTGTAATGTGTTTGGTTTTTTTTTTTCCAGATAATGAAGCAAGTACCAGTTAGATTTGACCCGAAAACTTTACATATACCAGCACATTCAGGTATGGATCTGCTGAAGGTTCTAACAAGTTCTGCATGTGCTGCTGTAACTCACTATCATAAGACCTGTAGACTCCCCTTGTAGATGATACATGGTCACAGTCTCAGAACTCTTACTTTTTCTGAAACTATAGTTGTGTATGCAATGTTTTTAGCTAGACCCATTTTGAGTAGCATTTTCAAGTACAAACAGTTGAATGATATTCCTTTCTCTTCTGCTTTCTTGAGTTACAAGCCTGTGCTCAAAACTTTTGCAGTGATGCAGTCATCAGTATTTAGTTTTTTCCAACTGAGAGATTTAAACCGAAATATTCAACCAAATATATTACAGTTTGACAAATGCAGGTGAGCAAGTGGCAACAGAATCCTAAAGTGTGCAGTGTTGATCAGCTGCAATACTAGGCAGTCTTGCCAGTCCTACCTTTAATCATGCATTGTTATGGCACTCATATCTCAAAAGATAATGTTGTTTGGGGTTTGTCTTCTTGTTGTTGTTAGTTTTCAATGTCTGGAAATATTTCTGAAGACTAAATTCAGCTCATTGTCATGAGTGTAACATTTCTTCCCCTGGAACATTTCCTCTAGTCTTTTTAAGGAAAATACTGGACTGTGCTTAAGAGGGCTATCAGGCAGATATGTAGTCCTTCTAGAATTCACATAGCACCTCTGCCTAGGCATAAGAGTTCATATTTTCTTTCTATAAAGTATGTATTTTGAAGAGTTAATTTGTTGAAGAAATTTTATATTTGGAAAGGAACCCAACATCCCTCATCTCCCAGTCAAGACTGTCACCAAAAATAGTTTTATTTTGATTAATCCAAAAATGATCAGATTCCACTGCCTAAGGGGAATATTATATTTCATTTTACATTTAAGCAGTTATCACACTGATGTTCCGATATATTTAACTGTTGTCAGTATTTATTTAATATGGGACAGTGTTTTTTATTGTTGTAATGCTTTCAGAGTTGTAGCTTTCTTCTGGACAACTTTCTGATTGTTTTTGATGATACTGAATTTGATGCTGCTCATCAGTAATGATTAAAGATAATATGGAAAAATTTAAATGAATACCTGAAAGCCAAACCTCTTTTCACCTCTACTAATGTGTATTTGCCTGCATTAGAAGGTGTTGTTACTTAGGTGTAAAATTGGCATAAAAGGCAGAAAACGTGCTTTTAAATAGTCTATACTGGAGTATATCAGGATGGCAGATAAGTTATTAATAAATAACTACCAGAACTGAGGGAATATATGGCTGCTAGATTGAAATTAAATGTTGAGACTGATAAGGAGGTCTGAAGAAATCTCAATTCATGTGCAGTGGTCAATGAATTGAACCACAGGATATATGTTAATTGTTCGTGTGACATGATTTCTTTGTGCTCCTTCAGAAGTCATCCATGTCCTGATTTGCTAAGTCTTAGCTAGGTGGATACCTACCTGTAGGAGTGATTATACGTGTTTGCAGTTTATTTATTGTGAGCAGATTTCACTGATTTTCATTAGGTTTTGCCTCAAATTTACTTACAGGAAACGGCACTTATTTATTAAGAATTAGTAATGATGAAGGACAACAGCTACCTTCCTAAATCTAATGCCAATAAATGTTTGCTTAAATGAAGGACTTAGCAGGTTTGCACTTTCAAAAGTCTTTTGAGGCTTTTTTTGCTGGATTTTTATCCTTTATTTCTCTTCTTGCTTCCTTTTTGATTTCTGTTACCTTCAGACATGAATTCTAACATGCTTCTTCAGTATTTTAAGTCCTAAAATTATGATTAGATTCAAACTTTGGAACTTATTTATTCATGGTGATCTTACTTTGTAGTGTGTTAAAGGTACATCAAAGATCCATTATCTTTAACTATTTGTTTCCCTCTCATGGTTAGTTGAGAAGTTGTCATCTATGAAAGATGTGGACTGGAATAACTTCTTGAAAAGAGTGTGTTCCCTGCTTGATTCCAGCGAGAAGAATACAGGAGCAGCACGTTCCAAACTGAACTTACTGTACTATCTGTGCACTTTGGTTGTCCACAAGGAGATTGCAAACAGGCTAATTAGCTCTCAGCTGGTAAGTAATAATGCTTTGAAGGAATCAACATGGTTTACATATTTGAGTTGTATCAAAAATTAGCTGCTTTTAGTTATATTTGAAAAAATATAATATATGGCGTACTGGCAAAAATAGGATGTTGATTAAAGTAAAAAAAAAATTAAATTTCATGTTAGGTTTTTTAAAAGAGCCAAGGAAAACTAATTCTTTGTCTTAGATTTCAAATACCTTTACATATAGTTTTGTTGTATTAGGGAAAATGTTGGGGTAAAAACTAACCTTTATGAAGAGTGTAAACTAATTTATGGTGAAAAATCAGTCTCTGTAAATCATTAAGTGGAAGAGGATATTATAAAGAGTTAATGTATGAATTGCTAAATTAATTTTATTTGGTCATAGGTCTGTAAAGAATAGCAAGAAAGCTTTCTAAAGAACAGGCAGTAAAATTTGCAGTAAACAGGCCTTCAAAGAGTGAGCAGGCTCTCTGAAGAATCTGTTTTGGGCTTTCACATTTCAAAAACCGTTTTCTACCAGACAAACATTTTTACTAGTATGCTCTGTAGTGGTTTTATGTATTTCTTCAACTCTTGCACGTGCAGAGGACAGACAGACTTTTTTCCCCCCACTTACATTAAGATATCACAGAAGCTATCCTAAGATGAGCACATTTAATTTTATTTAATAGGAAGTAAACTACTTTGCTCTCCTACATTTGTAATGAAGTACCTAAGTTAAAAACTGAGATGTGTTATTGTTGGATATAAGATAATAAAGACAAAATTGCACTACCAAAAAACTGGATGAAGAGCATTTAGGTGGGAAGCAGTGGTAGGTCTTACGCCATAGCATTCTTGTGATAACCAGAAACAGAATTGCTGTAAGTTGTCTTCTATTATCACTGGAGAATTTGTAGCAAGGGGAACAGTAATCCAGTAACTGAATAGCCAATTAACAGAACGTTCTAGAAATTAGTTATTAATTATGCAGTTTGGTTCTTAAATGGCTGATTATATATGGTAACATTCATTATTCTGTCATCTGCCAAGTATTTTGATACAGACTCACAAAATCATTTAATATTTATTTTATAATACTATATGATTATCTGTATGCTTGTAGGTGAAAAATCAGACCTTTTTCCTCTAAACAGTGTTATTCAGGATGAAAAAAAATTCTGACATTCAGATATGTGTTTAGTAGTTTAGTTTAAGGCAAAAATACAGAAAAATATTTGTATTTTTCCATTCAGGCTTTTTGTTTTTATTTCTTTAATCAGTGTTTGCAAAATATCTGCAGTATTTGTCTGTGATAACACTCTTATCAAATGTTATCCAAATACATTTTTATAAAATTACCGATATTTTGGTTTCTTGTTTATCATTTGGGGCTATCAGATCATTGAAATTCACTGATGTTTATCTCCTTTAAACCATAGTTTCCTATATTGATACAGCAGTTGCGTGCAGCCACCAACTGGGATATGTAAGCAACAACTATTTTAAATTAATATGTTAAATACAGACTTGTCACTGAATTTTATTAAAGATATTTGCTAACAGTTTATCTGAGGAATTTTTTAGTCTGTCAGACTGCTGTGGTATCTGACTGGGAGTATAATGATATAAAATGGAATTTTTTCAGCATTGAATTACTATATTGCTATTCTACAGGACCAAAGATTATAGAAAATCTCTAAAATTTTATCTAGATAATATAGAAATTAATGTATCAAATAGAGTTACTTAAAATCATGGAATAAAATATCTCCATACCACAATAGAGTAAAATAACTATAATGGTAACTCTTTTTTCCCCAATACCTGTCAGGAATGGTTCAAGGTATTAGTGCCCTCTGCTGTTTGTTTAATAAATGTTGATTTTATTATTCCAATTTTTTCCTTTAATGAAATATTGAAAACTGATTTGCTGACCCAGATTTAATTTCTGTTTTGTCAGCTATCCTGAAAAGTCTAAATTATCTGTAGAGGTTTTCTGTATTATATAAGAACTGAACATGAGCATGACTATTAGTAATCCTAACACACTAAAGAACCTTCACACTTCAGAGCTAGAGGAAGAAATGTCTTTATGCATGTATTTACTGCTAAATTGGTCTGAAACACTGAAATAACTTGTCAATACAAAGAAAATAGAAATAAGAAGAAAATCTGAGCTGTAAATAGGATGTCAAGTTTTTCTGCCCTTAACAATCTGTGTAGAATATAAACATTATATAATTGCTTTTGTAGTATTTTGTAAATATATTTCCTGCACCTACAAAGTATTAATACACAGACGTGCTAATTATTTGATACACAGACGTGCTAACGTTGCTCGACTGATTGGTTTACTGGCATTACACACGTCTGAACTTGGAGAAAATGTACCTGTTTCTGAGGTAACTTTCCTTTTTTTTTCAGCAGAGAGTTTTTCTAATGCTTTTACTATTTATGTTAGAAGCTTTCACAGCATTTTTTGTTTGGAACCCTGCTTTATTTTTAACTCATATGTGTGAAGTGTAATACAATCAATTAATTAAATGTGTAAATTTATGAGCTTATTCTATGTAGTTGTAGTTCTGATCTTTACTAACCTTTGGCCACCAGTGATAAAACTAGCATTTTTCTCTCCTTTTCATAAAATCAAGTAGTCACTGTCATACTTTCAGTGCATGTAAAAAGCAGAAACTGTTAACATATTTGGTTATCCTGAAATATAATTATTGTAATTAGTATAAAATGGTACAACTGATTTGTAGAGATTTCTTTTCAAAAAAGAATTTATTGAGTTGGGACTAATTTAAGGTTTCTCACAGTTCTTGAAGAATGTGTGTAATGAAGGGCAAGTAATTTTCTTGAGAAGTAATTTTCTTTCTGGATAAAAGCATTTTTACTTCTTGTTTGACATTACATGGTTAGTACCTGACTTAAACAGAAGACTGATTATATTAAGTGGTGTTACTGTCCTTTTCTTGCATGTGACATGCACACAGATTGCTAAATCTTGACAGAATGGGCTATTTAATGTCTGTTTCAAATGTGAATGTGACATAATTTCTTCTTCATAAGGTGAAGCCAGATTTCAATTTAATGGGTGTTTGAATGCAAGACCCAACTGCTAAACACGAGCTGTAAATATGCTGGTGTGCTGAGCAGATCTGGTGTAGGAAAATCTAATTAGTGGTTAATACCTGACTTTTGGGAATGCAGCTAAGGAAGTTTTTGCTGGTTTAGTTACCTCTGGTTTCTTCTTAATGAATATTAGAAATGATTGTGATTATATTGCTATGTTGCTTAACATTGCCATTCTGTAGTAAAGCGGAACTCAAAACATGATTGTTGTTACCTAGGGTTTGCTGTTTGTTTTGTGAAGTTCCAAAGTGGGGCAAAAGTCCTTAGAGTTACAGCCACTGAAACTTGGTCAAAGTCTTTCAATACTGACTGTTTCACAGCAATTGAATTCTAGGCCATCATTTAAATATGCTCTTTTATATGGCAGATTTTTTCCTGACATTTAACTTTTTAAAGTTAAAATACTCAAAAGTAATTTTGAGATGTCCATATGCCTTTTGGCTTCAGGTGTTTGTTGAGGTGGTTGGCACTAATATGTTTAGAAATAGTTTCCCTAGTTTCCCATTTTCCATCAGAAAACACATATCCTAGTCAGCTTTTGTATTTAAAAGCAATAGATAAAAGTAGATAAAAGTGATACATTGAAATATATTATTACTTTGTTCAAAATGTTTCCAGTGCTTTTTTTTTTATTCAAACATACAAGTCATTCACAAATAGAATTTAGCATTTTTAGAAGTATCCATATACTTCAAAAACCAAGTTATATCCAAGACCAGTGACATTTAAACTGAAGGACTAGAAAGGACAATTAGCTTTCATTTTAACTTTCTGACTCCATTCTAATGTTAATTAAAATTAGTTTTTATATTCATTCATTGAGAAAATAAGGATTTTTAAAAAATTAATAAGTCTGAGTTAAAAATGCATCTACTTGCTTTATTTAATGATGTTCATTCCAGATTTTTTTCTCTCAGAGTAATATCTCTGAACTAAAAAATATTTCGGTGCTTACATAAAATTAGAATGAGGAAAAAAACATTGAATTCTTATATTTTCATGTATTCAAATTTATTTTTGCATACATAATGTAAAATCAAATTACTGTCAGCAGTACACAAAACTCAATAGTTCATTTCTAGGAAAAATAGGAAGGAGTCATTTAGGAATCTCTCATCTAGAGTTGTAGTCCCTTCTGCTCCATTCAGAGGAATCTGTGATTTGATTGAACATTCTTGTTAACTGTCAGCTATTTTTTGTTGTATAATGCTTAAAAATCCCACCACAAAGCAAACCTTTCGATCAGCATTGTATACAGAATGAAATATAATGCTGTAATTTATCCTCTCATATGAGCCATCTGATGCTCCAGGTAAAGTTTATTGGTGGCTGTTGTGATTTAGGAAATGTCAAAATCAAAGTGTCCTGAGCTGAGCAACATAATCGATAATGACGCTCTGTGATCCAGAAGATATAGGAGATCTGTCTCTTGGTAGGGTTTTTTGTGTTTTCTTTCCTCTTCCATTCCTAGTAACTTCTAATTTGATATGATATCGGTTTGATTTTTTGACCTGTTAAATAGAAGTGATCTCTTTAGCCCCAAAATTTGTTCCCAAGTGTGAAAAATCCATTAAGAGATTGTGAACATGCGATTCTGGAATTATTTTTGCCCCATATATGTATCATGCTATTTATATCAAGTTTTCTTTCCAGTTCTTATCACTCAGTCATGGCCCCTTTGCAGTTTTTTTGTTAGCTCATTATACACTCATCACTTAGTTGTGATTTCTTTTGTAGTTTGAAAGTAGCACAAGACCTGGCGGAGACTCATGCAGGTTGCCACTGCTGGCCCTTCTATATTAAAAAGCTGACTCTTTATTTTTAGCTCCTTAGACCCACTTAGACATTTATTTAAGGATAGTTCCTCTATCCTTGAGGTTGTACCATTACATTACATTAATCTGTACCATTACATTTTTGTTGTTGTTGTTAAAATGGTTTTACAAATAGTAGTAACATCAATCCCTAAAGAGGCAGAAAAACTTTAGGAAAGAAAGAAGCCTCAACCTTATTTTACAGGCTAAAGTAAACTTTCACATAATGCATGCCAAAAGCCTGTAATTGATTTGTTTTTCAAAAATTAATGTTTTGGGTTTTTTTAAGTTTTTCTTTTTTTCAGGCAAGTGGGGAACAGAAGTTTGCTTTGAATGTAACCACCAGAGGTCACTAAAACACAAAATAAAATGCGAGCAAACTACTGTTTTACAGACTAGACAAGAGTGGAGCTGTGTACTATCTTTATTCTCCTGATGTATTCGAGCATTTAGGTCATGTTAAAAAAAAGTTAGAATAAATGAATATTTATGTCTGTAAATTCAATTGCAGTTGATCTATTTCCAGTTAAGTTTTTTTAAGAAGTGTATTGCATTGATTAGAAAAATATTACACTGATCTTAGAATACAATAGGGGAATCAATCTCTTGTGTAACTGTACATGAAGACATTTTATGTGCAATTTCTTTTATTGTGCAGCTACAGTAAAAGATTTTAATAGGTCATATGTTTTTTCCTGACTTAATATAATTTTTCCCCCATAGAATTGCCCTTTATAAATCTGAAACATAATTTCCTCTTATTTATTGCTAGTTATCTTAGGAAAAAACCTACACTTTAAAGTTTTATTTTTGTATTTAGATTTTGAAAGTGGTTATTAAAATTCAATGGAAAAAACCCATTCTTTCCAGGATTCTGTTCTTCATCTTAAAGGAAAGTTAGGAAGTTAGGAAGGCTTCTTTTGATGTATATCTAATTTCGTGTATTTATTAACAGAAGCTATTGTCCTTTCCTTTCTGTGAATATACTGGGCCCTCTGCCACGTAGGATGCAGCCACTCTGATGTGACATTTCAGACTCATATTCTTTTACTAAGAGATGATAGAGCAACTTAACAGTTTGCCTCCACGTCAGGGAGCAGTGTCATTCGCTGTCTGGTAGGACACCACCCTGGTGGCCTCTGACTGGCCTTTTTGGTGGCAAAATCTAGTCCTTTTCCTTACCTTTTCCAAATTTGCTAAATGGGAATTTTGGTCTCACACTGTAGCCTAGGCAGTTGTGCCTGTTTTTTTAACAGACCTGGATCCACGCTCTACTGAGGGTTTAAAGGGTTCAGAGAGCCTGCTGCAGCCTTCACACTGTGACCTGCTTTGCAAAGCTTGGCTTAATGTATTCCATGGCCAGATTAATAAACTAAATATCCCATGAAGGATGACAGCATATCAGAATATCTCCACAATACTGAGCTTTGATCCCTTTGTCAAAGTTGAGAAATACCCAGATATCTGTTTTCATCCAGACTGAAACTCCATATAATTTGAGCCTTTTTTAATTTCTGACTTTTTATTAAAGTACAATTTAGTGGTTGTTTTCCACTGCTGGAAAGCAGCTGTGTTGTTACAGGTGTAGTTTTATGACCTGTAACTCATATATACTCTAGATAGCTCATTGTGTCTACATTGCTCAAGCTCTACAGTTTGTTGTCATTCAAATCCTTATAGAATGCCAATTTTAAGTCCTATTCCTAGTTTACCTCTCTGATAACTCCTGTTTCTAGGCCTGTCATGTCTGCCCATATTGTAGTGAGTTTCAAATAAAAATGGTTTGATTTGGCAATTTATTCCACACCGATTTAATTTTAATGTTCTTTTATTGTAAAATGACTTCTATGAGTCTTCGCAAAAATTATTATAATTTTAGTGTATCCTAGTTTTCTCCAAGGGCCCTTTCCTTGTTTTGATCTGAAATGTCTTACATAGAAAAAAAACCAACATGAAACAAAACTCACCTGAATTAAGAAAACATCTATAGTCAGGAGATAGAATATGTAGGAGTGTGTGTGTGAGTATTTACACATGTTCATATACACACATATTTTGTAAATTGCTTAAAACCTTACAGTTATCTTTCTGACAATCAGGATTGTCACTTAATACTTTGGTAACAGTGAGTGGGGTTCCATTTACGTTTTTTGAATGACTTTTAGTAAACTTTCAACCTCTATGATAAATTTATTCAATTTATTTTCAACAGCCTGGTTCATTGAATTATAACTTACATACTTGCCTGGGGCATGTGGCAGGAAAACAAATGAAAAATTGACATTTCTCAGGTAAATTAACAGAAGCTCATGGTGTGTTTGGGAAAAGTTCTTCTGAATTAATAAACAGAAAATGGAAATATAATTAAATTAACAATGAATATATCAAGCATGGCAATTCTGGATTGTTGGAGAAAATATTAAGACCTTTTATCATAACTGAAGATTCTTCTTTTTCCTCTCTCAAAAAATTATTTTTATCAATCCAATTAATAGGGCTTGCTTTATGTTTGAAGCCCAAACCAAGCTGGTAGTAGAAATCAAGGAAATTTTCAACTAAGAAGTAGAAAACTTACATTGCTGATTGCAGGATTGAATAGCTTTTTGCAGTTTTCTTACATTAATTGCCTGGCTGAAGCAAAGACTCTACCATTTTAGAAGATATTTAATTGACACTGTTTTCATAGTCCAATAAATTTACTCTACTTTCTTTGACAGGCAAAATTGTACATTTTCCCATTAAAATTATGTCAGTGGTGCTGCCAGTATATCTGTTTGTAACAGTCTTCAGTTTAGTTCCTATGATAGTAAAACTGCTGTGTTGTTTTAGGTTTTTTTCTACAATTTTGTTATTGTTGGGATGATGAAGATCTGTGGCTCTAGGAGCCTTTCCTTCAGCAGATAAATATCTCTGTCTCTGGAAGTGATGTGTATGTGTCATATTTGTCATATACACTGGAGATGCATTTAACGTGTGAAAGACTGGGTGAACTAGATGGAATAGAGTAGCTGTAGTTAAAATAACTTAGCAGAAACATTTTTTTTTCTGGGAAAGAAGTGAAATATTTGCTTTCCTTACATTGCTACAGTGTTAGTAGAAGCGTCAAATATGTACAAAAAAGAAAAAGAAATGGGCAGTTGGCATTCTGTTCATGACCAAGAGTGACCACATGGAAAAAAATTTTGTGCCTAAACTTCTTGACATGAAACAATTATTTTTTTCCATTAGCTTTGGAAGACATATCTGTGTAAGGCCTTAAATATTCCCTGACATTCTTCTGATATTATTTATGTGATGTTTACAAAGTCACATCATAAAATCTTACAATTCTTTGTGGCATGTTTTAAGTTTGTTGTTTTGGGATTTTTTTTAGAGTTTGACATAGCTGAGAATTTGGTTTTAATATATTTTTGGTACTTTAATTTTCTTTTACACCAAAAAACTTTGCATCTATGCAAGTTGTTGTACAATTTCCACACTGAACTGTTTAGTTCTTACAACTAAGTGCATACCTTAAAGAATTAACCTAAAAGAGAGCCTCTGTTCCACCTCCATTTGTCTTGCACTTGTGAATTAATCATATCATAGACTAGGAACCAAGGAAAATAATCCAGCCTTTTCCTTTAAAGCACACGCTTGATTGACACTGTTACACTAGTCCATGTTTTTGTGATACCAACTGCACACTGGTGGTAGCTGAAAAGCCTGAATAGGTAGCTGAATTTCCTGCTGTCTTCTGATTACTGCACTAAAAGACACTCAAACCAGGCTCAGTGCTAGGCAAGATCACTTGTATATTAGTTGTAGTCCTAGCCTTTCTTCTAAATACCAGACCTTTTAGCTATCATCTGGAGGAAAAAAGAGTTATTTTACTCTGAAGCACATTTGAAAAAGAATTCTTTAGGGACGAACTGTTGTTTTGTCCAGTTTGCATCTTCACTGAGCAGAATGAAGTAATTTGTGTTACTCAAAGGGAACTAATTTCAAAGAAAATATGAGGAAAATCCCCTATAATTTTTTTTATATGAGATATTCTATGTAGAAAAAAATCAATCTAAAATATTCTACATGTGTATTTTGTTGATAGGCATTGGTCTTTGAGTGTCATCAGCATGGCTTCTAGAGAGTGGGTAAAAGGCCCACTGCTTGGAAGAAGATGACTAGAGTAACTTCAAATAAATTTATGAACAGAGTGAAAACAAGGAAGAGAAGAGAAAAAAAGAAAGAAAAGTGCTACTTCTTTGGATGTTCCTGCTAACCCTTATTCATGGAGACTGATTTTCAGTTTCAGTTTGCATTTTTAGATGTAAACCAGCTTTAGTTGGTCACCACTGACTTGAGTTTTGAAGGCAGAAATCTTTGCTTTTTGGGCTCCTGAGCAATCTCTTTCTTAGCTTGCCTTTGACAAAAATGAAACCAGGATCTCTTTGCTGTTAGAAGCAAATATTTTTACCGGTTCCTTCCTGTGATTAAAAAGCTTCAAACTTAAGGGCTGGGTTAGAAATCAGATGTATTCATGAACATCTGCTACTGAGCTCATGTGATCACATGACTGTCATGACAGACTGGGAGAAGTAATAACATTTTTTTTCCTTAAAAATACAACCCAGCACCCAAACAAACAAACTCCAAAGCTTGTTAACAGTACTTTTATGTCCATTTTTGATTTGTTAGTAAAAATTTAAAGGTTTTTTTTAATTTGTTAGTATTTTTTTTACTTTATTTGTTAGTAAAGATTTATAAATTCATTGCTTCTATTTGTTGCTGATTTTATCCCTTTGGAACCTTGAATTGATTCCAAAGCAAGTTGAATCTCCTTTTGAGCTCATGACATCAGGTTTGACTAGTCATCTACTAAGACCTCTTCCTCCAGCTGTTACAGAAAAGTTGAAAAAGATAAGAGTTTTTATAATGAGTCAATTTTACATTGTATTCCACATGGAAAAATGTTACACCTCTATTTTATATTTTTCCCTAGAGGAGTTCTAGAGGAGTAGCAATATATTTTTAATTTTCTTTTTGGTTTTTCACCCCTGTGTTCTGGACAGCATTAATGCCACATCCGTAGTCTGGTTGTCAGACTTCTCTTCAGTCCTCCTTACTTCATGATCCAGTTTGAGTCTAGATCTTTAGAGAAAGCTGGTAGGTTTTTTTTTGGTTGTTTTTTTTTTTTTTCATATACCCTTTTAAAGATGAGTATTTCAATATTACTCTAGATTCTTTTCTAGTTAGTGGCACTAAAACCATGGCATACTTTCTCAGTCTGGTCGGAGTGCTTTTCTCAGAAGGAAGTCAGATTGCATTGCCATTACTTGCCCACATTACATGATGTGTGTGTACTCACAAGAAAATGAACTAAAATATAATTTCCATTATGCTTGAGGCATAGACAGCTTTTATCACTGTGAGGGTTTGCAGAATTGCAAAGACATTTTAATTTCCACTAATACTTGCAGACATTCATGTTAATAGATCAAAGATGTAGTAATATTGTAAATCTGTACATTGTCACTCTACAACTTAAGGTATAAAATACCTTCTTATTTGAATATGCTGTAATTTTCTGTTCTGGGTTCTTGAAACTGCAGGGAAACTTCTGGATACAGCTTGAAATAAATTGAGAATCTAACACAGGTAATAGATATTTTCCACACACTACTGTTGTAAATTAAGGCAATGACTGTCCACATATGACATTTTCTTCTTTCTTTTCTTTTTATAACTATACTATATCTACTCAGTTTGACAGCTAGGGTAAAAGGTGTAGGTAGTTTGTTAAATTTAAGATACTTCTAATAGACAGTGTAGGACTTGCAGTTCATTACTATTTACTTCTATGAAAGGGAAAAATGTAGGCAGGTTGAAAAGAATAAGAATATACTCTAGGTAAGAAGGAGACTTTATTTGTCAGCCTGTAGTTAAAATAAATTTGAGTTTTCTGTTGTGCATTTTCACACACACAAACGGTGGTACTTTCTTTACCTAAAATTTATACCACTCTTTAATATTGAATCAAAGTGTCTAGGTAGATTTTTTTTCCCCAAGTCTTATATTTTTCCTTATGAAAGGATGAAAGAATATTTTAAATCTTGTGCAAATCACTATTGTCCAGATTAGAGGTGCCCTATCAAGAGAAGGAAACAGTTTGTCTTGCTCATTTTAGGTAATTTAAAATGTGTTTGTGCAATTATGAACACTTTATATAATATAACATTAAATTTATTTTATAAAAATATTTGTGTTTCTGTATAAATGTGCTTATAATACAGACAATGAATCACAGCTTCCTGTTCCATACCTTCCATTGCAGAGGACACAAGAAGATCTTAAATAGGTTATTGGCACAGACACTGTGCCAGGTCAGGAAGTGACATCATCTGTGAACCCCATTTCCTGTACTTGTATAATATTTGATTATTTAATTGTATTCAGTGAAGGGAGGGAAATCACAGGGCAATTCTATACTCTGTGTGCTCTCTACAGAAAATGAGGCCATATCTGCATGTGGTAAATAAAGTCTTGTATATAAGAGATTATGAGTGTCATCTGTAATGTGTGGTGACTATTTCATGTTCAGTGCCTTCTACCATAGTACTTAATTCTTCCTATGGATCTTCTTACAATTACTAAAATTAACCCTTAATGGAGGAATGTGTTATAATATATGAAGATAAGAACTATAGGATTTAATGCGAATTCTGTTTCTCTTTAACAAAGATATAACAATTTTAGCACAAGTCAGCCACTAATAGCTCAGATTTCTTCAGACACATCTTCCCTCTAGTTTAATAAAAGGTTTTTTTTTTTTCAAATAAAAACTTGATTTTATTGCAGTGTTGACTAGATTTTTGGCAAGTTATTTTTTTAGTACACAAGAAAGGAAATTACTTTTTAATTTGAATGTTGTTAACTCACTTTTACCTCTTTTTCATTCATCTTTGAGGAAAGAGTAGGAATTGGATTATGATTACTTCCTTTTCTTGTTACTTTAGAATAAAAATAATAACTAGCATCTCTTCAGAATAAAAATAATAACTTGTCCTAGAATCTTGAAGGAGACTGAGAAACAATAATGTATATTCACCAATATGAAATATTGTTCTTGGATTTAATCTTCATTCATTTAAAATCTTGCATTCTTAATTTTAATGACAAACAACAAAAAAAACCCCAAAACACAGAAGATGGATAATCTACCCGGTATATTTAATGTTAATGACTTTTTTTTAATACTTTGATTGAGCAGTAAGGCAGCCAAACAGAACTTAGTACAAGAGAATATAGTGAATATATAATTTACTATACACAGAAGTTAATTCATGGTTTTATTTAATAGAATATAGGATTTAGAGAATTGTAGGACTGCACACATAAATGTATTTAGATAATGAGTCATCAAAATTTTCCAATATATTAACCATGCTTTGAGAAAACAAATATTGCAGGTGCAAACCAATATTAGGATTGATACAGGGTTTTCTGCTGGTTGAGATTCATCATTGAAACGGATAATTTTGAGCAGACTGCCTTGATGCTTTGTAGCAGATGTACAAATTGATTTGTATTTTCTTCAAGTTCTGCCTGCAAACAAACAAGTCTAAGTTAGGTTTCATGATGATTTCATGCCCCTGGCTAGTCTGCTGGAACTATTGTCAGCAGCTTGTATTATCATATAGTTCATCAATTTTGTGTAGTTAAATACTGTCTCATGGTGGATTCACCCTCAGTCTAAAGAGACAAAGTTGAGGGATGTTAACTGGGTATGTATAATCTCTGTTAATGCCACAGTGACAAGGTACTTTTAATGCTATTGATTCTACAGTCAAAGTAGTTCTCAAAATATATTTCATCACAAAAGCAAGAGTAGTTCTGTATAGCTGTAGAAAGAAAATATAATAAAGGTGAAAATGCTGTCATTATATGTTTGTCATTTAATGCAGAATTGCACTTGAATCAACTTGACTACTACTTTGTCAAGTTGACATATTAGAATCTTTGAAACCTACTGATACACTAGTTTCTTAAATATGAAAGTAAAGCTCTGTCTGGAATGGCAGGCTAAATAAAGTTCCTGAATAAAATTTGTAGAAATGCTCTGAAAGCAGTTAAAGAAAACAGTTAATGAGCATAGCACTACTTAAAAAAATGGGAAGAAGGTCAAAGTTTGTTTAGTAGATCTTTTTGCTTTGATTTGAAGACTGCATTTCCAGTTTTGATATGATTTTGCTGTACAAAGATTGGAGTTATGAAGCCACTAAGGTCAGAAGGTGAAGTAAAACAAGGGAAGTTGAGGATAAAAACTCCTTAGTGCTCCAGGGAAGAAAAAGTGCTTTACTGTCAAATACTTTTGCATGGGAAAATGATTTCTTACTAGGTCACATGCACAAGATGAATCAAATTTTCTAATTTCCTTCCACCTCCTCTTTATAAATAACATATCTATCTATCTATATATATATGCACACACATATATATGTGTATATGCTTTGCATACAGAAGTTCATGAAATACAAAAAGCTAAAATGATATGTCCAGTTTTTACACAGTAAGTCACCTGTAAACTTAGAGGTCAAGAGACAAAACTTAAATAGTTCTTATCCTTTGATATAATATCTACACAAAAGACATCATCAGAGGTTTCTTGTTTGTTCTTTTTGTAACCTGATGGTGAGAACTTTCAGATCTTCTGACAGAAACACAAGAACTGCAAGTAGGCTTTTCTTTTCCTGGCAGATCTATTTCTATTGTCCTGAGGAAAATGAAAGAACAGATAGCTGATAATTTGTTACCTTGACTAATTCCTTATTGCATTTTTTTCCATGTTGCATGTATAATGTTTTGTAATAATTATTTTTTCCTTCCTTCACTGCTTACTAAATCCCTTGCAAATGGCTCTTCAGCATGAGTGCATCAGTAAGATGGCATTTGAGATAAAGCTTTTTACCTTTAGCAGTACATTTTGCTTGACAAAATACGAGAGTTGATCTATTGACTGATTTTTTTTAAAATTTAGGCGATTACGCTTTTAACAGAACTAATCAGAGAGAACTTCAGAAACAGCAAATTGAAGCAATGCTTTTTACCAGCACTTGGGGAGCTGCTTTACCTCATAGCCAGCAAGGTAAGACTGCAAGTGATCCTTACAAATCTGGCAAATGTGAAAAAATTTCCCATGGAAAAGTAGACCAAAAAATCAAATTACTTAGTCATTTTTATAGTCAACAGTTTCTGGTCCTTCTGGCTTCTCTAATGCTTATTCTACTTTAAGAAGCTTGATAGTCCAATAGTTTACTTCATCTGAGATTAATTAAACAGCATTATTCAAGTGTAGAATTTTAACTTCATGAAAGGATTTAATCAACCACCATAAACACTGCTGGCCTCCAAGTTGCAGGTCTAAGGGTTTAAACATCTAAGCTAGAGATGTTGATTAAATATGATATATGAGGACAATCTATAATATCAATAAATTAATATATTAGTGTATCTATATATCTAGTCCATATTAAATCTTATTGTAGCATGGTTGGATTCACAGCACAGTGGAAAAGGAAATGAAATGATCCTGACTAATTTCAAATGGACTTATGTTTATTCCTAATTAAAACTGATTTAAACCTTCAGTCTAGAAATAGTAGATTTGCATTAAAAGTAATCAGAGGTTATTTGTAGAAAATAAATATTGTCAATATTAAGAATTGGAGTTAACAGCTCCTTTAAACCATTACATTTCTTTTTCCTTATTCTAATAGAATACTGATTTACTTAACAGAAACAAAAGTGTCTTCAAGCAGAAAAAGTCTAACCTTGGCTTCTCTGAAGCCTTTGTATTATCTGCATAATCTAATAGTTCTGAATGCTGACATGTTAGTTTAACAAAGCAGTTGGTAATGGAGCAAAAGTGGCAAATGAATCATTGCTTTGGCTTTAGTTATGGCTTTGTGCTGAATTTCCAGGTTTTATTTTTTTTATCATCTAGCTACTTCGCATGTTCCACAAGATATAATGGTTGCCTTGGTTTCTGTAGAATAACAAGCATTGTCCTATTTTTGTTGGACAATTGCCAAAATATTTGTCAAATACATGCTCACAGAACTTAAAATGTGAAATTACGTCTAAAAAATACATCCACGGTCACAGTTTATATGTTTTAATACTTGCTCGGTTTCCTCAGGAGGAAAGATTTGTACCTGCTATCATCAAACAAATAAACTTAAAGCTCCAACTTGAAAATTATATTTGGCAGGAATATTTTGCATGGCTTGATTTTGTTTTGAAGTTAAACTCTGATATCTGAAGCAATTCTGTTAACACTGATTGTATAACACCAAAATGATTTGCACAGATTTTTTCCATCTGAAAATGTGAACTGACAAATTTTTTAGTCTGTGTATGAATTTCACAATGTTTGAGGCATTTCAAGTTGCATATAAGTGGCAACTCTGTCACGTTTCAAGGTTGGTTATATACACACACACACAAATATTAATGGGTTGCATTATGTTATACCTAAGAAATTATTAGAGTGTAGAAGTAAATATTTGGATACATATGAGCTCAAGACACTGTGTCTTGGTGAAATTTAAAAAATATTGGTGTTACTTGTATGCTTGGAAATCCTAATCATTCAATTTTTTTAAGAAAAGCACTTTTCATTTTTCTATTCTATATGTATTTAACTTGAGAATACTGTAGTGTTACAAGCATTTTGTTGTTCATTAAACTGCTGAAGAGTAGTGCTGAATGACCTTGCCAAGATCATATAGCAAGTCAGGGGTAATATAATAAATGAAACCAAAAAGTTTTTTGCCAACTTGTATCTTTAAACAGCAAAACCTTATGACTTGACTAATAAAGAAATATAAATCATAACTGCATCTAATTCATTAAGGGCTATACACTTGTTTTTCTTGTTTCCTTCCATTTTGTACTTTCTTTGGCCTGCTTGATTGTTTTATCAAACTGCTAAATATTTTCATTAAAACTGTAAGTTTTTGAGGGCATGGCTGATTTTATTTATTCATTTATTCCCTCTGGGATTTTGTGAAGTGTTTCTAGGTCCAGCCACAATTTTAATATGAAATAATGGTAAAGATTATTTCTTTTTCATATGAACATTCGGTAAATCATAAATTATCAAATACTTAAAATCAAGTTTAGCTGTTCAGGTGCAGGATGATTAATGAGGTAAAATACAAGATCACTGTTTGCACTTCTCTTGCTTAGAAAATACTGGGAAATGTCCAGATAATCATAATGGTCCTGTGCAATCCTAAACTCTGATATTGTGTGTGTACTTGCTTATGAGATCTCATAAGTAAGATCTTCCACTCCATCTCTCTAGTTTTATTCCAAACAGAAGCCAAGAGCAATTCACAAGTAGCATGAGCAGACTCCAGGGAGCATGTTCTCATACTCTTGAGTGGATTGCCTTGGGGGAAAACTTTCAAGTTCTATGTAATATTTTTATTCATTTTGTGGTTTTGCATTATTAGGGTGCAGAACCTAAAGTTTAATCAAAATCAACATGGGCTGTGAGCAAAAAGTAGGAAGATTCCCCAGTGTTTGGTGATATATTTAAGTTTATTAAGTGTCAAATACTGTACGTTATGTTTAGGTAATTAAGAATGGTACTAAGGTTCATACCCCTTTTGCCTTTTAAAATTTCTGTATAGAGATTAAATCTTGCAGAAAGTCTTGAATCAGTTTGAAGAATGGAAGAACTATTAATATTTTAGGATTGCATAATTTCTTAAGGCTTTTTATTTTGTATCACATTTAATATGTATAGTTACAAAAGAACTTGAAAAAATTTCTGGTTAAATTAGATGAATACAATGAGAAACAGACCCATGCCAGTTCCAGCATAGATTGTAATTTTAACTTTCTTTTGACCCCTAGTTTTGTCCTGCCTATCCAGGTAGAAAAGATTCCACTTTTGCCTGTTTGAAAGTAACCTACCTTTGCTTCCTTGAAACTTGGGCTGTGTTTTCTTAAACTTACACACAGTGCCTTGGATGGCAAGTGGTGATTACTTGTCAGCATGTTCTTAGATAAGATGGAGGAGATGGAATCAAGTGGCTCTGATGTGTCTGTTGGCTGTCAAGCCACTCTTGTTAATACTGTTTATATTGTCCCGTACATCCTATTACAAAGTTAGCAGAAAAAAAGCTTACAAATGGGATAATTAACAGACTCATTTTCTCTATGGAGATATGTGGCAAATAAAGTTTTGTTTTCATTAAAGAAGGAAAATTAATTTTACTAGACAATTTACTAATAGTCTTCCATGCTAATGTGCCATGCTTTAATTAAATGCTCATATCACGTATGTTGAATTAATGTAAGCCACGCAGAAATCAGCAAATTTAGCAATTATCATTTATTTCTGCCTCATTAACCCCCACTTTGCCTATCCTACCCCTTTTATTAAAACCAGTTCATTAGAATGCTAAGAATAATTTGAGAATATAATTAGTAGAGTTCAAGAATTGTGTGATTTCTGAAGAAATTACTGTTTGTCATCCTTTGTCTACTTATTAAAACAAGTTTCTTCATGGCCTGTTATCTTCACACCATCTAATGCCTATTATTTCTCACTTTCTTTCCCAAAAGAGGCTATATTTTTCTACTTTCTAACAGCTCTGTGTTATTAGCCTGGATATGTAAGTTGTCGCAGTTAAATCTCAGTGATATCCAAGTTTTCCCTTTTAAACTTAAAATTTTACAATAGGCTATTGCAGGGGCAGGGGGAAGTGAAGTTCAGTTCTAATGGAAGAATTAAGCCCTTATTCAGGTAGTAGTGAATTAGCCTAACAGGGTGATTTCAAGGAAATATACATTAAGATCTTGAAACAATGTTCATATGTACTGAAACCTATACCATACAGTAAATTTTCTTAGACACTTGGTATCTGTTTGTATGACTTGGAGCGTTTTTGTCGAAAGAAAGTTTACTTTTTTTCTTTTTACCTACCAAAAAATTAATTTTGATTTTAAAGTCAAGCATTTCTGCTCTTAATAGTCAGTTATCTCTCTGAAGTACTCAAAATGGTTAAGAGGAATGAAAGAACAGACACTTTTTTGTGTCTGTGTGAATTAGAATGAACTGATGAAATGCAGAAATACTAGGACAAACTCTGTTATGGATTTTGGAGGCTACTTAAATAAGCTAATAAAATCTCAATCTCTATGCTGCACATGAAATAACATCAAATAGTAATAATGTCCTGAAATTTAATATATTTAATTGCATATGTTAATTTGAAATGTGTATAATATGAGCCTTACTATGAACATACTACCCATTTTTTATATGACTGAGATTGTTGTGATTTTTTGATTTAATCAGTTGTGCCGTTGGCTTCATTTCAGGAGGAAAAAGGGGAGCACCCCAGGGAATGCTGGGCTGTTCCCTCAGCTGCTTACACTGTGCTAATGAGGTGTCTTCGGGAAGGGGTAAGGCTCTTTCATGGTCCTCAGTAGAATTTCTCCACAGTAATAACCCTTTAGGCATTGTGTGAGGATTGTAGCCTGCAGCATTGCAGTACCTTGTCAACCAAGCATTGCTCTTGAATTTAAATAATCATAAGACCTAAGCAGGAGATTAATGAAGTGTTGTTCTCTGTACATTCAACATTTATGTATTGCTGCTTGTGTTGGGGGAAATGGGATAGTAAATATAAATTACTGTTAATAAATGTGAAATTTATTACTGATGTGGGCATCTTCTGAGAAATGTTCTGACAGTTTGTGCTGTCCTCTTGCAATTTGGTTTTCATACATCTTTGTTAATCTTTGAGCAAGATTTAAGTTTCTTTCTTGAAGTGGATGATACACAGTTTTTTAAAACTGCATTGTTATCCTACTAACTTGTCAGCATCCTTCTGAGACAAAAAAGTAGTATTAGATTTTTTCCTCATACATGTGCTGTACTGTGTTCTTCATTGGCTTTGGTGATGCCTTAGCTGTGCTAGAAGAAGGGAAAAATATACATATAGTTCTATTTCTAAAATGAAAAAGAATTGAGTGGAGGGTTTACATTCACTGTTTGTATGAGACCACTTTATTTTTGCCCAAGGCAAAGCTCAAGGCAGAAAACATGTCAGAGGTTGCTAGAAGATGGAAAGCAAGAGGAAATACCTTTTTTCCTTCCTTTTTGAGCTCTTTATTGCCTACAGATTGTGATTAATAAAGGAAGAGCCTAGATGCATTTTAATATCTTCAAACCTTCACGTGACCAAGTACACAGCACTGAGTTTGTATTGTGGAGGATTTCCAGCTCATAATTAGAGTAAGATGTCACTCTAAGGCACAGCAGTGAGATACTATTTAATTATAAATTTAGTAATGGAAGACTTGCTGTTTCTGAAATACAGTGTGCAGAAACTAAATCAAGACATCCATAAGACACTAATTTATTCCTATAAAATAAAATCACTTCTTAGTCCTGAAACATGTCACATTTTTCTTAATAATTTATCTTGATATATTTTTTCTTGAAAAATGACACAAAATAGAAGTACATTTGCCATGCAATAGTTCAAATTAAATTTAATTAAGCATAAATTTAAAATTATGTCTAGGCTAGCCAAGTACATCTATGCACTTCTACACTTTCTGTTTGTGAGGGTGCTCATTTTTAATGTAGATATATATATTTTAAAAACATGTTTGAAGCTGTAAAACTATACAAGACTTGAGGATAGAATGGACCTCTGGAGGTCATCTAATGATGAATCTCCTGTTCACAGTAGGTCTAAACAGATCAAGTTGCTCAGGGGCACAGCTGTTTAAGTCTTCAATGTCTCTAATAACTGTGGTCCCACAATCTCTTTAAGCAAAGCCTGCACGTCCTTCATAGGAAAAAGTTTTTACTTGTTTATGATTGGAGTTTTCACTTCTGGCCATTGCCTCTTGTCCTGTGGCTATGGAGCTCTGAAAACGTTTGTCACCAGCTTTTCTTTATTGCAAGTAGGTCAGCTTTTCATTCTTATGTTAATAATTTAAAAAAAAATTATACATAATTACAGAATGAATTAATTGTAATTGTTCTAAGCCCAGTTGTGAGTTAGGTAAATTTTACATCAGGATGTTTTCTGAAGTGATTAGGAGCATATTGTCTCAGTATTTATGAAAATGGCAAACGAACTTTTTGTAATAAGGTCTGAACTACCACAGTGCATTGTATATACAGTATAAATACTCAATTTTAGTTTTATGTATTTAATAAAAATTCAAGAAAATAAAAGGAGTTCATGTCATTCAGTGCTATGGTTTATATAGTTTTGAGTTTTGTAAGCTAAGTTCCCTGTTCTTGAGTTTTATTATGAACTACTCAGAAGTGTTCTTGGACTTCTGAAGTTTTATAAGATTTGTCATTATCAAAGCAGAATTGCCCTCTGAAACAGAACAGTAGAACAGGAAGAAATTTGAAATATGTGTGTGTCCCTTTTATTTGCTTTTAAAGGAACAAAATGTTCAGAAAATGCAGGTAGTGTTATTTCCACATACCTTCTCTGCCTGAAAAATCTAACAGTGACAAAAAAGTGTATGGGTCAGTGAAAGGAGTTTTAGGGTGATGGAAGTAGAAGACTGGGAAAGTCTTTCATCTCTAGGGGAACACAAGTTCAGATTTCCTGTATTGCAGTGTTGTTAGCTTGAGATAGAAGCTGATTTTCAACTCAGGCAAAGAACAGTTCAATTACGTGTCAAAATAAGGGAATTGGTACAGTCATAAATAAGTAAATGATAGGCTTGATTTGACATGTTTAGTCTTGGTATAATGTTGTGGTCTGTCAGAATGCATGTGGTAAGAATTCCAATATTTATTTGCTAATCTTTTCCAGCAACTGTTTTCAACAGTAAAACAAAATGCCTGTTCCAGGCACCTGTATTTGTTTAAGTTCAACTTCTGAAGGTTTATGTGCAATCTGTAAGATAGGAAGTCTTGATTTCTACTGCTGAAGTGTATAGCTGTTAGAGTTTCTATGTTATCCAGTCAGGGAAGATACTTACTGTTTCAGAAAGGGTATTCCTATTTAATATTTAGTACATAATGCTAATGTGAAAACCATTTTCCTTTTATGCATTTAGCTTCATTTATTCAAAACTGCTTTGCTCAAGTTCCCCTTGTGTACTTGACCCTGAATGGATCATCCTATCTCTAATTTGAATCTTGTCATTGACTCTGCATATATATTTTTTCTCTGTATTATATTTAAGGTTCAACCTACTCTTAACTAGGTGAAATCTTAGTTTTAGTTTCTGTTTTACATTTGCTTCTATTCAGTCAATCCTTTCACGTTTTTGTTTTTCTGATTTATCCCTAACATCTGCCTCTCCCTTCCTTCAGATCCTCCCTAGTCTTAGAACTGATAATCTTTACTGTATCCAAACCACATTTTGATGTGTTTTGTAATCTTTCTTCTCTGCTTTGGTGTGAATTACGTTGCTTGGATTAGGTCTCTCACTGAAATTAGGCAGTGAAGTCAGAAACTGTGCATGCCTCCTTTTTAGTCTTCCTGAGAATGGAAGCATTGAAAAATCATTCAGAAACTTGGTTATCTGTCCATTTCTGCTCACAAATGGCATGTAAATGTAAAATACACAATTACATGCAATTTTAGTAATAACTTCATAGAATCTCAAAAGAAATATATACAGGCAACACACTTGCATGGATAAATTAATATATACATATTAGCTGTATCTGGCTTTTAAAAGGTGCATAACCCTCTCATTTTATAGAGTGGGACATGGAGAATATATTTGAATCAGAAATAGCAAATAAGTTTATGAAGGATAATTTTCTGTCTCTTGGATGTGCAAGGTACTGTGTAAGAAAGATTTTAAATAGATGAGATATTGCCAGAAAGCTATATAGGGCACATTTCCCTCTTCCATATGGACTTCTTCCTTTATGAGAGAGCAAGATATAAATCTGAGCGCTTTGGTTCTGAACAAATGAGAAATTTTAATAACAAAAAAAATCTTTAAAAAATAATTGCCAATATATAATATAAGGCAATATGTTTTATAATGCATATTCTTAGCCAGAACTGTTCCTTGATGGTGAATTTGAAGGAGAAAGAAGAATTTTGAGGAGAGGAGAATAAAATCACAACTGTTTTCTCAGAAAGTGTAGTACAGCTTATAGTATCACAGGATCAGTTTGAATCATATTCTCATTTTTATTTCTTCTTTAGACATCAGTTTTTTTACTGGCAGAACTGCCTATAGTATAAGAGTAATTCTCTGAATCATATACATTATCACTTTCATTTCTTCTTTAGATATCAATTCTCCAGTGTACTGCCACAATTTAAAAAATATGAAGGTATTTAAAAGTTTTGTTTCTACATATTTACTCCTCTCTCTGAAGGCTTTATGTTGCAAATTGTTGCCAAACTCTGACTTAATTCTTAGAATCATGAATGCTTTGGAGGATACTGCTTTACTTCATTAGGTTACATTTGTAGGTTTTTTATTCTGTCTTCTTAGATTAAAGGAAGAAGTGTATTTGAAGCTGATTTAGAAGAATTATGTGGAATGCAGAATTATGTGGAATTCCTAAATCCTTCAGCTTTTAATGTTTCTTTATCAGTATTATGCTATTACTCAGGTGTTTCTATCTATATGTAATATAAGATCGTAGAATCATAGAATGTCCGAGGTGAAGGGAACTCACAGAGTCCTTCTCCTGTCCTGCACAGGGCATCCCAAAAGTCGCACCATGTGCTTGAGATGTTGTCCAAACTCTTCTTGAACTCTGTTACAGAGTTCAGAAGCTGTGACCACTTCCCTGGAGAAGCCTGTTCCAACGGTTGACCACCCTCTGGATGAAAAATCTTTTCCTGGTATCCAACCTAAACCTTCCCTGGCACAGGTTCATGCTGTTCCTATCACTGATCACGAGACAGAAGAGATCAGTGTCTGCCCCTTCACTTCCCCTGAGGAGGAAGCTGTAACTGCAATGAGATCTTCCCTCAGTCTCCTGTTCTCCAGGCTGAACAGACCAAGCAAGATGCCCCTCATAAGGCTCCCCTTCATGGCCTTTCACCATCTTCATTGCCCTCCTTTGGATGCTCTCTGACAGCTTAATGTATTTTTTGTATTGTGGCACCCAAAACTGCCCTCAGCACTGGAGGTGAGGCCACCCCAGTGCAGAGCAGAGCAGGACAATCCCCTCCCTTGCCCGGCTGGTGTTGCTGTCCCTGATGGCCCCCAGGACACGCTTGGCCCTCCTGGCTGCCAGGGCACTGCTGACTCCTGTTCAACTTGCCATCAACCAGGACCCCCAAGTCTTTTTTCCATAGGGCTGCTCTCCAGCCTTTGGTTCCCTAGTCTGTCCGTACGTCCAGGGTTGTCCCAACCCAGGTGCAGAATCTGGTATTTGCCAGTCTTAAACTTCATATGGTTGGTGATTGCCCAGACTTCTTAATTTATTAAGGTCTCTCCGCAGGGCCTCTCTGCCTTCAGTGGGGTCAAACAGCTCCTCACAACTTAGTTTCATCAGTAAACCTACTTTAAAAGGATCATAAAATAT
The DNA here is from genome assembly GCA_013396995.1 of Dicaeum eximium. Classification (NCBI taxonomy): domain Eukaryota; kingdom Metazoa; phylum Chordata; class Aves; order Passeriformes; family Dicaeidae; genus Dicaeum; species Dicaeum eximium. The sequence goes on from VWZP01004948.1 coordinate 136,174, forward strand.
TTTATTCTAGCTTTTAATAAAATGAAGTTATGCTACTTTTTGGTAGAATGTTAGTTAGCATACTGACTGTAACTTTAGCGATTCCAAAATTTTTGCTGCACAGTTAAATTTATATCATTTATTTCAAAAACATGGAAGTAGATTTTTTTAATGATGTTGATTTCCCTGCCCTGCCCCCCCTCCCAATAAAAATGGAAAGACTTGATTAAAAGGAGTTTTCTTTCAGTAGGTTGCAACTTTTTATCCTTTTAGTATTTGCATTTTCACTCAGGGCTCTTTTTCAGTTGGCATTCCTGACTTCACTGGAAACAGATATATCTGCAAGTGTTCAACATGACTGAATATTAGGAGCTTTAAGTGTGCTTTATAAAACTAGTTGAAATCTAAACCCATTGAAAATAAAATATGTGCTTCTTTTATGCAGTTCTATTCATAGTTTTAGATTTCATGCAGTTCATTATGTGAACAGAGGGTTACTGATATATGGAGCTGCTTTACTCATATCCTGAAGATCCATTTCTGTTCACTAAAATAGCTTATGTCCTGGTAACATCACTGGATGACTCCTTTATTTAAGAGGCCAAATACTAGTTTAGATCACGCTTCCCTTGCAGACCACTAATTAAGCAGAATATGGTACAAGGCTTATTGCTTAGATAGTGCTCAGGAAGAGATACCAGAGGAGCTGAAATGAAAGGTCTCAGGTGGCAGCAAATAGAATTACTTTGGCAGCATCATTGAGCTTTTAGAGCACACAGATGATGCATGACCATTTTCTAGTTAGACTAGCAAGACAATCATAACTCATCCCATCAGTGGCTGAAAGGAGATAAAGCTCATCTTCAGGATCAAATTTTGCAAAGAAAAGCTCTAATTGCATCTGGAAATTTGTTAACATTAATAATCCACTATATATTGTTTTGATTGTGATTAATTAATAGGATTATAGTTCATTATTGTTTATGCCTGCTTAAATCAGGAGTGGAATCCCAATTGGCAGTCTTAATAATCACTTCATATGTAAGAGAGACTTAACTTGGCAATTATGTTCAGTTACAGGTTCGATTGTTAAATGCATCAATTTAGTCAATTTGATAAATGCATGTATTTTTACCCTAACTGTACCCCCCCAAAAAAGACTGAAATGCAGAAGTATAATTCACAGAAAAAAGATTAAAACTGAACATTACTTATAAAATGTTTTCAGAATTTTAATTTCAGTAAAAATGTATGAGTATCTGTGTATTTAGGTCTTTAGTAGTTCAAAATATTGCAATATTTTGCAGTAATCAAAACCGTAAAAAGAGAAGCCTAAATTCTCTTTGGTTTATGGCTGCAAATAAGAAGGAAGACCACAGAATTCAGTGGAGTTTTTATATTTTCAAGATGCTATTAAAGGCATTGTTGAAAGACTTCACTATTTTTTGTAGTTCAATACAGAGATGAGGGGAGGCAATGCACAGCCAAAATAACACCAGCAATGTATCTTCCAGTTCTGTTAAAGACTCTGATTTTAAGTGAAAATTATTTGGTTAGTACTAAAAATATGAAGGATTCAGAATCTCATATGGAAATTTAGGACTGGTAGTAAATGGGACCTAATAATTTCTCTTAAGCATTGGTCAGGATTGTCTGCTTAGAAGGGAGTTATGGAACAACTTAATTTGCAAGACGTCTTTGTCCAGAAGAGTCAACAAGTCCTGGGATAAAGACAAAGAGGGCTTGATGTAATTTTTTTTTTCCTAATGTAACTGAGTATCTCATAATTGTGCTATTCAGAGCATGTTCTAGTGATGGTGTTTGCACAAATTCATTCGTTTATAATGCTCTGATCATCTAGGAACACCTCTAAAAAAGCAAAAGCTTTTAATTCATAATGACTACATTTAATCTGGGGTGATTATTTGGAGATGAAAGGTTTTGTATTAAATTGTCTTAGAGAAAGTGGGGGGAAGTTGTATCTGTGAACATAACTTTGTCATCAGGTGAGCTTTCTTGAAAACTTACTTTTGCAAGTATCAAAAAGAATTAAGAAACCACACCAAGATGATATACATTGAATAAAATGTGGACATAGGTAGTAATTTACAGAGAAATTAGAAACATTTGCAAATGTGTTTTCCTTCTTCTCCTTCCTATAGGAAGAGCGGGTAGTGAACCATTTAGCAGCAAAGATAATTGAAAATGTTTGTACTACTCGTTCATGCCATGCACAAGGATTTATTACAGGAGAAATTGGACCGGTCCTGTGGTGCCTTTTCACACATTCTACAGGAGATTCTTTGAAGATAACTCCGGTTTCGGTAAGGAATTTCCTTTTGTGGTAGTGTAATGCTTTGGCATTTAGTCTGGGAAACCTTCTAAATTGGAACTGAAATATATTTGAGCATGTTTGCTGTATGTTTGTGGTTTTTATATTTCAGACTACATTGAAATATATTTGAAAAATTTCTGAAATTGAAAAATGCATTTAATACAGTTCAGTGCTTATGAATAGTTCTTGTGATACATCATTTTCCAGAACATATATTTCCTTATGCTGGTAATACTGAGTTATGTTTTAAAAGTTTAACATTTCAAAGAACCTATTAAATTCTTGCAAAATGGAAATTTTTCTTTTTGTATGGTGTTTCAAATGAGACTTGTTTATTCTCTTCATCAAAGTTTTGTTTAGAAGACTTAGTTGAATTAATCACGTTTCTTTTTATAAAATTGTCAGGGCCTAGTCTTTGCCCTGAAATTTAAGGCAATATAGAATGATAACAAGACAAATAGAGTGATGACATGCAAGCAGAAGGTTTGGAACAAAAGGATTTAAGAGGTAGAAAATACTTAGCAGGACTGTGAGTTTAACCATATCTCTTGGACTTTTTTCAAGAGTGTGTAGTGACAGGACATGGGAGGATGGATTCAAGCTAAAAGAAAATAGGTTTAGATTAGGTATTGGTAAGAAATTCTTTATTGTGAGGGTGGTAAGGCACTGGCACAGGTTCCCCAGAAAAGTTGTGGCTGCCCCATTCCCTGGCAGTGTTCATGGCCAGGTTGGGTGGAGCTCTTGCTTTCCAAATGGGAAATGGTAGTGTCACTGCTGCAGCAGTATGCACACAGACACATCTAGCATAAAAGTAATAAACGAGGGAGAAATAAGAATTTATTTGAAGTGTGGCTGAAGAGGTAAATGGTATAATAAATTTATAATTTTTAAAAATATATCTATTTATTGATTTTTTACCTTAGTGTGTATTTGTGGCAGAGCCTTGCCTGCAATATAAGCTACTCAAATATTGGGAAAATGTCTTGACATTTTAGAACAGGAGACCTATTTAGTAAAATAAGTGTTATAAAAACCTTTGCTCTGTAGCATCTGAAATTCTTGGCAAAAACAGTCTTGGAACTATCATGGGTAGAGAATATTCTGTGTCTAAGTCTGTCTCAGTATATGTGTGAGTCTAGCTATTGGGCTGCTTTGTTAGAAAGGGTCTTTTTGAGACTTCACCCATTTGATCTGTGAGTTTTATGCTTAGATCACAACTGCATGTATGGGAAAAGACTGGAGATAAGGGTAATTTCCTTACTGAGTTTTCAAAGTAGCCTGCTCAATCCTCTCTCCTATCACTACTTTTGCTATAATGGTTGTTTTGTATCAGGTACTTTCTGTTCTTGCCAATCATTAGACTGGGCAGTTGATATTTGTTTGCTACTAGGTCATAGTATTTTATATTTTTTTTCTCTCTTCCAACTCATGCTGAAAGTTCCCTCTAGTTTCTCTGATATCTGCTTGGAGAACTTTGCTTCATCATTTACCATTTCCTTGATTCCTACAGCAGACTCCCAGGGCCTGCTCCATTTGTAGGGGCCAGTTGGCCAGTTATGCCTGTCTTGTGTACAGCAGGAAACAGCATGAGAAACTGTCTGTCTCAATTGCATTCAGACACTGAGCTAAAGAAGATCACAGGAGAAACTATCAGTGGGCTTTTTCTTTTTTCTTTTCCCCTCCCGAAAACGCAATTTCTTCTTGGGCAATATAGCATGCTTGAGGTGGGCAGAGCTTTTTTTTCTGCTCAATCATATGCAGAAGTTACATATCTGGTTGTCAAGAATACACTTGTCATCAGTGGAGATTCACTACAGCTTTCTGTAGCAGTGGGCTCAGAGGTTACTGTCATCAATGCCATATGGTTTGCTCCCTTTGTCCTTGGATGTTTGTCGAGAGACTATGAGAGGAGTGGGCTGTTGTCTGTCTCTCTGTATCCTCTGCTTCCTTTGAGAACCCAGGTCACTGGATCCTCCCAAGGCTGTAAGGTTCAGGTGAACCACTAAGAAGCCTTTTCTTTGTCATAGTGTTTATGCTATGGGTATCTAGCCTCTTTCAAGTAGTACTGATGAGAAGAAAATTTTCCTGCTGGAAAAACTGGAAAGTTGCAAAAAATGTGTAAGAGGAAGCTAAAACCTGAAGAATTTGTTGCAGCCTAGTTTGCTCCCCTTTCCCCCCCTTTTTTTATCTTTTTGTGTCCATTAATTGCTACCACTATGTACTAGTCAGTGAGGCTTTATTAATTGCTCAGTGCAGTTGGACAGTGCTGATGTTTGTGTGATCTCTTCCAAGTGAGTAGACTCAAAGTATGACAGATTGTGAGTTCCTCAGTTCCTTTGCCTCTTGTTCCTGTAGGTGTGATACAGCAGCCTGATCTTTAAAGGCTTCTTGTTCAGCTAGGCCTGCTAAGTGTAGTGAGTTTTACTGCAATATTTATACTTCACTTCAAAGTTGAATCATCTGACAATCATGGGTTGGCACAGGGACTTGGAATGACATTGGTTTTGCCAGGCTCTTACTTCCTGATTCTTTTTCTTATGTTTGAAATCTTTGTATTATAAAACTTACTAGTCTTCAGAAGCTACTCTAGAAGCCTTCTTACAGATGACATGTTAGGATGAAGCAGTGTGTTTTAGGAGGTCATGATAGCTGCAATTACCAGAATTCCCTAGAGAAACTCAGCTGATTTGTGGGACATCCTTTCAATGGCAATTGACAATCTAAGTAAGAAAGATTATTTTTTATCATTCTGTTACCTTTTCTTTCTCAAAGTTGCCTAGCAATGTGTGCTTGGGTGTTGAGGCCAGCATTTTAAAAAAACAACCAAGTTGAGTGTGTGCACTGAGATCTGCTAAGGCAAAAATTTCTTCAACAATTGGTGCATATCTGTGGTAGAAATGTACATATGGACAATAGAAACAAAACCATAACTGTTCCCAACTAATGTTTGTTTCCTGTGAAGGCAAAAGGCTTACTGGAGATCATGCTTTTCCCTTGTGTACTTACTGAAGTTTCAGTCATGCTGGAGGTAGGGCTTGTTCCAAATTCACATATTGGAGAGCTTTGAATGAAAGCAGCTGTGAGGAGTTTCAAGAGTAAGACACGTTTACTGTTCTATACCTTTGGTGAAACTGCTTTCTTCTAGTTTTTCTGGTCTTCATGGAAATGATTGCTATCCATGTAGCTGAATCCATCTCCTTTTTTCAGTCAGATCATTTTACACAAGTGTTCTTGGGTCTGAATGGGTTCCTGGATTTTCCCCTCCACTGTTTTGGGGATTGTTTCCTTTATCAGAAGACTGAGGTTTACTGCTTTTAAATGAAGTGAATTTAACAAGGAAGCTTCTAAAGTAGGATGCACTAAGGTGGTGCTTTAATCCTTTTGCTGCTTTGTAGTGAAACACTGAAGTAAGAAGCAGATAAACTTATTACTCAATGCCTGATTTAAATCATGGTTATGTATTAACACTGCTGTGGCATTTAGATATATAATCTTAACTTCATCTGATACCAATCAATTGATATTGAAATCTAGTGCAGGAAGATCTTTTCCCAGCTAAAGTTTATGGAAATTTTAGTGGTATGCTAATTTAAAAAATAAAATACTAAAGTATTCTCTAGTTATAATGTACTGTATAATTTCTACATTCATTAAGTTGTTGCTACAGATATATAGGCATTTTTATCCTGCATGACCACAAAAATTGACATCATCAGTGTCCTATTTCATCTTATTATGCAGTCATTTCTGCCTTGTTTGAATGTATCCTGAAGAATTTATTCTTAACTGACATCTATATTAGAATGTAAAAATACATTTCTATTCAGAAAAACATCTGTCATATCTTTACTTAGAGTTAGCAGTCTGTCTGCAAAGTGTGTCAGCAGTAAAGGATTATGGAATTTTACTTATGATTATTTCAGTCAATAATAAAAATATATCAAAAAGATTCTTTGTCTTTAGTCTCTGGAGTCAAGAAATGACATTTTACTTTGTCCTGCCTATCAGAGGTGGCAAACGGGGACTGTGTCTCAGTATTTTTTTCTCACTTTGGAGTCCAACATGCCTCAGGTAAATATCACAGATTTTGCCTGTAGGAAAGCTATGTCTTTTTATGATTTTGCTAGACTCAGAAAAAAAATCTGTAAGGTGTCAAAGCAATATTCTGACAAGCTCAGCAACAGGAATAATATTTTCTTTCCAGTACACTGAAAGTTTTTTAATTAAAAAAAGAAAAAAAAACCCAAAAAAAACCCTTAAATTTTTTTTCTAAGAGAGAACTTTTTCTGCTGGAAGAGAAGCAACAAAGCATAAGCTACTTAAATGGAAACTAATTTGGGAAAGCTCAACATAGTCTTGTTTGGGGATTTGGTTTCTTTTGGTTTTGGTTTGTTTTTTTTTTTTTAAGTAATTGGTATTGAATAGTTTCAGAGACTTGTGTATTGCAGATACTTCAGTGCATTCATTCTCAAACTTGAGAGAGTCATGGAAGATATCCTGAAAGGATGAATGTTACCCAGTCACATGTAGCCTGTAGGACTAGAAGGATAGGGCAGAGATGATCACAGAAGCCTGGAATATCTCAAGTTGGAAGTCACCAATAAGAATCATGGCGCACAGGTTGGAGCTGCTGAGAGAAAAGGTGCTGGTCAAGGCTGTGCAGAGAGCAGGGGTGGAGAAGCCAGTTCCAGGAGAGGTTCTGTTGAAGCCTTACTCCCATTGAGAACATTTCATGTTCTAAGACTGCTGCCTGGAGATGATAGTGTGAGCTCCACTCTTACATCTGTTATCATCCATTTCCAGGTCCTGCTCCACCACCTTTTGACCTATCTCCATCTGTTTTCTCCCAGTATTGGATCTACTGAAGTGATTTAGAGTGCTTTGTACTCTATCCTACATTTAAATTCTATCTTCTGCTTTTTTCCTGCTTTTTTTTCATTCATATGCAGAGCATTCTGTGACGTACAAACTAATGAGAATTTAAAGCTTCTCCCCTTGGTGGGCTGGAGCTTTTCTGCTACCTCCAAAACTGCAGCATTACACTAGAAGACAGCCTATGATGTCTTTCCTATGAGGTTTGCCTGGAAGTAATCTGATGGCCTATGATTATGGTCACCCTTGTTTGGCAAGGTCTGTAGCAGAGATCTAACGCAGTGGAAAATCTGCACACACCACATTAGCACACTGAGTTAGCTCCATGTTGTTTTGGCACAGCCTATCCCTAGGTCCCAGCAGTTACTTGGAAGTACAAGCCTCAAGGATGTTTTCAGTGAATACACATACCTCCTGCCCACTCATTTTGAAAACTCTGAATAGAGGTGAAGAGCTGGATTGTATATAGGGGAAATAGAGCATGCTGTACTAAGGAATTGAGATTGAGTGTCTGTGTTTAAAAAGAGAGTAAAAAAATAATAAAAAAGGAAAAGTGAAAGGCTGCAATCGATATGGTTCCTGGACCAGAAAGGACAAGGAAAAGCAGGAGCAGAGTAGATGAGCAGCATCAAAAAAATGCCTGTCAAGTTCGTGATTTACTGTCTTTTATGCCTTTCTTTTTCCTTTTCCTTCTTTTCTAGTTTGTTTTGAGTAATGTTTCTAAGGGCACTGGTGAACTGGACAGTTTCTGGTGTTCTTACATGGAAAGCATTTCTCTGGTTTTAGTATTCTGTGTAACTGACTATAGTTTCTCTTAAATGAGACCTTACTATTGAGGGCACACCAAGTAAACAGCAATTTCTAAATATAGCTGGTCTGAAGAGAACAAAGAAATCATAAATATTACCTACATTTCACAAAAGAGAGTCCCCTTCAACGTTTTTCCTGAAAACCAATTCAGATTTTCATGTGAATCCAATATTTGACATAAGCTGTTCTTCTATAACAGTAGAAGAACAATCTGCTAACAGTATATTCAAGCCAAAGAAAAAGAAATGTTTAATGTTTAAAGAGTCTTACAGCGTTTATCTGGAGAGAACAAATGCTGTTATAGTATCTTGAAGGTTGCATTTTCACAGGTATCAAAAGGAAATTGATTTGGAGATGAGGCCACCCTGAAGGTTATTTGGTAATGTTTGCTAGGAAATAGCTAAGTTAGTAGACACTGAACAGGTTTGTGCCCACTTTACTGGAGCATAGTCAGTATCTACATTTTCTATTAAAATTGTTTTAATCACTGATATTTGAAAATCAACCATTTGGAGAATAGTTGGCAAGTTTATTATACTAACCACTGTTTCTTAATAAGTACCTAGATCTGAAGTAATATCTAGAGTTAAGGATAGACTTTAGACACTGAAATACTACATACCACATTATTGTCCATGAGCAGGGAGAGAGAAGATGCCCAGCTTTATGGGTGCCCATAAATTCTGTGGCATGTGCCATGTCTGTATTTTCTCTCCCTGTACTCCTTTCTAGTACAGTGTTATCTGATGCTGTTTGTATTCCGTGCTTGACAAAAGACTCAAGCTTGAGCTGTCATGCTCCATTATTATCATTCTCTCAGGGAAAAGAGTAATGTGACTTTTTGATGTGGATGTTGGTGTATGAAATATTTGACTTTCAGCCACACAGAGTGTATAGCAATGTATTTAGAAGAATTCCAGGTCTCTAAAAATAAGTGGTCTTTTCCCCTAATATTTGTCTTAGGAATGAATCTGTATGAATTATTTATATTCCTAAACTATTGGAAAACTCACCACATGCTTTTATTTTCCATTATTGTTCTTGAGATAATAATCTCATTAATTTCATTTTTGTTTCACTTTTGTAGGCTTTGTGCAGAATTACTCGTTCCTCACCTAATGCTTTCCAGAGTGTCATTGAAAAAGTGGGATTAACAGCTGTACTAAATTCCTTGGCAAATGGAATATGCAAAATTCAGCAGTACATGCTCACAATGTTTTCAGCAATGTTGTCATGTGGGATTCATCTACAGAGGCTAATTCAAGAAAAGGTTTGAGTTCAGATTAATATTTCACTGGCATGGAATTTCATGAAAGGAAAAGTTAAAAGTGACACTACTAGTGGTTTTGGGTTTTCAAAATACATCTCAATGATATTTGCATGTCTGAATAGCAGGAAATGATGAATGTGTTTCTTTTATATTTCTATATGCTTAAAGTCTAAATTATAAGGTGTATAGTTTTTCTTTCTCTCATGGATCTTTGAGAAATGGGTATATTAATTGTTCCTGCAGCTGGGATTCAATCAATCCAGAATACCCTAGCCTGACCATAACTGATAATGGGCCCTAAGGAAAATCAGTAAAGAATCAGTAAGAACAGCTATTTGGCATAGCTCTCTTAGACATTTAAAAGAGAAAATAAGGAATGTCCTGATTAAATCTGAAACTGTACTTTATGCTCTCCTTAAAGGACCTTAGGCCAATTTGCAAGTGAAATATCTTGCAGAAATTAGCATTTTAATACCTTAGCTTTTTCTTTTTAGTGTCACTGAATAAAACAACTGGTTTGATTTATGTGTAATATAATTTTTGGTAGAAGTGGGTTGAAAGGGTCCGCTTTGAGCCAGGTCTTAGGAGCTCTCAGCGATCCCTTCATACCCGGAATAGCCCAGCTACCTGGATGGCTTAAAATGGAACAGGATGACTCTTGTGGCGGTGTTTGAAACAGAAAAGGGTTTAATAAGAAACAAAATAACAAACTCTTTACAGAGAAAAGCCGTGCCAGGGCAAGAGATGCTTGCTTCTGCTAAGCACCCCACAAAAGCGATTAAATCTTTTGTTCTGTCCTTTTTCTACCAAATGGCTTTAGCGGGACCTCTTGGCCTCGGTCCAATGGAACAGGCCCAAGTTTGAGGTGAAGTCCAAAAGGTTCTATGAGTGTCCCTGTACCAAATCCACAGAGATGTTTCTAGGGACTTTGCCTTACTTAGCAGACAAAGAGTATTTGGAAATTCTCTTGTAATTTGGTCACCCTGTCGACAGGAGGCACATTCCTACAGTGCGTAAAAGTTTTCTATTTTGATCCCCAAATTATTTTGTATTTAGAGAAAAAGTGTTTCTTTTTTGATAGCATATCTGCCATAAATGAAATCATAAATGAAAGTAATAATCTCCCTCTGTTTGGAAAGGATAAAAACTACAAAGAAAGTAGGAACTCTAGGTCTTGTTTTCATCAGATACTCTGTTGTAGTGTATGTTGTAATCTGACAATCATCTTGACTATAAGAATCTGTTGGGCATTAGTTGAGAGAGTTTTATTTCCCTACATATTATTTTAACAATTGTATTTAAATTAAAAAATAATCCCACCCATATGGCCTGAAATCACTCATTCTCTTCCTAAAATTCATTTCTGTACCATGTCAGAATTGCCACTGTGTTTTTGTGAGTGCATGTCAGCTGGGCTTAAACTATCCAGATCCCACAACAACAGCACTAACAGGTGGCAAATTGTCCTGTAATGCTGCACTGAAAGCGCACATTACTGTGAGTTGATGGTATAGTTAGAGGAGCATGGTAAAAAATTATTCACTTGAACATTCAGCAAAAGAATGCAATGTGCAGCTAGCCTATGGCTACAGCATGATGTTTTCTGTGAAGAATTTCTTGTTTATACAGGACTTACTTACATTGCTAAAAAACTCCCATACTGATACTGAATTTCTTATGGACAACTGCTAGAATTCCCTTTCTGATACTGCAGTTCTTATGAACAATTCTAATAAATTTTTGCAGATTAGAAAATTGAAATACAGACAAATGAAGACATTCCTTTAATAGCATATATCAAACTAATGATAGAAGTGGGAATAGTGCCCAAAGCTGTAAGTAAAAAACACTGTAGGTGAAAACAGATAAAATAGGTCTGGTTCTACTGCATGTGCCCACATTTAGTAACTGTACCTGCATTACAGCTCAGAGAAACTTAAATCTCCATAGATTTTTTTTTTTTTTTTAATAAGATTAGCTCAGTTGGTTAGATCCTGGTGGTAATAACACTCAGGTTGTTGGCTGAATCCCCGTGTAAGCCATTCACTTAAGAGTTGGACTTGATGATGCCTTCCAACTGAGAATGTTCTGTGATCTGGAAATTAGATTACAGGATTTTGGGAGCTGAAAATAAATTTCTGTTTTTCTTGAATAGAAACTAAAAATAAAACATGCTCCTGTATTGAACTGCCAGGTGTTATCACATCACATGGAGTGATATTGTTTTAGCTCTGAAAATTGAATTTAATAGTCCATGCACTTTTCAATATTTCATGCTTGTGACACACAAGTCCACCTTAATGAGAGAAGGGAAGAGTGAGTAGTGTTGGCCTACAGATTATTTTGCATTCTGTAAAATTCTTGTGTAGTTCAGCTTAAGGGGCATAAGGACCTCAGTGTTACACAGAAGGTAGTGACAAAGAAGTGACTATCTGTTTAATATGGGCTCAAACAACATATTAAAAGATACTTAAAGATATAAATTCAAGATGGAGATAATATAGCTTTGTGTATGTTATCTGGAAACACCCTTAGCTTGTAAGACTTAGTTTTCTAAGCTCTTGTTTTCTTCAGTCTTCAAGAACAGCAGTAAAAACCAGTTACAAAACAAAAGCCAGAAATGCAGATCTGTGATTATCTAGACTAATACAAATCTTCAGAGAACTACAATAGCCAAAAGGGACTGGGTTTTGTCCTTCTCTAATACAGAGACTTTCCGTTTTAGTTTCCTGTTTTGGAAACTAAAATAGTTGAAATTATGTTTTTAAAATAAAGCATGGAAAAAGAACTCAAAATCAAGAATCTTCAACACATTATAGCAGTAGATTAAAAAAACCCCACTGCAAATTACTTTCATCTGGCTGTCAAGATTCACCTTTGGATGAGTGAAAATCAGTCACAGCTTTTTGAATGCAGTTAGGTTCTTCCAGAAGTCAGATAATGGGCCAGGGTGTTTTTTATTTGGTTTCTCTTTTCCTCAACTAGTCATAAGTAAAATTAATCAAATACTTATAGCAATATATTGTCACAACTGCATTGTAAATATATTATAAGCATTGTCCTCATATTTCAGTAACTGTTTTCAATTCTTTGCCTTTTACCTGAATGTGGACAAGTAACTACCACTGTAGATGATAGTTTTGTCAATATCAGTATGAATTAATAAAAAGATAAAAATATCCTTACCAAAATCTTTGTAACTCTAAACTTATAATATGGTGGTATTTGCAAAGCATAGAAAGGACATTTAAGTATACATAATGATGCAATAAATGTTTGCTATTGTAGTTTCTGTTCTTTTGTAGTGAGATAGTGGTCTAGCTGTTTTCCTCTTGTGTAGCTAATTCAACAACATCCTTGCTTTTGTTTTGAACTTGCTTTGCAGTATTACTTAGTGTACCAATATAAAGTCATAATCTTGTTGCAGTGTGTTCACTTGAAATGAAAAGAGTGTCCTATTCTGCTGAGTCTCCATGGATACATCAAACATTTGCAGGGGAGGGAGGAACAATATAACAGAGAAATTATAAATAATGTATTTGGCAGTATTTGAGTGATTTTTGGCTTTTATGATACACTAAGTCCTGCAGGTCAGCAAAGATGTGCTTGAGATTTTCTTTGGATGAACTGTTGCTGTTTTGCAGTCCTCAGACCAGGCAGAAAAGCAAATTCCAACAGGTCACATTTATTTCTTAAACCAGATTACTAGAACATTCTCAGATAAGTCTGATGTAACTAATTTTAATTGTCTTGACCCCACATGTAGCACTGAAATATTCTTGCTTTCCAGAGCATGAGGACTAAAAATAGATGTGCTTTGGCTTGTAGTTGCATGTCTTTGTTATGGTGTCCTTGTGCATGGTCTATCAAGTCTGTTTATGTGAGTGCGGTCAGTGTTGCATTATATATACTCTTTGATCATGTCTCAGGTTTTATGGGATTTCTGAATATAAAAACTTCATTGTTGTTGTTGTGATTTCACTTAAAAAAACCCATTGAAAAACCAAACCACACTTCATTAAAATTCAACCTTTGTATTTATTAGATTGTAATTTAAGAACTTGACTGCTGGAAGTTCATACTGGAAGAGCTACGAGGCACGCTTTGTGAGCTGTTGAAGTATTTAAAGCAGTAAACTTTTAAATCCCAAGACCGAAAAAATTCTTTTATTTATGAAATAAACTGTTGAAGTACAGCAAAACAGTTCTGGAATAACTAATAGCAGTTTGTTTTTCTGGGATTTCTGTAGTTACTGAATGATGACTGCTTTTGAAGAAGGGTTAAAATGGTGTCAGAATAAAATCTGATGGTTTCTTGGCCAACTCTTACACTCCTGCTCTTTTTCCATTCTCTGTAAAGATGGATAGTTAATTGTTGCAAAGGATGTCTCTAATAAATTACAGTCAGTGTTGATTTGCAGTTATTCTGTCAGCAAATGAGGAATCTGAACAGTAATATGTATGTTAAACATGCATCACACAGCAGGATTTTTAACTTTGTACACAACATGCCTACACTACTCATCTATCTATAGTGTCCCTTGAGAATCCAGTTCAACTGTTTGAAGGCAGGTTCTATTGATGTGGCCATTTGTGCTCAGTCTAATTTTTACATAGAGCCAGCTGACACAGTTTGTAAATTCTGGCTCAGTTTTTAATTCTGATTTTGTTTATCCGTCTTCATTCTTTTCAAGTCCTCATTTTATTTCTTCCTTGAAAAGATGTTGTTTACTTTCTGAACTCAAAATAAAACTAGATTAGATAAGAACAATCAAAGAAGGTAGAAACAATTTTACTGTCTATTTGGAGCATCTGGTATGTAATTTGGGGTCTGATATAGATAAGATTGTATCCAACTAAAGTGTAGTTTTTAATAGGCCTGCATATAAGGGAATGAATAGCTGAAAAATATAATCATATTTGTGTTTAAATACATATGTATTCTGAAAATAGTTCAGCTTTGTTTTAGAATAAATATATTAAAATGTCCTATGTTTATGCTCTAAGGTAAGCCATTTAAAAATATAAGTTTTATCATCTTTTGGAATGAATTTTTACTCTTTTGGACTTAGTACTTTAAATAGTGTTTACTTTTTACTCTACCTTTTGTGAAGATGTTCAAAGCAGCTTTACACTGAGCCAGTCAGTCTTGGACAGAATTTATTTGTTAGTGTTCTATGGATTTTTTTTTTCTATGAGTGACATGAAAATGAGCAAACTTTAAGTGTATACAGTCTTAGAATACAGTGCGAGTAACCTTAACGTATTTGTGTTTATTTCCACCAAGGATTTCGTGACTACAATTACTCGTCTACTTGAAAGTCCTTCAACTTTTATTCGAGCAAAAGCCTTTCTGGTCTTGCTACAAGTTTTAATTAATAATAGGGAGATGTTACTCCTCAGTTGTCAAACAAGGTAAGGCGATAATAGAAGATAATCAAAGATAAAGTCTTTAAAGTCTGAAATACTTGAAAATGTGTGGTATTTTTAATGTGTGGTAAGCTAATGTTTTAGAAGTTAATTGTTTTGTGCGTAATAGTAATCCTTTTATTCATGAGAATATTTTGTCTGGGATCATCAGGTGACAATTACTCACAAGGGGAAACCACTGTCTTGCAAGGAGAATGTCTTTTAAAGTAACTCGTAGTTTCAGTGAGCATTTGCGTTTTTGGGTAGGGCAAAAGATATACTGCAACAGTGAGTTGTTGCTATGGTGGAAAAGCAAAATAAAAGGTTCTGTTATGTACCTTCCTAATCTTGGGGTTTAGTATAGTCCATAGTCTCTTCCAGATAGTCACTTTCAAGGTACAATAATATTTTTTTGCTATATGTGTTGTGGGAGTGATTTACATAATGACCAATAAATTCCTGTGACTTTTACATGAAGTATTTAACTCTTCTCTGTTTTAGAACACTTTGCAAGAAATTACTGAATCACCAGGGAATTGTTATTTGAAATTTTTGCCTTCTGTTGGAACAGAAGTATTCCTGTATCAAAGAGGAGCAAATTAGACTGTGTTAGAATATGAATTGTCACCATGTTTTGAGGTGATTGGAGAAGTAAGATGAAAGAAATTTTAGTTGGGATTTATATCTTCTACTATTCTGTAAGAAGAAGAGTAAAACGAAGTAAACATGGTTTTTACAATATTGAAATGGAGCAGGTTTGGAACTGAAAATAAAAAAGGATGAGGCTTATGGGTAGCTGTAAATCTAACTAGATCTACAGCAAATATAACATTTTGTCTTATATTCATGTTTGAGAAGAATTATGATGTATACATTGGAGTTAAAGGAAGGGGCAGATGAGTTACACGATGAAGCTGCTGTGAGACAACACATTGTGGGGTGATAGCATTATATATATGTGTGTGTGTATATATATATATATATATATATATATATATTCCTCCACTTGCAAAGCTGTAGATATCCCAATATTTGTCAAATCACTGAGAAGAAGTACTAAATCCAAGGGGCTTTTTCATGTGTACCTTTTTACACTTCCAGAAATGTTCTATCAGATTATGTTTTCTGGTTAGTGAAAAATGCCTGCAACGATTTGTTAGTGACTTTTTGAATGGCTACATTTTTAGTAACTCCTGCTATTCATGTGCCTGATAAACCACATAGGACTCTCCTGTGTGTTTGCAGAAAGGTCTGACAGAAATCCTGCACAGACAGTTACTATTTCTTTATATACATACCTAAGATATTATGTGAAGGAGAATAATAATTTCATCAACAATTTTCTTTATTTATAATGCTTTCAAACCAGCTGTCTTTTTGAAGAGAATGTGTTGTGAATTTGGAATATGATTTTGTATTATGACTTTTGTCTTTATCCTGCTGTTTTATTGTCATGCTCCAGACAGGGCTGATTAGAGACCAATACATCATGTAAAACAGTAGGTAAAACAGCCTATAGCAGCTTTATTGAGCTGATAAACTGTTTTTCTTAATTTGCTGAGTTTTCTTTATAATTGTTCTTTAGTGAACAGCATATCTCTTATCAGAATAGATCATCTAAAACCTTTCTCTTGCATCCAGAAGACAAGATAGCTACAGAGAGGAGAAATGACCCATTAAATCTGGAGACAGCTGCATCCATAATATCACTATATAACTCTGGAATAATCTCAAACCCAGCAGAGATACTGGATACTCATTGACTTGTAATCTTGAATTCCAGTTGGAGTATTTTAGTTGTCTGACAGAAAAGTTTCTTCAAAATTAAGACTCGTAAACTCTAAATTGCTAGCACAGGAAGCAGAAATCAGTTGGATAACTATTGAAAATATTTGATATACTTAAATTCTCCTTCTGGAGGTGTTTGATTTGAGAAATATAAAGAACATGTAGTAAAACGTACATAATTTCTGGTTAATGGTTTGATTTCAGCAGCTGCAGCTAAAGCCTCTAATAGTATTTATATTGCTTTATATAATAAAATCTGTTTATGATAATGATAATCAATATAAGGCAGTTTTTCAGTGTGCATAACTTAAAGGATGATGCAGATGATAAAAGAATAATAACTGTTTCATTGCAACACTGCACTGAAAAATGTTTTTGTTTAGTTTGGTAATTATGCCGGTTTTGGCTGGGTTAGTGTTAATTTTCTTTGTGGCAGCTACTATGAGGCTGTTTGTGCTGCAAACAGCCCCCTGGTCCTCATGAGCATGGCGACTGCCTCGGGGCCAGCATCCCAAAGGCCTTGCTCTGGAAAGCAGTCCTTCCTTCATTTGATAGCAAAGTTGGAGCAGGGTCTGGAGTGCAAGACTTTTGAGGAGAAGCTGAGAGAACTGAGGTTGTTTAGCCTGGAGGAAAGGAGGCTCAGGGGTGACCTTATCACTCTTTGTAACCACCTGAAAGGAGACTGTAGCAAGGCAGGGGTCGGTCTTTATATTTTTCAGGTAATGAGTGATAGGACAAGAGGAAATGCTCTTAAGTTGTGCCATTGGAGATTTAGATTTGATATCAGGAAAATTTTTTTCACTGATAATTCTGGCAATAAAATCCTGTTCCCACTGGTAATCTTTATGATAGCTGTCCTTGGAAGTGGTTTTGGAGCTGAAAATCTGTGGCATGTGAGGAAGATAAGTTTCATCTGTTTTCATTAATCTCATTAGGAGGAAAGGGCGTGGGACAGGGAAAGGAGGGGAGAGAAAGAGAAATGGAAGGAGGAGTAGAGAAAGAGGAAGTGGAAGGGAAGGGCAATGGCAAGCTTATTTTAGCTGTGCTGGAAACCAAAATGGATTTCCTTGTGTTTTTCTTCCAGTTTGTGCACAGGTACCAGGAAATAAAAGGCAGCAGAAGTAGGCACTTGCTAAAACACCTTTTTATTGCAAGCAATAATGATGCCTCTCAGATGGGAATATGAGAAGTATCTGGTGTTGCAAGTCTTGATTCCTGGAATGCAGTCTTAAAATTACCTGCCTATTTGTTTTTACTGTTTACAGAACCTATTGGCTTTGGCCATGATACCAGCAGTAGCCATTCACTTTTTGAGTATTTGTACACACAATCCCTCATGCATGTCCCTGTAATGCCTATTGATTAGCTGAGTTTACACAATCTGGTTGCAAGCTTCTTTTTGTATCTCTTTTCAAAAGTCTCTCCTTACTCAAAGAGTATGCAAACACCTTTTTAACTCCAAATAGGAGTGGAGAAATAGCTGATCCCAACTGATCAAAGGGATATTCTATACCACATGGCTTCATGGGGGAAGGAAGAAAGGAAGGGCAGGGAAGACATTAGGAGTGATGGCACTTGTCTTCCCAAATAGCCATTACATGTGATGGAGCCCTTTGTTCCTAGAGATGGCTGAACAGCTGTCTGCCCATAGGAAGTGGTGAATTAATTCCTTGTTTTGCTTTGCTTGTGCAGATTTTGAGTTCTGTGGATGAAAAATATTGATATATAATAAGGAATGTAATTTTGAAGTGGATTCATTGTTCCACAACATTGAGCCAATTGACCTATTACTCTTTTTTCTTACCCGTTCTGTGGTAGTCAATTCCACACCTTCGGTTCTTCCACACGTGATTCAGCTAGAGAAGATACAAGATCCTTGAGACTAAAGTAGCACTTGTTTACCTACACTGTGCAAATTATTCCTTTTGCTAATCACACTGAGTTTTCTAGTCTCCTTCATTTCTCCTTGATTTGCAGAGGCAGGCTGCCTGTTCTTCAGGGGAGGGACACATCCTGAAGTTTTATTGAAACTTTTCATTTCACCCTTTTCTGAGCTAGCAGTAATTTCCTATTAGTCTCATTGAATTGTTCTTTTTGTATCTAGATGGTTTCAGAGAATTTCCTAGGTAAACACAGACTGACTTGGAGATTGAACTTCTCCTCCCAAAATAATTTATTCAAACCTCTTGTTTTCTGCTGTCTGCAGAGATGGACACTTGTGGAAAGATAGGGTAGTATTCCTGACATATTTCACAGTCTGTAGAAACATAACTATGCACAACAGCATAACCTCTGATCAAAGTCTTTCTCTGTTTCCTGTAGCTACCTCCCATATTTATTAAATTTTCAAACCTTATATGTGCCCTGAAAGGAAAAGCTTTGCCTAGAAACCTACTACAGTCTCACATCTAGCATAGCCTCTTTGCCTTTTACATCTTAAGATTGATCTAGAAAAGTAGTAAGGAAAAGAACTGAAAAGTTGGTTGCTCAGTCAGGTGGGAAAACATGGAAATGGAAGGCAGGAGGAAATAATGACGTAAGTCAGTGATTTCAGGAAAAAACCCCAGCAAGCTGGTATCAAATTAAAAAATAGCAAAAAGTAATGGAAGGCAAGAAGTAGAAATTGACCCTCCTATTAGCATTATATGCCATCTGATGTTACATCTCTGTAATTGTGTAATTGTGATTAGCAAAATAAACACTGTATCTATATTAAGTACTCTTTAAAAATCTTCCTCATGTTCTGTTAGCAGAGATTGATTAATAACAATAGTAAAAAATAATAAAACTAAGAAACAGTCCTTGTTTTCTTGGGGTAGATGGACTGTGTATGTCCTCAGAGTATGCACCTTCTTTAGTTTCACGAAGATCTGTTATTCTCTGTGAACTTAGTTTCTTTTCTTCATATTGATATTCCTGTTAAGAGAACAGTTCTTATTCTTTTAAGTAGTAGACCTCATTCCTGTTCCTATCACTCCAGACTGTTAACTCTGGAATTTTCGCTTTTTTGCTCTACTCATTCACATTTTTTTTGCAGAAAACTTGGGTTGTTTTGCTTTTTTGGTGTAAAAGCTCACTGATGCCATATCTTACAATACAGACACTTGAATTTATTTTTTTTAAACCAAACCTTTTCTTCATAGACAGTGGTTTACTCCTCATCATATTTAGCTTATTTATACTAGCATCTACATATTTTTTCATGTATTGTTGAGTGCAAGACAAATGTGCACTAAACGAATTGAATAAATGTATTTCTATAGGCTTGGTGTTGCCTACTAGAGAGAACACTGAGATTCATCAGGGAATAAAAGCAACTGTTTAATTGTTCTATGTTTGACTGAGGAATTTGTCAAATGAAAATAGAGATGCTAATGCTTTGCTGAATACACAATTTTTATCTGTATAGTTTTCTTGAGAAAATCTTTGGTTGAACCGAACTATCAGAGAAATAAAGTTGTGCATATTTTTAGAAAATCTTTATGTGAAAGACAATTTTGTGAATGGAAGAACAACATAAAGAAGAGAACTCATTTATCTTTCCTCTCTCAGCATAAATAAACCTACTTTGTATCCTTCTCAAATGTGATTAAGTAATAGAACATGCTTTTATAAAAGAAAAGAACGTCCTTCACCCAAAGAAATAAAAAAAACTCATGTTGAAGTCTATTTGGCCCATTTTATGTAAAACTCAAACAGATTTAAATGTATTCCCAAATAGAACCAGATGATTGTTAAATCGTGGAAGTGTTTTCTTAAAAAAAATTAATTCAAGCTCTGATATTTTGTCATTTTTTTAAAAGCTAAACATGTTTTGAAATTAAAATTACTTGGTTGTCTGGACAGGCTAGAAGGCCATTTTATTTAAAACATTCAAATTTTTATATTAAAAAGTGTAAAGCTTATAAAAGTAAATTTCTATTCGTAGCACTATGACAGATTTTAGAGTAGTTATTTTCCAGACATTACAAGAATAAAAGTTGTCCTCATGGTCTCTGAGAAGTGCAGCTGAATGTGCTGCATCTGGGCTACTGCACAGGTGAAAAGTAGTTACTCAGTGGGTCTTTTGATTTCTTTCTTTGTCTCTGTAGAATAGAAAGGAACGATAGGAGTGTAGTATTCAATCATAATCATGTATTGTTTAGAGACATAATACTGTAAAATGTATTCTTAGGTGGTTTTTACTTTGTTGAGTAAATAATCTTTTTTGATAGAAAGATGTATTTCCTAGTAGTATTGTTATGAATGCTTGAAGTAAATAAGTAATTTTCATAGTTAAAATTGTAAAAGGGCATTGATTATCAGAAGGGTATTTAAAGAGATAGTACTGAAGTACATACTTAAAATCCAGATCATGGATTTCCCTCACCAGTGATTGATGGTTGTTTGCACAGGACCCGGAGGGAGTTTGAATGTGAAACAAAGATGTCAATAGTATGGCCCTAAAGGGAAGTCTGGCCCTTCTGTCTATTCAAATAAGCATTTTAAAATTTTGCCTGAAGCATTCTGTTACAGGTGTATTATTAAAGCAATCTCTTGTAAGTTAGCCAGTGGCTAATAAATCAGTTACCATTTCACTGTGAGAAATGTCATTCTTCAGAATGGCACAGCCACAGAGCACTTACCAGCTGGAATGCATGCATTGAGTTTGTATTTAGAAATTGTGAACACCGAATTTCTAGAGAAAATATGTAAGACTAGTTTGGGCTTTTCTCTCTTTCAATATGACCATTCCAACTAGTGGTAACATTTTAATAGGCTGCAGTGTGATCTATGTAGAATGATTTTTCTGGACTGAAAGATTGATCTCTTATTACATTGACTTTAATTATCCTTGCTTTTAGAATTCTTATGAGTTGAAAATGAGTGTCTTTAGTCTTTCCCTTATATAACACATATCAATTACATATTTCAAATAAAGTGGATTGTAAAATTAATCTCTTTCTGACTAAGTTTGCAGAAAGATTCACTCCTTATGTTAACATCACATATTCATTTAAAATAGCAGAGTTGTGCTTAAAGTAGCATAAGGGTTTCTTTCCTTGACTATGTAATTTGTGTTGATTTTAGAGTTGATTAAAAGAAAAGTCTAAAATTTCAACAAAATTACAGAGCCAAAACTTATGTATCATCTTGATTGTAACCACAGATACCAGATGTCTGGTTCAATAGTTTTTTTGAGATATAGTGTTATTTTCTTTGGTATGAGAGTTAATGTTTTGCACTTATTTAAATGTAGACTCTTGATGTATATTGAAAGAGACAGCAGAAAGACCGTGCCAGGAAAAGAGCAGCAAGGTGGCAGTGAATACCTGTCAAAATGCCTGGATCTCCTCATCTATCACATTGTGCAGGAGCTGCCAGGAATTCTAGGTAAATTCAGTTTGTTAACCAAACAGATCTTACCTTTGCTTACTCTGTCAAGAAACAGATATCTCCTTATATATATACAGGCAGAAAGACTTTGTTTTCTGATTGCATAAAGTTTGTATGATATCAGCTTCCTGAAATTTTTAGATATGTCATGATCAGATATTTTGTATTGGAATGCATTATTTCCTATATGAATGTTTTGTGTTTGTGGAATGGTAAGCCTCACCAGCTCAGTCAGGAATGAAGCCCAGAGGTACAAGAAGTTTTATTAATGTTCTAAAGATATTGTAAAATCTAGAAACATTTTCTAATCTAAGAGCAAATTTGCCCCATAAAGCAGAGGCCTGGGAGAGATGAAACAGGGCGTATCTCTGAGTACATGTTAATCACTTATGCTGAAATTTATATATTCAGTATTTGCTTCAGGCAATATTTCTGAAAAATTTCAGCTTAGACACTTCAGTTGCTTTAGGTGCCTGAAACTGACTTGCTCATGCACACAAGGTTTATTTTCATAAAATTATTTTCTTATGAGATGATACCTGATGTATTTTTCATCTTCTCTACATTATCACTAGGATATTGAAAATGCAATGGTAGCTCTGCAAAGGTTAGTAGACCTAAATGTCATGCTGCTATTTTAAAAGAAATTTTACGTCTTTTGCTAATGCAAATTTTTGCCTTGCTGCAAACACCTGATCCCTTTTTTTCTAACTAAATATCAGGTTTTCATATTGGCTATATTTCAGGATGGAAGTCTCAGACTATAAATGTTTGAAACATAAATTCACCTCCTAGTGTTTATATATACTATATGCAACTGATATGGTAGGCTCTGATATTTCCTCAGAATCTGAAAGTTTCAAATACATAGTTACTATCATATTACATAGCACATCAATTGCTTAGACATGTAATTACTACTTATTTACAATTACAAAGCATTTTTGAGAACTGTTGTCAACCATAATTTCTACACTTTGTTTTCTTTTCCAAGCTGGATCTGTGTGTTATTTTCTGTAATCTGAAATTATCTCTCTGTATGTGTCCATATTTGCCAGAAGCCTTTTTCTTTCTTTTACTGTATGATGAAGGAGCATGTACTGATTGAGGTGGTAAAAGCTATGGGTACCTACGAATAATAATCAGATTTGAAAATTGGAACAGTGAAAAGCAGTTTAACTGTTGATTTAGAATTAATCCTACCTGGCATTTTCAATATGCATTCATGTAAGCTCCTTACTGATCCCATCTTCTTCCACCAGATGTAGCTATAAACCAAATAGATTAACAAGTTGTCGAAATTGACCTTAAAGGTACATTTGTACAAAAGAAATAAATTGTTAATCTTCTGGTTAATTTTAAAAGTTTTTGGTTGTTGTAAATAAGAAAGTAATTTTATTTCTGCATTTATAATATTTAACCTATTTTTAGGAAGTAGATATAAATTGTTTAGGTCATGCTGAAATTAAAGATAGTCCTATCTATTTATCAAATGCAAAATTGCCAAATGCAATGGTTATATATTCTTTAAAATATAGAAAGAGAGATTGTTCAGTAAATGAGTTACTAAACAAAGTGAGGTCTTGTTGAATTATAATATTGTGTGTAATTCAAAACAAAAATGAATTAATGAAAAAAGTGTTGTGTTTTATGTATTTGAAGAGCTTTAAGCAACACTTTCTTTTCTTTACCAGTGAATGAGTCAAATCTTTAAGGCCTACTTTAGTGCCAGACTCTGTCATTTCTGCTTATATTGAAAACTGTGGGAACAGAAGAAAAGCATTGGTATTATTCAACGTGATTAAATTCTGACTTAGCATTAAAGGAAAGGCCTTTTCTAGCCTGAAAAATCATATAAAATACAGAGTCTCTTTCTCTATTTGCTTAACATATATGTGAATTCCCTTTTACACTTCTGAGCAGCTATCTTTTTAGGGAAAAAAAAATAACAGGTGCTCTTTCAATACAGCATTTGGCATCTGGTATTTTCAGGTTATAGGGACAGATTTTTCCTTCTTTTCATATGAGCTGATTTTTCTTAGACTGCTTCTATTCTTTATCCCATGCAGAAGAGGTCTTGCTTTTTGTAGACAATAGGAAGCGTACCACAAAGTTAGCATAATGTTCTTCTATTTTTATATGTCTCTTCTGAGTCTGAAGTATTATTTTCACTATTGCAATTCAAGTTTTTTAGCTTATGTCCAAGGTTTGTAATAGAGGCAACTAAGTTCTCAAATTGATCTGTTGCTCTTTTCTGAGAATTCCTGTAGATTTAGGTCCCTTGTGTCACAGTTAAATCGGTGCATGTATGTGAGCATGGCTGGTGGAAGGATCTCTTTTTTTGGGGAAGGATGTTTGGGGTTTTTCTTCCTGCTAAACTGTGCTGCAGGGGAAACATACTGCTTCATCATCATGTCACCAACTAATCTTACTTCATTCAGTTCTTGGTTAGCTAAGAGCTGTGAGAATTTCACTTTTTACTTCACTGGAAATAGAACTTCATCCACATAATTTAGCCAGTATAAGTCCACTCTGCCAAGAAGGGGTAATTTCATCTTTACTTCAACAGTCACCTTATACTCCTGTCCTCACTGTTTTTCCAGAGGTAACCTCTGCCTGTCCCTGTAGCCAGAGTAGGGAATTGACCTGGTTGAACACTGAGCTAGGAAGGAAGTGCTGGATTCATTATGAGCACTACTTCTGGCAAATAGAGAAGACAGGAGTGAACAGAGGCTACAGAAGAACAGAGATATTTTATATGTCATTTGCTGTTGTTTAGTGATGCTTTTATGTTGGATCAGCCTGACATGCTGTTTTCTGTAGGTGACATTCTCAGTGCCCTAACTAATGTCTCTGGACGTAAACACCCATCAACAGTTCAGGCCAAACAGCTGAAGATGTGCCTTCCTATGATGCCTGTAGTGCTTCATCTTGTGACATCCCAGGTAGATTCTTTTCCCCCCAAAATTTGTTACGCAGAGGACAAACTCTTAGAGTTTTCCAAAATCTAATTTCTATCAATCATGATCAGAATGAGTAAAATAGAGGTTTTGCTAATGCATAGATATGTTGATGAGTTTTCCAGTGATGAAGCAGCATTTGATAAATGTGCATTCTGTAACAATGGTAATGACAGAAGCAAATGAATATTTTGTCCTCTTTTTTGTTTTTTAACATGTGAAATAATTGTTTCACTTTTTCTGGTCATAACATATGCATTTAATGTAATTTTTTTTCTTTGGCTAATTTCAAATAGGTATTTCGTCCCCAGATAGTCACAAAGGAGTTTCTTTTCAACTATGGCATCTTACTTGTGAGTATAAAGTAGAAGTTAAATATTTTTACAAGATATACCTATGCATAAAATTTTGAAAATTACTTTAGTGAAATAAAATTACATTACATTTCTAAATTGGAGAAAGAAGTTTATTCTGAATGTATATTTTAAGCTTTGGTTGTATTCAAAACTTTATATATAATCAGAAAATATTTTCTGTAGTAATCTATTTATTCAAAGGGAAACTCTGTACATATTTGATAAACTGAGAATTTCCTTGTGTGCTTTATTTCTGAATAGAAAAGTTTAGTTCTAAATTACATAGAATATCCTCTCTGGAATTTCCTACTAGTATTTTATGAGCAGAAATGAAAGAGAAATTATAATTAATCTGTATTTATGTATTGTTTCTTCTTGTCACCTTTTTCTTCTTGCCAGTACTTCTAAACTGTGTTTGGTTTATGGAAATCTTCAGAGCTAAGATACTGAGCTCATGTTGACATTTGCAACCTATTTCTGACATTACCCATAGAAAATGAACTTCTTAGCTGTGCCATTGGATAGTACAGGAGAAATGAAGTAGTACAGTTCTAACATAATTTCCTCATATGAAAACAATTGTTTCTGCTAAATGAGAAAAAAAGGATATTCTGAATTGCTTATCAGAGTTAAGCCAATACTTCTAAGTGCATGAGTTCATAAATGACAACTAGGTATTTATCTCCAAATAGCATGAAGAAATGGTTTGCTACAAACAATTAGATTCAAGTTGTGTGTTCAGATTCCCTTCTATTTCTCCTTTGACTCTTTATTCCAAGAAAATGTGGTTTAATTTAGCTCTACGAAAATATTAGTGTAAAAATTAGCATTAGAATGATGAAAAAAAATTGAAACTGTAGATGTTGAATTACAAAGCTCTTTCTCCCTTTGAAGCATTTGTAACTAGGCAGTAGATTTATTAGTAGTTTTCAATCAACCTTCTAGAAGGTGAAATTCTTCAGTCAACAGTATAGGCACAATGAAGGTTTTCTTTTGATGTTACTCCAGGTTGTTTGAACTATGACTGCAGAAGTCAGGCTAGTTATACTAGCTCAGCTTTCCTCTCAAATCATGGAGGAGCACATTACTCAATGTTTTCTATGTCTTGTCCTATCTCCATTGAAAAAGGCAATTCAGGAACTTACATACATAATTTAAATTTACACATGAAAAATGGAGGGACGGTAGTATATGTGAAAAACTAATATCAAATTTTAATCCATTTTATGTAACTGTGTTATGATATAACTAATATAATTACATCTGGAAGAGTAAGTATCCATTCTATCAGGCAACAATCTACTCTGGAAATTTTAGCAACATTCTCACTGACACCTATAAAGGGACATTCAATCATCACCTTGTACTTTTTCAAAATACTGTGCTATAACTGAGGCCCCTAAGACTTTAGCGAGGCAGTCTTTTTGTTTGTTTTGTTCTTTTTTTTTTTCCTGATTTATTCAATAGTCTTGTTCTTAACAATGAGAAATTAGGTGGAGTGGAAAGATGTGTGCTTGAGATCTGGATGGAAAAGAAGAGTTATTTTCCTGTAGTGGTTGTTCATTGAGAATTCTTTTTCTTGCTGCTTTGAAGTTACTTCCATCATCACTGTAATTTTCAGTAGTGTTGAGCAAAGAAATTGAGAGGGAGTCGGGACAGTCCTTTCATGTTTTCTGCTGTGAACAGAAGTACATGGAGGACACGCCGTGCCCCAAAGGCACAGTTAATAGCAGGCTCCTGGTGGTGTGCACAGGGCACAGACTCACCTGTAGCAAAATACACATACACCATTTCTCTCTGCTTGAGAAATCCTAGATAGTTGCATTTCTTTAAATCACACATATTTCTCCTGTGTTTCTAATATAGAATTAATAAGCATTAGTAGCCAGAACAATTTTTGCACCAACTATTTTGATATTTCCAAATCAGTCTTGAGACTGGTTGTGTGAAACTGTCTAAAATGAGCAAACAAAATAATTTGCTCTCTTCCAAATTAAGTTAAGTAGATAATACCTAGTAATTTTCATAAAATGATCAGGAAGATAATAACTTTTGTTTTATAGAAATGCTTGTTTTTTGTGATTCCTTCCGAAGTGCTTTTAAATAACGAAATATATTATTGGTTTCTAACTCTATTTTTAATTAGAGAAGAGTCCTTCAGATGTTTCTTACATATTGTGGAAAAGATAACACATGTAGAAACTTCTTCCAATTTAACACATGTAATAAGAAAAATTTAATTGGTAGTGAAATATAAAACAATGCCATGTCCAAATACTACATTAGTAAAAAAGAGCATACTACACATTCTGCTGAGAATTTTCCTTCCTTAGCAAGTCTTAATAACGTCCTTTGCATCCTAATTAAATAAACAGCTATGCATCGAAATGAAAGCAGAAGAACAGTGGGTCAAATTGTACAATACTTACTTAATCCAGATTATTAATATTTTATTGATCCTGTTCCTTAATATGATGACTAATTTAGGTGATTCTTAAAAGAAAGTTATATATGCATTTTTGCATGTTCTCCTGAGTGTAACTGCATCAATAGCATGTATAGTATGCATGGAGATCAAAAAGATAGTACAATAACAGAAAATTGCATTTTCTGAAGGGTCTTTGGTCATTTTAGTGAGTTATTTTGACATACCCACATCCAAGGTAGTTCAAAGTCTTCTAATAAATTGCAGTTTCCTGGTAACAGTGAAAACATTTAATTGCTGTTTATTTAGCTAGAAATGTTATGATTTCTGATACTGATAGAGCAATAATCCTTACTGTACTCCACATTCAAAGTTCCAAGAGCATTACAGACTTGTAAAATTATAGCAGCCAGATCATTGGTACTTTCAGTTTTAGTTCATTATTATGAAAGTTTATCCTAATGTTGGTGCAATAATATTTTGTATTTACGTAGGTTTCCAAATAATTTCTTGTTGTAATTACTCAGTGATTATGCTTTTTAATTTCCTTTTCCTAAAGCGTTTTAACATAAATGCTGCTTGTTTTGCAGGAGTTCATCAGATCAGTAGATTCAGGAGAAACAAACTTGGATAGAGCAATAGGTGGGGTAACCTATGATATTGCAGTACTTTTAGACACAGATATTCTAACTATTGAATTTTATGAAGGAATATGATTACTTTTACCAACAGGGCAAGCTGCATCAGAGGAATTGATTAAGACTACTTTGCTGACCTTTGAAGCAGTAACAGAGCATCCCAGCTTGCTGATGACCCATCGCTTGACTGTAAGTCTGACAGCAATTTAAATAGTTGCAGGCTGATAGGCCTAATTCCATTTATAAATAGAAAGTTTTTAAGATTTAGATACTGTTTAAAATATGGTTTAAAATACATTGTGGTTTTATTTGACAAGAAAAATACTTATTGTTTATAGAGAATTTTCAAAGAAGCAGCAAGGCATTCAGTTTACTGTATTTAGTTGAGAAATTGGAGGGCTAATGACAAAGACTTTGAGTTTAGAAGTAGTGGTTCTTGATTCTTTAGGTGTTTCTTCAGCTTCAAGGCAAATATGTTGCTATATGTTAGTGAAGATATCACCACTATTTATGCTTTTTATATGAACATATGCTTTTAATAACAACATGGCTTGGAAGCACCATCTCTGAGGGTTGATCCCATTTTATCATATGAGAGGGGTAGTAGATATCAGTAAATATCATATCTACTGATGAGTTCATCAGTAGCGGTTACGGTGCTGGAGTTGTTCTGTTGTTGTTTGTTTACTTGCTTTTTTGAGTCTAACAGATTTCTTACTTTAAAATTTCATTAGAATTACCAAATATACTGTAAGCTTCTTATATCACTGAGTTTGTTTTCTCTGAAGTTCTTGGTTAAAACATTCTACTGTGAGCTAAGCTAGTTGAAGGCAGAACAATTATATTGTGAAATGGTTGTCAGCAAATCAGGAGGTCTGAATGGTTGAAGTAGTGTTTGCCAAATCATCATAACCTGTACCAATGCATCTTTGTTCTTGAATTTTCACCAAAATACAATCCAATATACTCACTGAGGTGACCATTTGATTCAAATTGAATCTTATGTGTTTGTATTGGAATTCAGTTAAGGGCACACACTCAATATAGCACTTATATCAAGAAAGACATCAGCAGATAAATAAGAATGAGGGATGTTAGAGATTGTGCTAGATAAGAATGGGTGATCTTAGAAATCAAGTGTTTTTAGAAGTTGAATCCTAGTTGGTGTGTTAGTTGAGTATTGAGATTATGAAGTCTTAATAAGTGAAAATATTAAAATGAATCCAAAATAGAAATTGGAATTTTAAAAAGTTTAATAAGATTTTTTTCATGAATGCTCACAAGAGTGGTGTTCAAGAAAATGGTCCTTATGCAAAAGAATCTAACCAATTAGTAGTCAGAGGGGAAATAGTACTGTTCAATTTACTTTAATATGGCAACAATGTCCTAGAAATTAACTGTTAAGTGTAGGTGAAATATGAATGCCTACTGATATCTCCCTACATGCCTGTCAGCCTGTCTCTCACTAAATCTGTATCCTTCTAGAATCACCTCAGTTTTAAAAAATAATTGCTTTACTTTTGTGAGTTATCAGTGCGTCTTATATTGACAGATATATGTACCATTTTTTATGGGGATTCATCAGCACTGACTGAAATTCTGATACCTTGTGTCAGCACATTAAATAAAATTCCTCTACCTGTTTCTACTTTAATGGTCTGGGGATTTTTTCTGGAAGAGACAATTCCTCTTTACAACTCTTCCCCTGTGTCCATCTCCACATTTAGCAGAACCTTTTCGTGAAGCCAGGGAGTGACTATCTGAGTCTCTGTTAAGTAACCCATGGGTCACAGTAGGGAAGTTTTAAAGTATCTGGATTTCTGGGGAGCAGTTTACTTCCTTTCATGTGTTGAAAGTTTTAGATGTTTATTTAAAATCCATCTCAGCATATCAGTTATGTAGTTAGAGATAAAACGTCCTTCCTGACCAGTGCTTGTCCAGTAATTCTGACACATACAATTTCTGTAGTTCCCCTGGTTTAGGTATGAAATTGTATCCTTGTCAATGAACAGTTTTTAATTTTTTTTTTTAAGAAAATCTATTACTTCATTTACTGATTTTCATAAATAACAGTTCTTGCTAATTTAAAAGAGCCCTCTTGACACTCAGCAAATAGTCATTCAGACATAAAATAAAGTGGAGAAATTGCCTTGCATTTTGTATGTTAAATTCAAGAAATTGTCCATTGTAATTAATAATCTCTAACCACATCTGCCACTAGTGGTGCAAACAGTAATTAGTTTAATACTATTTACGAAGTCTAGTGTGCTAATTATACTTGAATGTACAGCATACATTACTTTAGAGGAAAGTGGTACTTCATCTTCTATGATGCATACAGACTATTTTTGGAATTGCTGTTGCTCGAGGGATATCTTCTAATTGCTGCTGGCTGAGCATGACTGGAATCTATGAATATAAATTCCAGCACACAGCAGAACTTTGTGCTTTTTTAAAATGTTAAAGCAAGACATGCTCAAGCTTCCAGATCAATATTTAAGTATTACAGTGGTTAATAGGACACTCTTTTGCTGGGGAGAAATTGAAATCCTAGGCTGAGCTCAGAAGGATGAGCCTGGATTGCTCATTTAGACCAAGTTGTTTACAAGCAGGATTTTAGGGAGTGAGGCTGGATGAAGGCCAAAACCTTCTTGAGAGGATGCAAGTTTTTTCTACTCTTACTGTGACATTGATTTAAATTTTCTAATCAGAAATTAAATGCATTTCTAATACAGTTTAATTAGCATAATAAAAAGTGAAGCTGTACTGAGCAAACAGAACCAGAAAGTTTTTCATTTGAGTTCTGTTTTTAGTTTAAGTAAAATGAAATTTTTTTAAACTAATAGGAATTTAAGAGCAACATCTCAGTCTCATTCCCACTTTGAGAAGAATTAGTTGTTCTGGGTTTTAGTTCATGTTTGATTTACTTTTGTATTTGTACTTTTAACAAAGAAAATAAAATAAATTGTGGGTCTTTGTGGTTAAATTTCTGATTACCATCAACCTGAAGTCAATTATTGAGGAGATTAATTTCTGTGGAGACTGACTGTATTAGATACTGCAAAGTGTGATAAAGTCAATGGAAATTAATTGAAAGTGCTTAAATGAAAGCTAGAAGTGAGCAGTAATTTAATTTTGCATGCAGATGTGTGCACTTCTACAAGATATAAAGTAAAGAATAACAGTAAGTGTGACTTGGCAAATTTTTACAGAACCAGATATTTAGGTATGCAAATATGATGTTGAAGGTCATTAAGAAGAGTCTGTATAGACTGGAGTGAAATATTAACCCCAGTTTCTCAAACTGGCACAAGTCCAATTACTTGTTTCTTCCACCTACCTAAAATCTAAACATATTTACTAAATTCAGATACTAAGTGTTATAATAATATTGATTTTCCAATTTTGGTAGATTTAGATATAATTAACTTGAAAAATTCATGCTGACTGTATAATTTGCATTTTTTTCTTTTGTTTTAAGTATTTTTATTTGCCTGAAAAAAGGACATATGCAAATTCAGAACACTTAAAACAGTGAAGAAACTCATGATGGCAGACAGGTCCTGTGGGAGTCCTTTCTCTACTCCAACTAGCTCCCAAAAATGATCTGTGTACTGCACATATAATCTTCTATCCAAAACATTGAAGTCATTCTCTGGTTAAGGCAAAAGTTGTCAGCAGTGATTCTGTTCCTCAAGGCTTTAAAACTTACTTTTAAAAATCAAACTAAAATGAAAGCACCTAGAACATGATGAGTTGCTTGATGGGAAGTCAAGGGGGAAAAGTCATATGACAGGGAAACCTACTGTTTGACAATAGGAGAGTTATTAGTTTCAATAAAGATGACAACACAAGGGTTAGAAACTTCTGCGAGTGCTTTTTTCTTGATTCAGCATCAGTGGTGTTCTTCATCCAAAGGCTATTTTAATCTAAACACTGACATCTTAATTTTGTCAGTGTAGGATGTCACTATATGAACATATTGTACAGAAGATTTTCAATCACATTCCATTTTCGAGTAGATTAAAATACTACACTGCATGTGGCTTTTTGTCCATTAAGCTAATCCAAATGATACGGAATTTTTCATGAAACCAGTTCTCTACTAATTGACATATTGAGTCAATCAGTGCTGTCTCTTCCCAGAAGCAAGAAAAAAGCCAAATCCTCAATGAAGATTCTGAAGATTTTTAAATAAAAATTACAGAAATGTCATCTTTCTTCTCAACCCATTCTAACATGCATTAGGTAATTATTTCTGTTACATTCTGAGAGATTACTGATGATATTAAAACACTGAGGAATGTGCTGTGCTTTGGGTAAGTGCTTTGAGAAGTTTGAAGGCAGGAAGAAATATGGTTTGGTGTTGGAGTATATCTCTCATGAGGAGAGGCTGAGGGACTTGAACCTGTTCAGCCTGGAGAAGACAATTGAGATTAGAGCTCATTAACAAGTATAAATATCTAAAGGGAGGGGGTGTCAAGAGGATGGAACCAAGCTCTTCTCAGTGATGCTTGTACCTCACTAGTCAAGTTTTCTTTGCAGAAATTACTCAACATAATGGAGACAGATGTTCTGGTTCTGGATAGAACACTTGTATTTCCAAAAAGGTTTTGACAAAGTCATGCACCAAAGACTTCAAATTCATTAGTGGCCCTTCCCTCTTACCCACAGGCTAATCAACTTCCAACTAGTTAAAATCTACTGAGTGGAGAATAGAGATCAGTTTTTAAAAATGGAGGTATTTTAAGAGTGGTGTCTTACAAAGGTTTGTTGCAACATGTGATGATAGTCCAGAAAAGGAAATGAATAGGGAGGTGACAGAACTTACTAATGACACTAAATTATTCACAGTAGTGAAAATTAAAACTGACAGAGAAGTTGCAGAAGGTTTTAAGATTTGAGTGAAAGAAAAATAATGACATGCAATTCAATAGTGATAAATGACAAGTAATGGACATGGGGAAAGTAATTTCTACTGTACATATGCAGTATCAAGCTCTAAACTACTGTAACTTCTGGAAGTCTTTCAGCATTATTTTTCTATGGAAATGATAGCTTTATACTCAGAAGTAATCAGAAAGACAACTAGATTTTTAGAAACGACTAGTAAATGATCAGACAAAAAAGCAGAAAATGTTGTTCCATGGTGCACTCAGGTCTCAAATGCTGGATGCAGTTGTGGTCATTCAGTCTCAAAGGGAATGAAGTTTATCAAGAAAAAGTACAGCTCGATAGTGCAAGGAGGGTCTGAGAAGAAAAGAACTTCATCTTGTCAACAAAATACTCTGTAGTGTAGTATTATGAATGGCATGGGAAAGATGAATTGGAAATAATCATTCATGCTTTGTGTAAAGTAAGAATATGTGGTTATCAAGTTAGCTGCTATAAAATAAGCAAGGATACGTCTTCATAAAGCATAATTGAAGTTTAAAATGCAGTGCTGTAAGTATTGCACATGCTAACAGTATAAATACATTTAAGATAGGATGGGACAAATATATGGGAGAAAAGGCTAAATGCAAAAATACAGATACAACATCAGCTTAGGCAGTTTCTTATTTCAAGAAGTACT
Source organism: Dicaeum eximium (assembly GCA_013396995.1). Taxonomy (NCBI): domain Eukaryota; kingdom Metazoa; phylum Chordata; class Aves; order Passeriformes; family Dicaeidae; genus Dicaeum; species Dicaeum eximium. Next base: position 169,966 of record VWZP01004948.1, read on the forward strand.
TTTCTAGAAAGTACTTCTAGAAGAGGTGTGTTTTATGCTTGGTCTATTTCTCATACTCTTCTTCTACTCCATTCCAGCTGTCAGAAACAGGATTACCAGGTTTGAGCTATGTTTATTTTTTTGGTCCTGTACATGTATATTATAGTTGGGAAATGTGAATGCTGTGGTACTGACAGTTCTGTGCTTCTGATAATTCCTAGCTGCAGGCCTGCTAGGGTTTTTCTTCCTAAGGGAAAACTTCTCACTTTCCCAAGAGAGATTCTATAAACAATCTTTGTAAACTATATTCTTTCTCAAAACAACAGGGAGTATCTTTCTACACTCTTCTCACAACAATAGAAGAATATAGTTTCTTTCACTTAACCAATGGTAATAGAGAGGTGTCATTCTTTAGTAACCAATCATTTTTAGCATTAGTGAGACACACTCTAAAAGGGTGTTCCATTTGTGTCAAGGGGAGCCTTCAGGGGAGCCTTCTGAAAAGAAATGCTTTCTGATCTTAAAACCTTCTTACTGGAGTCTTGGTGTTCGTGGGCAACAGCAACAGAATGTAGTGTGTATGGAAGTTTCTAGAATTTCATTGCCGTTTTGGGTACTGATAACAGCAAAGTTATTGTGGAGATATGGCAGCACAGCCTTCGAATGCCATTACAGAGTTATGCAGTGGTGGCTTTGTGCAGCTAGGGATGTATCACAAACTGAATATCAGGCTATTTAAAAGGTGGTAGGAGCTCATCTAGAGCTATAATCGTGTTAAACCTATTTAGTCTGTTTAGGTTTAAAGAAAGAATAATTTCCTTTGTTTGTTAAGCAATCTTAGTGATAAAGACTGAGACAAAAAACCCTCTATCTGATTTATCCTCATGCATATATGGAGATTTGATTCCACACAGATGTCAGCAGCCATTCTAAAGAAGAAGAAATAAATCCTTTTTAAAATATTCTTCTATTTATTTCAGTGCCAAAATACTAGTACCTTTCTTCTCTATATATAAGTGATAGACACATTTGCAATTTACTGGTGAATTTGTTAAAAATATTTTATATACTGTTGCACTTCAGTTTATTTCACCTTAAAAATCATGTGCAAAGTTCATACCTTGTTTACAAATTTATATACTAATTAGTGAAAAACACTGACCCAAATGGCATAGAGAGAAGATTAGGGTTGTGGAGTTATGAATTATCTACTTTAAGGTTCATATAAAATTTAATATATGCTTCCCCCTTTGGCATATGCATTCTGATATGCTTCTGCATAACCAAATAATTTTCCATAGGATTAGTGCTTCATTTAGTTGATCTCCCCACCACACTGAACTGACATGAGGCAAACACCTTCTATGGAGAATTCCTTTCTAAACACTTTGTTTACTAAAACTGAGGTTTGTGTTAGAAAAAGTTCCAAATAAGCTAGTACAGTCATTTAAGACCTGAAGAATCTTCTTTAAAGTGACAGTTGAAAATATATTTATCTTAGAAAAGACTTATGACTGGATTAACTACATTCACTAATATGGAAAGACTACTGTTAATGATAGATTAAAGTGAAAGAAGATTTTAAGTTTTAGAAATTGAAGTTGCATTGTACTGTTGTATACTGTCATCTTAATCGGTATAAGTCTGAGTCAGTGCTCCTGCTGTTGAGTGATTCATAATATCCATGGACTCTAGGTTGGTTCAGATAATTGAGAGCTTCTTCTTTTCCTCTTTTCTGATTCACACCTTTAATTTACCACTTACATTTGCTTCTTCATTTGAGAAGCATTGCAGTAGCTGAACAGGTTTCTTGAACTGAAAAATCTCAAGATCTATAATTTTTTTCCTACCTCACTGGGATGTTATAACTGATACATTACCATTTGTAGAACAGCTTAGAAACCTGCACTAATGAAGTTGTTGTAATGCAATGTAGTTTTATTATTTAACCAAAAAGACAATGAAATATTTCAAAATTATGAAATGTTACAAAAGTCACTGCATCTATGATATATAGCATTATGTATATAGGTATAAAGGCTATTTGTACTTGCAAGAGTAGTTTAGCCGCCATACCTCAAGCAGAATCCTTTTACTTCTTTTATTGAAAGTCTCTAAGAAAAGCATTTTGTAGTAGTTTTTTTTCAGAAATGAAAAAAGCTAAAGTAAATGAGTCCCTTAATGTTAGAGATTGATAGTCCACCAACCAGCAGTGAAATAGTTGCTACCTGCAGTTATTGATGGCTAGAGGCTAACTTCAGTTAGTGACCCATTTCTTACATACTTTCAACTTCTATAGATGTTTCTTATTACTAGCTGCATGTATCTAGGGAAATTTTATCTTCTCATATTAATTACTGAGACAAAACACATGGGGGATTATAACGCAATCTTGTTACGCCAAATCCTGTCCATGGTGCAGTGAGAATCTACACAGCAATTTTATTTGTTTATGTAAATCCTAGGACAAGGTTTGCATCCATGATGCATGCTTAAAAATTGCAAGGCTGTCCATCCATCTTCTCCCCAAAACCCAAGCATGACCTGTCTAAATAAATTATATTTTAACAGTGATTTAAGAATTAGAAATTCTCTTATAGAGAAGACTAATAATACACTGTTTTTGTAACTGAGCCATAGCCTAGTTTATCATCAGTTGATTTCAAATGGAGCTAAGCTGACTGGTCCTGTGACAGATGATAGATTTCTAACAGTACCCTCATGGACAATAAAAAATTGACTGGATTATATTTTTTCATAGTGCAAGTCTTTAATAATGTAAATTTACATTTTAGTGGAAGACTGTGTATTACTGGAAGGGAAGAAGTTAAAATGTTTTCAAGACTTTATATTAAGCTAAGGGATATTTCATTAGAGGCAGTACATATTTTTTGATGTATTTTAATTCTATGCCATTCTGGTTTTCATCTGAACTCTATTCAATGATTAGTTTACAGATTAAAGCATCAGGATTAAGATATTCTAATACTCTCTTCTCTTAATATCTTACATCTGTACTAAGTTCTGTACTTTAAATTAAAAGTCCCTGTCAATGAATTATACCAAAGTTACTGTTGTTTTCTATAGAAAAGTAGACCAATATCTGTAATTTTGTGGCAGTTTACCAGAGAAAAAATTAACTTGGTGGCTTTATAAGAGTGATTATGGCTGAATTTCCATGATTATTCAATTCTTTGTTTAAAGACTCTAGCAGCAAAATAAACACAGATGATCGTGTATCTCTCATCTATCTTTTTCCTCTGTGAATGATCTAAGCCACATCTTTCTAATTCTCTGTTTTAGGTTGAAGACTCTATCGTCCCACCACTTGTTTCTTTGGTCCACAGTCAGAATGGTAAGTATACACACACATCAGCTACAGTTTCCATGAATTCCACAGTTTGTTTTAATTATATTTCGGTGTGGTCACATTCTTGGTACCTTTATTTTCAAGTGGAATGGAGACTCTTCAGCTTGCGGTTGCTCTCAGAAACCACATCAGTGCTTTTAAGCCACGAAGTTATGGCTGAGGAGAAAAGGGAGAGCCTCAACTCAAACAACAAGCTTCTGTCTCTCATTAGAGATTTACTGCTGCCTCAGTAAGTATAATATTGCTCCTGTAATGGGGAATAACTTGATATGCAAACCATTTTGACAGTGTATTTGTTTTAGCCATCCTTCTATGTTTAAATGACTAAGTCAAAAGGGGAATAGCAATTAACTGCTGCCAGAGTTCTTTGCCCAACATCTTCTCCTAGGTTTATTTAGTATTTTGTCATATGCAACACAAACACAACTTCTGTGTGACACTCATTTCTGATACTGTGCTTCTGGCTACTTTTGGAGCAAAACAGGATTCCCTCTAGCTTTTGGGCTGTAATTCAAATACTCCTCTTTGTTCTTCTAATAAAGTCAAAACATCCTAACTACAACATCTTTTTGTCTATTTTGGATATTGTACCTTTATTTATGTTCTGAAAACATATGGAATAACATATAACATTTTTAAAAGGAGCAATACATAATGGATTAATCCTTCATGGTCCTCCCAGAGGTTATTGCCTCTAAATTGCTGTGCTTTCCTGCTGCCCAAGCAGCAGAAAAACCCTAAATCAGAGTAGATGAAACTACAGCCTGTAGGCCAGATGTGGTCTGGAACTTCATTTATGTGGTTTTTGGTCAAATGAGGCCTCTCATTTCATGCTGACTTGCAGGTGAGCATAAAGAGAGCTCTCTGTGTTATGCACACATTGACTGTGAGCCGGTAACATATGTGAGTAGAGGGAAGGAACACGAGACGAGTACAGTATTGATGAGTCATCAGTTGTATTTTACATTATTCTAATACTGCTACAGTGTATTTTTCTATGTGGCCCTCAAAAGTTAATAATGGTCAATACTTAGCTGCTTTAAGTGAGAAAATTGTTCTCGACCCCTACATTAAATAAATGGAAGAAGGAATGGCTGGAGGAATGGGTGCTGAATTATGATCAGAAATCCAGTGTCTTTTCAAAATATGAGACTTTCTCTGCTAATTGAATAATGTTCTTACAGTTTGAGGACCAAAGTTTTATCCAAGGTGTGCAAACTTCTCTCTGTGACAGAGAATTGGATGGAAATCTTGCAGTTCTGTAGAGCAACTTACTTCCAACACCTTTCTTCACATTTTTTTCCTCTGGGAAATGTAGAATATATCAGTATGAATTAAAATGGCAACTCGAAATGTTATTTTTAAAACAGACTATATGCATTATTAAAAGCTGTCAGATAATTTTCTTTAGATAGGGGAAGAGACCTGAAGTAAAAGGAGACAGAGTTCTGTGCTTGCTCTGAAATTTGCTCTTTGTAGACATGTCCATCTTATACAACGTTTCTCCTTGAACACAGGGATGTGTGTTTGGACGGGTGTGTCATGCTAATTACAAACTACAAGATAAACAGCCAATAGACTTTGTCTCCAAACTTACTAGCTCAATTGAGTGGAAGGGCTTTTTGGCCTGAGACTAAATATGATCTTATGTTGAGGACTTCACTCACTTGTGCCATCTTAGCATGTGCTATGTGGTAGGTGTATGAAAAAGGGTCTTGCAGCAGCTCAGAATCTTGGATCCAAGGTTTAAGTAATTCATTAATCAGTTTCCCCATCTTGTTAGTAGAGATGAGAAGGGAGGTGTTCTAAGAGTCAGCATAATCTACTTGTAAAGATAATGTAAACCTCCATCCTGAGAAATATATGTTACTTGAAAACTTGAGATCTCTTGAAACTGAGATAGAACATTGAAGCTGAAGAGCTTTTTGCTGATAATGTTTAGTCTTTTTGTTCCTGGGTAAGGGAGGGGACAGAATCTGACTCAGCTGGAGGACAGTCAAAAGAGGGGAGGTATGTGATGACCATTTGTTCATGGGCAGTCTATGGAGGGAAGTAGGTATTTCCACTCCTTTTGACTCTACTGAGAACTGAGAGCTGCTGAACGTGGAAGGGAGTGACATCCAGTTGTAATATGGGATGTTCTTTTTAGGGAAGATTGTAATGTTACACATTTGCGTGTATGTTTTATTCCTATAAATATCCTTCTCAAATTAATTTGTGTAAATGTAAAACTGACCCTTGAAATAGAATGTGGGTCACTATGCATAAAATATAAATAGACTTCATTTTGAGATAAATGCAGGAGTGCAGTGATTACTACTTTTTTCTCATATTCTGCATCATCAATGAAATGATATTTCCATTAAATATTTGTGCATTTATAGATCACAAAGTTAGCTCATAGAGTTTTGATTAAATTGAATGAAACAGTGTCATTAAATTTTAGTTCATTGAAAGATTATTTTCCTGAACGTTTCATAATCAAAATGAAACCTGCAGCTATAGACAGTGAATACATGGCAAATGTTTTATATCCAGATTTTTTAATCAAAAATGGAAACATCAGCTCTATTTAATTCCTAATATTCCTATTTATATGTCATTAAAAATTGAGTCAGAATCAGCAAAAAGAGAGAAATGTGTAAATAGTTTTATTTCATTTGAAGGTTTATGTAGGTTGTTCTCAGGAGACTACCAAGCCAGTTCTGCCAAGTATGAAATACAGGATACTTGACATAATATTATTTTTTTAAGAGCTTAAAGGAGTCTACACCCCTAAATCTTTAGATCCTTTTGTCAAGGTTGTTCATAGAAAAGATTGACAAAATAACTCCTTACAGTGTAATATCTGGAGTTCACAAAACCCTTGTAAAATACCCTTTACAGCTACTGTTACTAAACTGTTCTGTTTTATGAAGTGGCAGCAAAATCATCTGATGAATCATTAATTTAAGAAACTATCTCAAGCACGGTGTATTTTCCCTTCTGCGAGGATTCATATATTCATAGCTCCTAATGGCCTTTATTCAGGCAATGTGTTTATATTAATTGCTAAGACATTGAGTCTAGTAATCTGCATTTTCTCATATGGTATTTGGTTTGATGGATCACTGCACCTTCCCTTAGAAATATCCTTTCCTAGTATTATCTTGGGGGAGGGGAGAAGAGAGTTTCAAGGAAAAGGAAGTGAAGTGAGACTTTTTTATTGAACCTCAAGAAATTAGGATGCTAAGTGTGCTAAGTAATAATAGTGTCTCTCAAGTGTAAAATATAGAAAGCTTAAAACCGTTAAGGTGGATTCTGTTTAGGGATCATACTGATGTGTTTATATAAACAAGTATATCACCAAGTGTCAGATTTTTAAGCTAGCATGGCTGATTCATGTGTTACTACTGCTAGGAATTACAGTTTTGGAGACTTAAATCCATGTCTTATACAGTGAAAGATGACTTCTGGCATCTGAGTCAGGATAGCATCCTTCTGATTCTATCAGCAAAGCATCTTTCTGATTGCTTCAGAAGATTTAGTTATGGACTCTGAAAAAAAAAATTGCAAGTCCCATTATATTTGGTAGGAATATGTATTGCTCTTATGTTGGGCTCTTGGAATCAGTGTCTACTAATGTATTACAGTATTTTCTTCTTTTATTAAGAGACTTTCTATTGACCAGTGAGAAAAGGTTTTCTTTGGGGAACTGGAATCTGTTCTTTGTAAAAGAGACAGTTTAATCACTAAAGACCCGAGGCCAACACTGACTTCTAACTGATAATTCTGAAGATACTCTAATGTGGTTTGCAACCCTACAGTGGCACATTCAAGTATGTAGTAGTCGTGACACATTGCCCATAGGCTGTGTGCTTGTGTAGGATTGTTAGCCCTTGTGAGGGAATTCCCACAGGCTACATCAAGACTCCATGGCTGGTGTGCTTGTCCCTCCTCATCACAGGCAAGCAAAGCATCTCCCTCTAGATTTCCTTCCTGCAAAAGTCAGAGTGCTGCGGTGTGGTGCCTACAGAGAGGGGAAGAGCTAACACACAGTAGGGTACATGCTAGCGTGAAGGTGGTGGTAAGTGATCCAGATTCCTCAGTTCAGACAGCACTAGGGATCTCAAGATGGAAGTAAAATTTTCAGTGGTTTGCATTATTCCCCCTCCCTCTAGCAGAATACTACAGTTTTTTCTTTTTGTGGAATCATTTTGTTGCTCATAACATGGTAACCTACCATGTTTTCCTACATTTGAAAAGCACATCCTTTCATTTGTGCTTGATTAATTCTTCATGGGGTTTTTTGCAAATGGAGAGATTTACACTTCCTGTTCTATTATGCCCACACACTTGGAGTAGGACTAGTTGAAATCAAAGACTGTGTTTTGATATAGCTGAGTCTGTGGTTTTCTATGCTTACATCTTTCTGACTTCCATCATTGTATCCTACTGCCATCCACATACATTTTTGTTTACAGTAAAATTAGCCCTGTGTGCTGGGTGGGCATCACTAGAATGTTAGTAGCAACAGCAAGGTCCAGTTTGTTTTTCAGCAGCCTGTTTTCCCTTACCAACATTTCCATGAGTTGATACTTGGAAATGTTTCAAAGAGGATTTTTTTGGTTTATTTTCTGCCACAGCTCTCAATAAACATTGTTTTGGATACTTTTATATTCTTCTGGTCTATATGACTTGGAGAATGAAAGTATGCTGCAGTGAAAGCAATATTTTTTGAAATTCGAGATAAAATACAAACCTCAGTGTGAGTTTCTCTCAATTTTGAGAAAAATGACTACGTATACAAAATATAGAGCTTCATTGTATATAATTCGGTTGATCATCTTCCTAAGCACTCAATACATCTTCTGCCTGATATTTGAGGCTCATTTACTACTTGTCTCTTGAAGAATAGATTTTTTTATGTATAATATAGATCAATAAATAAGTCTTGTGGACGTAGACAAGATGAATGTTTTATAAATATATTTTGCTATAATTTATAGTTATAAAACATGCATGTTTTATAAATATAACCTGCACATCAGTATATGTACATATATATATACACACATGTACAGAAGCATATTACATATTTTATAAGTATGTCTCTCTCCCTCTAAAAATGTATTCTCTTATTAATGCTGCTTTTAAATTTAATCTGATGCTGGTTTTAAAATACTGTTTCTAAGTGAAACAGCCTTGTATTTCCATTGTAGTTATAAAGTTTGGAAATGGGAAATGATGAATTTTTAATACCAAATTTTGATGTGTATCTCTTGACTTCTTTTTCATGCACTGTTTCTGCTCATTTCCCACCTTGCCTTTCAGGTATGAGCACATTCTGCAGGCTCCAGACCCAGTACCAATGTATGCTCTGAAACTGCTGGTGGCCCTGACTGAGCACAGCCCTGCTTCTGTGAGGTGATGCAACTACACATTCTCTGTTGCTCTGGGTTCCTTCTGTTTCAATTTCTCCTTTCCTTTTAAGAATTAGCAGTAACAGATCTCACTATTGTACTACTTTGACTAGCACTCTAATTTAGAAAAATCATTGGAGAGTGTTTGTTGTAGAACACGTCTTACATATTTTGTGTCAATATTATATGATCTTGGTTATTTTAACGTGGATTTAGCCAATGAAACACTAAAGAAAAAAATTGGAAGAATTTTAACATTAAAATTATCTTTAAAAATGTAAAAAAAACCCCAAACCTAAAACATTATCAAAATTTTTGTTCAGCTAAACATCTTTGTGGCTAGAAAAAAGGTGGCGTGTTTGCTAAATGTTTACACCAGTCAATTCACTTGAAAGCTGGTCAGTTCTCCCGCAGATATATCTACCCTTAAAATTCCTAAATACGGATTTTAATTTTTGGTATAGGTCAACTCAGTATGTTTAGAAGTATCTTAATATTTCTTCCTTCTGGTTTCAAAATTTAGACTGGGAAGGACGGAAAAAAAAAAAAAAGGCTGTGTCATACAACTCAAACTGTGTGAGTTGATAGTAGTAAGGAAGGATCTCTCTGTCTTCCTGGATATGCCCAAAAATGGGGTTATTCTTGTCATTGGCCATTGTCTATTTGTGGTGTCTGATAGTGTTATGGCTCAGAGGTTGCTGAGCATTGTACTGTCTTGCTTGAAATGAGCACAAGAAAAAAAAACATACGGAAATTTAATTTGTTTTCCCACTTTTTATTACAAAAGATGAAACTCCTCTTTTAATCTTTTATGATGCTACTGGGAATGGTGCTTTAATATACTCTATATAATCAGTACTCTATATAATGGTGCTTTAATATACTCCATATTTATTAAGTAAACTCCAAATTAACTAGGAAATAGGGTAGCTTGAAATTTTAAATGTTTTGAATTTTATAATACAGTTTTCATTGTAAAGAAGCTGTTTATGCTACTGTAGGATTTTATGTATTCTAGAAAAAATAGAACAACTTTCCATTTTTAGATTTAAACCACAGATAGTCTAGTACTTTAAGAGTTATGAAGAATACTTCTGTAACCAGAATGCTGGTTATATTAGCAGTACATTTGCTTTCCCTACTGCATTTGCTTTATTTGAGAAATGATACGTATTTGCCATTATGTATGGCACAATTTAGCAGTGTAGGTAGATTATAGATGCAACACTCATCCTCATGGTCATCTGGCATCACACAGGAATTTTTTTCTTAATATTATTAAAGAGCAGCTGTGTATATTCAGTGAAGTATTAATAATTTGAAATTCCATTATGTCCAACACTCTTATTTAAGGACTGGGATTTATCAGATTCCAGATTCTAACCCATCTGTAACTGTTGTGTTTCTCAAGTAATTTACAGGTCCTCTTTTACTTTCACTTAAACTTTTGTTTGGCTGGGTTTCTAAAGAAGCACAGTTTAGGTAATTCCTTTGGTCTATCTTTTTCCTTATTCTTTGGCTTCCCAATAAATTTTGCAGGAAGTAGCCAATGCTTCAAAAGTGCGAGAGAGGTGAATAATATATTCATATTCATACAAATTGCTAGTGAACAAAATGGAAACCAGGTACATACTATAGTGAACACTATATCGCAATTGGTTCTATTTTGGTTCAATAAGTAATTAATCAGTATTCATGAAGCTCAAAATTACTCAAGGCATATGCTCTCTCTTGCTCCTTTCATTAGACAGATGGAAAGTATCTGCAAAAATTGTAATGGGGAGTAAATAAATAACACATAAATAACACAGGACAAAAATCCTGTGGCATTTATTTTGTTCTTGGTGGAAAAACTACTGCATTTTAGTACTGATGGGAGTGATGTGAGCCACTGTGTTGAGTCCCTGTGGCTTCTTCAAGCTTACATTTTATCCACAATGCCTGGCTTTCAAGGATGGATGCTTTCTCCTGCAATTTTAAATGAATAAAAGTGGGAGTAGCAAAAAGATTGAAAAATGACAAAATGTTGAATTAGCATTTACCTTGCTGTTGCAATGTCTTTTGAAAATAGTTGTTAATAATATTATTTTGAAGTAAGGAGTGAATTGGGAGGAGGACAAGGGTTAGTGTGCTTTTATTTAGTTTGTTCCATATGATAGCTTGTTCTCAGACATGTTCACCTAACAGATTCTTGCTTTCTTTCTCTCCGTTTATTAATTCTACAATTTTCTTGCATCTCACTCTTCTTACCATCAGCTCAGGTTTTACCTGTGTGTTCCCTGATAGAGGCATCTGCATTTGAGCAGTTCTTATTTTAGCACTTGAAAGGAGACAGATGCACTCCATTTTTTGGTTTCATTTTTTTCATAGCTGATACTGTAAATTAGCTAAATTGTGATATCAGAGGAAAGACATTTAATCTTCTTCCTACTATTCTTGGACATTTCTGTTTTCTGTTGCGGGTTGTTTGTTATACATGGCATAGACACAGATATTCAAATACAATTATATTTTTGATGGTTTTTAAGCTTATGATAAAATGCTGTAGTTACATGTTTCAAATTCCTTTAATTAGCATTTTATAAGAATGCAAAAATAGTTTGTGCTCTTTGCCATTGCTCCACTGTTGAGATAATTTTTAACGTTCTCTTGTGGGAGCTCTTCCACTCCATTGCTTTTCAATTTGGCAGTGAAAAACTCTAGTGATATCCCATTAGTGTGTTGCAGAATTAGATCTTTCACCAGCATAAGTTCTCTCTTGTGTGAGATGGTAGCTGTAAAAAACCCCAACTTTAATGTGTTTCTGTTGACACTTGTAATTATTTGGACATCTGATCATAGAACATTCACAGGAAGAAAATCCAGTTTCAGAAAAGGATGAATGTTTTCTTGTCTGTTTTGACCTGTATGGGTTAGAGTATAATTGAATCAGGTACCCTTTTGTACCTGCTTTTACATCACACAACAATTGCTGTCTGATACAACCTCACTTAGAGTTTGTTTACTAAGAAAATAGTAGATATTGGAAGAGTGAGCTTTGAACTGAATTTGTCCATCAGTTGCCTGTTTTATACTTGGCTCAAAGCAAATTGTCTGGCTTTAAACTTTCTAGTAATATTCTGTTGTGACTCACCTAAATGCCTATTGCCTTGTCTTCTTCAAGAATTGTTACTGTTTTGTGATAAGAAAAATTGTGAACATTAAAGCCAGTGTGAGAATTAATAGCAGAGTTCATATTTAGCTATATTGAGGCTGCTGATTTAAAAAAAATCACTGATATTAAGGAAAGTTGTAGCTTCAGTTAATGATTAATTTCTGGACTACTGTAAATTTGCATAAGTTTTTTTTCCCTTTACGTTAATTGTTTTTGGTGAATTGTACATGTGTAAAGAGTTTTGGAGGAATAGAATTTCTCACAGTGGGAGCAAATGTCTGCAGCAGGCTGTGTGATTTAACTATGCAAAATCTGCATTCAGAAAGAACAGTATCATAGGTAGCTTGTCCTTTTGTGTGTTTACCAACTTAATGTTTAGGTTATATGCATGGATAGGAAGTCAGACATAATCTATAAAGAGTTGGGGTTTTTTTTGTTCCCACTTTGAGTCTTTTATGCTCTTTGCTGTGGTCTGTAGTGATCAGATTGCTAAGTTTTTTCTAGTAGTGAGGAGTTTATGTGACTTTCTTACTTTCTCTTAAAACTATGATATACCAATTCACTGTCTTAAATGTTTTGACTGTTGTAATAGAATCTATACTGTGCTACTACAGGAAACACTGGATCATGATTCTTGGCCTACCTTTAGTCAGGAACTCATACCATTTGGTGACAATATATCTGAAAGCTAAACCTTCTAAACTCTGGAGTCTGAATTTTATGGGTTGCTAAAATAGACAATTTTGGTTTCAAGGAAGGGAGACAGTAAAGGTAATAGAATAGAAGTGGAGGGAATGTCAGATATTGCATCAGATAATGAGCATGGAAGTGGGACACATTCCAGTTCTCTATTAAGGGCTTTTCCTGAGGGAGAAACACCTAACTAAAAACTAATAGTAAGGCACCCTTCTTAGATGTATGGTGAAGGACAGGGAACCAAATTAAGTAACCTTTCTCACCTCCTGTCCTTAAAAATAAATCTTCTAGACAAACATTAGCCTGCACTAAAAAAGGAGAAAAGGCATCAGAAACCAAAACAGGAAGGTGCTGAAGAGCAACAACAAAAAAATCTACTGCTTCTAAATGCCACAGATCTAGTACCTGTGAAGATGATAGATGGATCAACCTCCTATGTTGCAGCATATTGTCCTGACTAATAAAAGTAATTGTTGTAGTGTCTTTGGGAGTCATCAAAGAATTGTCCAATTTTCAAACTTCGTTTATGCTACTTTTTGTACCTGTGCATTATCTATTAAAGACCATTAAAGGCACATTTTAGGGTTGGTGTTAGGAATAAGCTGATCGTCTTTTCATACATTATTATGATCTATATCAGCGTTTAGTTACATTCCACTATATTCTCAAATGGTCTAAAATCTTTGCCCTTGATTTCAAAAAACAAACAGTAAAAACCCCAAGCAAACCCCAAACTAAAACCAAATTCTTTGGAGTTCAATGTGGTGTTTTTAATTGCTAGAATTCTGATTCTGTTCATTTGTTGTGCATAGATTGTCTTTGAACCTGCTGTAGTTTCTTCGCTATTATACTAGAGGACGAGTGCTGTAGTGCTTTCCTTGATTAATGTGGGCTTACATTATCTGCTTTAAAATATTTTGTTCTTCTCATTAGTAATTTTAATTTCCTTGTTTAGGGTTGAAATGCTCACTTTAAAAAGTAGGTCTATTTTCTTCTAAATTACTTCTCTGTTTTTATGTGTTGTTTTACTTTCTATTATGAATATGAATAAAAGAAAATGGAGTAGTTCTGATAACAGGTAAGCCTTAGGGCCTAGTCCAGCTGAACTGAGCAGTAGAATTACATGTTAGAAGTGTACAACATTAGTGAGAAAATCACAATCCAAATGGAGATATTTCACAAGTCACTGGATGAAACTGTTTTATTAGAACTTTAGGGAATGTTTATGTAGATTTAGAATCCGATTTTGATTTTGATTATGCTAGTTTCACATCTGTGGAAATTGAGTTGTAAAAGCCCTGATTTTCCTTTTAGAGAAGTAATGCTAATATAAAACAGCAGAGAATTTTTATGATCTTGCTGTTCCTATTGTTTGGTGTAATGTTTGCGTATGTGCTGCTTTATCAAAAAACATCAGCCAGGAAGGCTTGCCCGGAAACAGACCCTTGAAATGTTAAGATTTGTGTCAGCTAATAACACTGTTGTCAAGTCGCACATCATTGTAGTTCATATCAAAGGCAGTGGTCAGAGTTCCTTATTGCAAGGGAGTTCTCATAGTCTAGTCATGTACAGACTGCAATACTAATCACCATTTTAAATGTAAAACACAACTCCTTAGTGTTACATTTTATAAAAGCTCCCCTTTAGTAAGGAAATAAGCTATTAACCTTAAACCTGTAATTTTGTTTCCTCTTTCTTGTTGCGGATCAATTACTGAATGTCTAACTTGTAAAAATGTGAGACAAATATTTGATGTTACTGTTAAATGAATTTTTGAAGAGAGTCCTGTTGGAAAGCTGAAATAATGTAAAGCATTACAAAGGAGCAAATACCATTCATTCTTGGTTATTTTTACTTTCAATAGTTGAATTTTGGCTTTGTGAATATAAGTACCAAATGAGGAAGAGTTAGCTGGTTGGGTTGCTACAGCTGGGGCTGTAGACTTGAGTAAATTCAGTTCTACCATGAATCGTTTCTTCAGCATTAAACAAATCTAAACCATTGTCCAGTCCATTCTCTTGTGTTCAATAGTAGGTGCCCAGGAAGACTATGGGAAGGAGTCAAGTGTGTGGGAATGCTTTCTGGAGGCTCTGAGGTTTTTTTTCAGAAGCCATATAAGATGTTGTGTTCTGTAGATGGTAGCTATTGAGGAGTAATCTTCATTTAATTTATGTGGACTGAAAGAGATATTTCACAAGTCACTTTCACCATAAATATTTATTCTATAACAAAACCACATGTATATAAAGATTTATCATCTTCAGGTATTTTCTTTGTATTTCTTTGTCTGATCTGATGACTTGCCATTTAATTTTATGCCATCATCTTAGGGTTAAGAAGAAGCACACTACTTCATACATTTCTGGACTACTTCCTCCTTTAGCTGTCTCCCCCAGCCTTTGCAATCTGAACAGTCATGCCTATTTTTTAATAGCTCTTAGTAGGGTTCAAAAGTCTGTCGTTTGGAGTTTGACATTTCATCCCTTTAAAATGAATGTCTTGGTTCTTGCTTTGTGCATGTCCACCAGTTCTGTTCTGCAGAATAATTTCTACTCATTTGTTCAGCTTAGAATTCTGTAATACCCAGACTTCCACACCCTCCCATCCAACTTTTCTCTAAAGCTTCTCTCTGATAACTACATATTTTCTGTCTTTTAAATTTTTAAGGTATCAAACCTGTAACAAAAAGCCTTTTGTGTTTAGTGTCCTGTAGTAGGTTTTTGTTTTGTAAGAAAGTAATTTAGGATTTCTTAGAGAAACAGATCTCGCATATTGTTGGAAAGCAAAATTGGAGGCACAATCTCATTCTGAAAATTTTTAGTATATTAAAAATTCAGATTGTACTAATAACAAGTCTTTTAAAATCAGATCACCAGTTATTTTGAGCCAGCACTGTTTATTTATATATAGATTTAAATGAGATGGGCATAGTTAGTGTTGGTATTTAGTATTATGATTTGCGTATGTATATCATGATGATTCTGTATGTTTTCCAAACAGGGTAGGACCTAGTTTAATATAAATTAAGTAACAGTCTGTGAAGAATCAAAATACTTTTGGTTTAGAATATGAACATTCTATGAAATAAATCCCATAGCTAAACTCCTCTTTCACCAGCTTTAAAACAATTCCTTTGTAAAACTATGTAAGACAGTAATGAAGAGTGTGATAAAGTCACTCTCTCACTTGAGCACATATATGTAAAGTTGGGATAAATCAGCTTTAAGCTTTGTCTTAATACAGTGTTTGATGTGACTTTATGCTTTAGCTAAGCTATGTGTATAGTTTTCTTTCAAGGCTGCAGCTTTTTATTGTTTCTATCATAAAGGTTGGCAGGTGACCTTTAAGGACAGGCCTATTGGCTCTAGTTTTCTTAGCTTATCTCAGCAGAAAGCTGACAACAAAGCTGACTTTGTAATGCTGCAACAATCGGGACCACTTCCAGTGTTTGAAAACAATTGTTACATAATTTACCCTCTACCACAAAAGCGTTTTTCTAGCTTCTGCCTAAACTAAGATTGCTTAGCTATTCTTGGTATTTGATTGTATTTTACTGCTAATGTGTTCACAGTTTAAATGCTGCTTATGTAGCAAAGTAAGCAGCTTTTGCTGGGGTAAGTAATTCCAATAAGCCCTAAGCGTAAGTAGGCTCGTGCTGGCAAAACTTAATTTTGTCAGTGTGATTGCTGTTACAGTAGCTGCTCTTTTTGGGAGTCTATGGTGTTTAAATTACTTTCTTTACATTCAGTATTGTTACATCTACATCAGCAAAATTCTATTTTGCAGGCATGGACTAAGCTTTTAATTTAACTAGTAGATTTGGCTCTGGAAATGAACCTCAAATATAGTAAGTCCTCCTATCCGTAATCCTGGGACTCTCTTATGACCTGGCTGTGTCCAAGCCACCATAACTGTCTATTTAAGGGTTATTAGATGGCCCAGAGGAGGTTGGCTTTCATGTTCTCCTGACCTATGAAAGTAATTTGTTTCCATTGCATATGGAAAAAAAATTCCCTCAATTTAATGAGAAATTGTCTGTAAATTTAAGCTTCTAAACTTAGAAATAATGTGTTTCTTTCCTTACCTAAACTCTTTTCCCTCTGTTGAGTATAACATTTCTGTATGCAAGAAAAAA
Source organism: Dicaeum eximium (assembly GCA_013396995.1). NCBI lineage: Eukaryota > Metazoa > Chordata > Aves > Passeriformes > Dicaeidae > Dicaeum > Dicaeum eximium. The sequence continues at coordinate 186,702 of VWZP01004948.1, forward strand.
TGAACACATTGTTTGAACAAGGCTGTTACTTAGTTTTGTAAAATGTCTATATGTGGCTGCATAAAATGATACTGTTTTGTTATGTTTTGAACAGTTTAGTGGACGTGTTTTACTTGTCTCCAGGTCCACATGCCAGTGCTCTACAATGCAACAAATCTTCTTATTCCTACCCTTAACTCCTACAAATTCTATATCATAAATAAAATCATTATTACATTTAGGTGAAGGCAAGGATCAGAGAAATAGAAAAACAGTATGAAAAAGTAAACCATTATTCATACATAATGCATATATCTGCATTACTTAGAAGTAATTCTGAGTTATTCATAGATACTGTTGTTCTCCAAGCATGGCTTTCATTCCTTATTCTATCTCCTTTACAAGATGTGATTCCAGCAAATATGAACAACCAGGGCTCTTACAGGTGCATTAATCTAAATGCAGCATTTCTTTTATAATGTTTGGATGTCACTCTGATTTTTTTTTTTCATTAAGTTCATAGAGGAGAGTGTGAAATTCCTTTTAGCTCTTCCAGTTCACAGTCTAGTATTTCAGCTTATACTACCCATGAAAATAACACCTTCTCCTCTTATCTTATTGGACATGAATAAAAACTCCTAAATGGAACTGTGTGATTCTAGGTATATATGAGTTCTTTTCAACAAATAGTTTACCAAACAGAATTAATCTGATTATTGTTTTGCCAGAAGCCAATACAGAGTTTTACACAGTACAGCTTCAAACATGAAATTAGATACTTATTTTAGTCAAATATAACTCCTGTTTATTCACAGTGGACTGTGTAATATAACTTGGTATTTTTAGCTGACATACTACTGTCAAGACTGTTTCATAGATTGTTGTACACTGAGATCCCAGCTGTACACTCTGTGTTTGAATTCTACATTTATTATATAGGCTTCTTAAGGCAGTCTTACCTTTGCTGTGTCACAAAGCTAAACCTACTAATTGTTTATGAAGTACTTCAGTGACATTATGGTGACACAAGAAAAAATCTTTGAAACACACAATTGGATGTTCTCTGCGGTGTTTGGTGAATAGGCATTTAGTATAATATGTAAGAAAAGGTGACAATCATTCTTCCAATTAGACAATATAATACAGTAATGTAATCATGTGACTCATGCCATCATAGTGTGTGAGACACACATGCTTTACTAATACAGTATTTTGTGCTCTAACAATAGAAAACACTGCATTAATGTAAAGTATGTAATGTAATGTAAACTGATTTTTGAGAATATTCTTTCTTTAAGCATATATATGCTGGGTTTCATCTGATTTTGAAATGCAGAAGAATATAGGTGACTTCTTTTGGGCCACTACTGCTCAGTATTGTCAAGTGTCTGACAAAAGTATCATGTATGAATATATGTTAAACCCAAGAAGTTAGTTAACATGGTATTCTTTAAACAAACACAGCATATTTATAATTTCATTATGTGTGCTGAGTCTATTAATTCAAACAGTTAATGGTGCACTCTGTTTCATAGTATGTGTAGTGGTAGAGTTGTAGTATTTTATTAATTACTGCCATTAAAAAATGCTAAATTAATTACTGTTCTACCCACTTGAATTGCATCAGTGAAGCAGACCTAGAAATAATTTCCAAAGCAGTATAACATTGCTATTTCTGTTTAATATCTGAAATGGAGGTCATTTTTGTTGAGAGCTAGTCAAAGGCTATGGTTCTGGGTCATGGACCTTGGCAACAGCTGTTCTACTGCTGTGTTCTTCTTGTGAGTTTAGTGTGTTAAATAAGAATTCACTTCCTCTGTTTTTAAAAAAATCTTAAAATATGTTTTTACAGCCTCATGGAAGAAATCCATCTTTTTCCAGTTCTTTTCCAAGTCATCTTGGTAAGAATAATTTTTAATATAGATATATATTCTAATAGATAGATATCCTATCTCCCAAATCATATCTAACTAGTAAGTTTCATTAGCAATGTTGATAAAATAATAAGATGTTTGATGAATAAGATAAAATCAAATGGAACGGTCTAATAAAATAAAATAATCTAGAGTAAGGAGACATTTAGGAGGTTCTCACCAGCTAATCCACCTGTATAAGAAGTTCCTTCAAGATAAGTACTTTTTTCTTTCTTGAATCAAAAAATCCCCTAAAAAATAGAATTAATGAGCTTGATTCTTAATTAGAGCTATATATTTGCCGACTGCATACAAGAAATGCTGAGGAAGTTGCATTTTATTTAATAGCATCAAATACAAATTTGATACTGTTGGCATGGTAGTCTAAATCCCACTATTTGCTTTTAGAATGTATTTCAATATAAAGTATCAAGGATATGATTTTGGGATAGTCATATGTGGAACTTCCATCCCTAAACAGAATCTGCCACTTATAAAGGTCATGAAAACTGTTTGTTTTGTTTCTCTGAAATGTTGCAAAACAAATATGTTAATGAAGAAGAGATATCTTTAGGCTAGTTTGGAAGCTGGCTACTGTGCTATCCATTAGTCTTCTCATTGTTAAATTCCAGTCTCTTGTTAATTTTTTTAATTTCTAAGTTCATGAAGTTGTATCAGGTAAGTGTCCTGTCTTGTAAGCATGTTTCTGATGAATACTAAATATGCATTATAAGTAAATACACATCATTTATGTAGTGCAGGCACATTGCATAATTGCTTTTGTATCATTCTTGAAATTCAGTCTTATTCAGGGTAGGTGAGGTTCATGAATGGGATTCTGAATCAACTTTGATATTCCTTTCTTAAGTTTCGGTATTTTAATCTTCACTCTTCCTTTGCAGTGATTTATTTTACTGCCTATCATTTTGAATCTCTTTAATACTGCATACCCAGATAAGCCATTTTTTATTAAAGTAACCTTGTTAGTGATAATAGATTTTTCCAGCAGCATACAGAACACAGGTTTTATGATATTTTGTGTACTTGTATCTACAAATCTCTTTTTGTGATAAGTTTTGAGAATAAAACCATACATTTTACTGTAGTTCATAGATAGTTTTGACCTAGGATGAGTACTAATTTTAGGTAGTAATAAAAGAAGAACTCAGTAAAATATGGAAGTTTCATATTTAGTTAATATTTGAAATGTCTTCAGGTGCTAGAATCTTCGTATATATATGTTAGTCTATAGCTATGAGTATTTGAACATGGTTATGATCTATTAAAATATTCCTGGGTATTGAAAATTTTTGTATAATGTATCTGTAGTCATGGAATTTAAAATGTGTTTATGTCATACCATGTAAGTAAGACAAGTTGTAGTCAGTCAAAAATGTCCCTCCTGACCTCCTTACATGCACTTTGACCTCAGGAGTTCTAGAAATAGTTCAGTGGTTTTCTAGGCAGTAAAGTGGTTTAGCTAAAAATTGTCTACATTACTACTGGTCTTTCAAGGTTTCAGAGCTCTCTTGAGCCTCTATGGCTGTCTGAGCCTATGGTTGGAGTTGGGGAAAAACCATGTAGCTTTTAGGGAGAAAAAAATTCCCCTTTCAACATACTTTGTTCAGAGAGGACACCTGTAATTGCTTCAGTTTCCATATACAGCATTTGAGCTTTAACAGTACACTGGCTGTGAGCTGTGGTCTTGTTTTGATCAAAGGATATGAGAAGTAACAATAGAAACAGCAAAGGAGGGTGGCAACCTGTTTCACTGTTTTCCCTAGAGAAAACTGAATTCAGCAAAGGAATCTTAGGCAGTTGGGAAAACTCAGGAGCCAGGACTAAAACAGACTGGAAGGATTAATAATTTGGTTGTTTTTCTTTTGAACAGAATGGATTGAACAGGACTGATTAACAGACTTCTTCATTACAGGTTTCTGAAATAATTTTCTGTCATATGGGTGAAGAAAGTTGCATATAATTTGATTCCCATTATTCTCCATAAACTACTCTTTGTCTAGGTTTATACTTTTATCAGTTTCAAGGATCATCACAAGTAATAATGTTGAGCTCTGTGTTATTATACCTAGACCTTTACCAGACTCTAAACTTTTGAATTATGCTGCAGAGTCAAACTGTGTTTTATTCTGACAGTAATTTAATGTAGAGCTATTACTATGTAGTCCATGGTTTATTACTAGAATTTAATAATTTCTATGCCAAGACTTAATATCCAGTGTGTATTTTCTATGTATCATTACATATAGTTCATGTTACTTTCTGTAATGCAACTGACAGGACATTGACTCTGTTAGACTGAAGGGAAATACTGTGGGTTTAAAATTGAAAAGCATTTCCAGGAGCAATCTTTGTTTCTAGGCTTTGCTACAATCCAAGTGGGATTGAATGTACTAGCTTTAATCTAGCTAGCACAGTAGCAAGGACATGATGGCTTGCAGATACTGAGCAGTTCACAAGAAATAAGTTTTAATATGACTGCTTTTCACTGCTCATCAGTGTAGAGTTATATTACCTCCTATTACCTCCTGTACTGCACACTACCCAATATCGTGGTCTAAGCAGTAACACTGAGATTTGGCAAGTTTTTTTATCCTTTGTCATCTCTCTGGACCAGTTAGGTCTCTGAATTCAGTCAAACATATGAAAAGTATCCTTTCATGTCACTTATGACTGCAATTTTGTAAATGTTATAGTTGCCAAGCAAAAAGAACTAGATCAGTGAAAAAAATCTGTTACTCTCTACCTAAAAGTTTTTCCAAGAAAATAGCCATAATTTATCTTCACCTGAACTAGGGTTTGAGCTAATTAGTAAGAGGCTTTAAATAGAGTTCCAGTTCCCCTGGAAACCCTCTGCACTCATTCATCTCTCAGCACTCAGTTGCATTTAGGAAATGCACATTAATGATATGGTTTGTGAGTATGTGAAAAACCTGAATACAGTTCTTCATTACAGAACTTCAGAGGTGAATTTCATGGTTTACCTGAATGCAAATTAATTTCATCAGTGCCATGATCCCAGATCTTGGTGCTAGTGGTTACATAGATTATAAGTAATCCTATAAAGAAATGTGAAGGTGTGACTGCAATATGAGTAGACATCAATCTTGCAATAATGTCTAATGAGGTCAGTGAAAATGTACTGCTGTGTATCTGTGGGAAAATGGAGACATATTGACAATTTACGAGTATTTTCAGGACAGTAAGAGATTGAAAAACAGAAGGGAAACTGACATCACAATGTGAAAAAATTAAAAGGTGCAAACTACCCTTGGTAGCAAGATTAAATATAATGAGCCGTATTCCATGATTATGTAAATAATGCCAAATCTTGGGTTGATATAAGGTATAAATATGAAATGCTGCTGTTGATGAACAAGGGGTTGTAGCAGGAAAGGTTACAGTGGGATATATTTCATGTTTTACTTTCTTGCTGCCTTTTACTGCTACATCCTTAGTATTTGTTTTTAATATATTTTGCAATGTCAAATCTATGTCATCTGCCTTCAATATCAGTTTATAATTTACAAAATATTGATTTTGATTATTATGTTATAATCCCGGAATGAGGTTGATAAAGGATTTGGAAGCGTTTACTGCTATTTTTGTAAATTATGGCTATTTTTATTTTAGATTGCTACCAAGATTTTTCTGAGTAGCAATCAATGAAGTTGACATAAATGTTATTTTCTGTGTTATGTTACTTTTAAAAGGGTACCATCATAAATATTACCTGGTCTTCATTTAGTGTTACCTGAATGTAAGCTGTTGCATAGAAAAGAAATTCTGTGTAGTTGGTGAAATTCTATTTTTCTGCTGCTAAGGTTTAAAACTAAAGTTAATTATGCTTGTGATTAGGAGCTCAGTGCTAAAGCCCAGTAGTCAGTTCTGCACTTATCCTATTAAAATTTTTGGTGCAGCTTTTTAGTCACGCCAGTACATTATCACAGCCACCAGTTTTTGCTGTAATTCTTTTTTTTTTGCAAATTTCTGTATCTTAACAGCCAGTTTAAGGCATATTCTTTCAATAAAAATTACTTTATAGTAAAATTGAATATTACAATTTTAAAATGATATCTTATTATTAAATATGATCTACAGTAAATAGTGTGTTCATGTCTAAACTGCACAGTCTATTCAAATACAGTGGTTGTTTTATTTATACTGTCATTCCATTCTTAACACAAACAAGTCCACCTCTTCTGATGACCTTCATAAAAAATTAAAATTCAGTTTGAAATTACATATTTTAAATTACTTTCCTTCAAATACAGTAGAAAGTTCTTAGTATGAAAATACAAAATATATTTCCCTTTGCAGTCCTGTTCATATATTTTTGTTTATTTTTCCTAGTTCTGTACAGGTTTGAAAATGTTGTGCTGTTCCTGTGTATCTTGGGGTGTCTGTATTGGACATCTTAAATTAGAAGATCATATATACTCGTATTTTTGATAGACTGCAGTCAACCTATGCTTGAGTGCTCAAAAAATGCTTCAAAATCATTGTTATGGTGTCAGTCACTGGTCCTTTTAGAAGGTGTCCTTTGCTCACATTGTTGTAATTGCAGTTGAAAATAGAGTTCAATATTACATTTATCACTAAGGGAGAGAATATGATCTAAGCATAATTAAAAGAAAAATTGTAATAGTTACATAAAAAATAGATAAACATGCACTTTAAAAGAAGAAACAAGCCACACCAGCTTTCTTGTGTAACAGCTTCTTTTCAAGAAAGCTAATAATTTTGTGGAAATGTTGTCTAAGTAGAGGATACATAGCCATGCATAACTAGATTCCTTTGGTATAGTTAGATTGTTTGGTTTTTTTTAATATAAAATAATTCTAACCAAAGTCCTTCAATAAAAAAAAAAGTTCTGAAAAAGAAGTTGTATCCAAGTGGAAGCAATGGTTGGATTCTATATTTAATTTTTAATTTTAATAGGAGAAAAAAGCCACAGGAAATTGTTATGGTCAGAGATGCCACTCCTTGTGATTCAGTTAAAGTAACAAAGCCATCCTCTTAGAATGTTTTAAAAATAATTGTTGTTTTATGGCCAGTTTTACCGTGAAAATACTATAAAAATGAAGAAAAAGAACACTGGAGAGCAAAAAGAAGAGCCTCTTCATTCCTCTTTTGCTTGGTTTCTATTTTCTAGTGAGAGATTACAGTCATATATCATTTGAGGGAAGAGGTAGAGGTATTTTGCTGTTTAGCAGCCACAGGGATGATAAGTATAGAGGACCATGGATCAGAGGTTATTGCAGCATTTGAAGCATTAGTTTACTTGTGTCTGTTAAAGAAAGCACCTCCTAGTCCAGGGTGGTGCACATCTTGTTGGTTGTCTGAAAGAAGGTGAAGAATGTTTCTAACTCTGGCAAGTACTTAAGGCATCCAGGGTGAGTACTTGAAACAAAAGACTAGGAGACTCTTTCTCTTATATTCTGTGAAGAGTACAAGTTTATGCAGTGGAACTAATCTGCTGGAGAAAATTAGGATAGTAAATGTGGCAAATAATAAAAGCTCTAGCATTTAGTGTGAATGGGCCCTTGGTCTTCTATGGTGTAAATGAGCTTTGACTTAAAGTCAGCTCAGTGCTTGCATCAGGAGATTGATGCTGATTGATTGCTCTGGACATCTTGCTCCAGGCTGTAGGCATACTCAATCCTTAATTTAGAATCAGCTCTGTAGTAGAAAAATCAACACAAAGGTGTCTGTGAATGCTTAGTACATGTGTTGTAAAGAACAAGAAATACTATTTATTTTAATACCTTTGTGTGGGGTATTCCTGTTCCTCTATATTTTCAATGCTGTTACAAAAGTGTTCAATGCAACGGCTCTTTTTGGTGTATTTCACCAGTTAATTACTGCTGTTAGAGAAAACCTGCATTTATAAGGTATGTGAAATTGGATTCTAGGAGTCATTTTTATGGCTTCTACAGGATGGACATTAGATGGGCATTAAGGTTAGAAACCTTAACTGTATACATAATGAATATCTCTGGTTTTTGTCTTTCTCTGAAATATGCACATTTCTTCAAATCTACTGTATTTAATCATCAAATTGTATGCTGTGGCAGCATATTTAAAACTTCAGTGACAGATTAGGAATGTAATCTATGAAGATTTCTGAAAATGAAAATGCCAAAACCCTATTTTACCAGGTAGTTTATAAAGCAAAATAATTGCTAGTTTTGAAAGGCATTTAATATCCAAAGATGGGTTTAGGAGAAACTAATGAAAAAGTGTTGAACTATCTTAGAATTTATGTAATTGGAATGAGAAAAAATTATGAGATATGATTCAAAGAAGAAAATATAATGCAAGTGTAAAATTTACTATGAGTAGAACACTTCACCAGTGAGAATGGTTTAAATCCCTTCCAAACCGAGAAATTTCTTACCAATGCATTGAAGTCTTGGGTCAACATTCAGTAAGGTATTATATTTATTCTCTTTTTAATGTAAAATCAAATTATTAAGAGTGCTTCTACACCAAAAAAGACACTGTAAAAGGCAGTAGGGTACAGTATGTTAATTTCCAATTTTCCAGGAATAAAATAGGGCTCCTCTGGTAGGAATGTTAGGATTTTTCATTACCCTGTTAACTTGCTTAAGCACTTTCAGTTTAAGGATGAGATTCCTGAGACTACTTATCTCTTTGAAATTGCTAACTTGAAAATAGTGTATACTTAAAAGGGATAAGCCTGCACATCTGAATTTGTACTCCTGGAAATAAATATGTCGAAGTGGAGCTCTCCTGAGAATTTTTTAGCAGGAAGAAGAATCCTGCTGATAGAAAGTTTTATTTTGAGAAACAGATTTTTTTCTTTTGTTTTAGGGATCTTTTAGTCAGGACTTTATGAGGAAGTGTTTCTACATATAAATGTTTGATTAGTGCTGAATTGGGTTGTTAATCTGTTATGATCAACTGATCTCTCCAATTATTAACACTGTACATGGAATAAATTCTTAACAGTTATTAATGTGTAACTATTGTGTTCTTAACAGATGACAGTAAAACTATTAGGAGCCAAAATGCTTGGTATAAAAACAATTTCTGATTGTGATTAATAACAAGAATCCATGACATTTGATTTCTTTCCCCAGATGTTGTCACATGATGTGCAGTGGCTTTGCGTATGGATAAAGCAATCACAGAACCATAGATTGTCTGCAGTTGGAAGGGACTAGGAAGCATCATAGTGCCCAACTCCTGCTTCGTTCAGAGCCACTTTAGTCATCATATAACTAAGAGCGTTGTCCAGATGCTCCTTGCACTGTCAGGTGTTGTGCTGCAACCACTTCCCTGGGGAGCCTCTTCCAGTGCCCAGCCACCCTCTCAGTGAAGAGTCTTTTCCTAATGTCCAATCTGAACTTCTCCTGATGCAGCTCCATTCCCTTTCCTCCTGTCTTATTGATGGTAACCAGAGAGAGGTCAGCATCTCACCTCTGTTGTCTCACTTGAGGAAGTCATAGACTGTGGTGAGGTCTCCCCGCAGACTTTTTTCCTCCAAGCTGAACAAAGTAACCTCATCTGCTCCTTGTAGGTCTTGCTCTTGACCTTGCACCATCTTATTCACCCTTCTCTGGACACACTCTAATGGTTTGATGTCCTCTTACATTGTAGTGCCCAAACCTGCCCCCAGCATTCGAGGTGAGGCCGCCCCAGTGCAGAGCAGAGCAGGACAATCCCCTCCCTTGCCCAGCCAGTGATGCTGTCCCTGATGCCCCCCACACTTGGCCCTCCTGGCTGCCAGGGCACTGCTGATTCATGTTCAACTTGCCATCAACCTGGACCCCCAAGTCCCTTTGCATAGCACTGGTCTCCAGCCCTTTGTTCCCCAGTGATAAGGTCAACAAAAGTTCCTTTTGCAGAGGCATTTTCCTGCCAACAATGGAAGAAACATTTTGCTTTTTCAATATCATTGTGATGTATGCTAGACTTTCAGCCTCTTTACTACAACCACAGAGCTTAAGGGTTGTCTGTGCTGCAGTCAGTGTGTGGCAGCAATTCATAAAGATGTCTCCACCTAACCCTGAGCTAATAGCTGCCAGCTTTAAACAGAGCTGGAATTATTTACTTTCCATCCACCACATTATTAGGGGTTTGATATTGGTTTTTTTGAATGGTATTAATAGCTGGTTTTCAGCCTTTCTTGTAGAGTTGCTTAAGTTAAATAATTTTGGCTGTGTTTAATTCAACTTTCCTTTTGAAGTAGTTAAATGTGTATTTATTACAAATATTTTAGAACAGGTTAATGAAAAAACTGAAAACTTGAAGTACATGATTTGTGGGATGAAGAATGGGCTTGTTGACACAGTATTGAGAGAATTGAGAGAGCTGCTTCCTTTTCCTGCTGCTGATCCACATTTATTCTTAACCCTGGGAAAATTGCATAAGCCCTCTTTTTCACGATATGCTTCTTGTGCTTCTGTCCTTTGGGTGTCCAATAAACACCTTTACTCTGAGAAAAATCAGTAATTGGTTCTCATAATTCTGAAACTAAGCCTGTTTAAGGTCCCAACTGGACCTTATTCAAACAAAATTATTTAATGATTTTTTTTCTTATGGTAAGGTAATGCCTAAACTATAAATGTACATCACAAGAATGTAGGGAAGATGAATTCATTAATATTTAGAAGGTATTCAGATTTTTTTATGAGAAGCACTGAGTAAATACGGGCAGCCTATATTATGAGTGTATGTCTGAATAGATCTATCCCCAGTAGGATTGCTGTTGGAGAAAGAAGTGAGAGGAAGCAGAGACATCCTTTAAATAATTTTAATAATATAAATTTATATTCTGCATAATAAAATGGGATTTAAAAAAGGAGAACTATTGTAAAGCATATCCTTCTATCACTCTCTTTCTTATCTGCAAAATTACTTTGAACCAGTGCTCCTGTTAGGGGAGAGAATAATATTATTTACTAAATCACCTGTAGCTCTACTTCTGAGAGAAAAATAGAGTCCACAGCATTTGTGACAACATTATGTTCCTGTATAGGAAGAAAGTTCAGCTATTTACACCATAAAGGAATTTCTTTCTAATGCTAGACACTAATATTTTAGTATGTATACTACCCACCTATTCTTTTTTTCTGTTTTATATGCAGTCCTAAGGGACATAAGAAAACTCATGTATAAACAGCATTCTTATGTGTTTGTTAGTAGTTATTTATTTATCCTGTCCTAAAAGTTGAAAATTGTACAGATAATAAATACAAATCTAAGAGACTGCAGCAAGATGTTAAAGCTAGCTGTAACATAGTGGGTAAGAAAATCACAAACAGTGAAGTGCATAAGTATCTGTACTTTGCAAAAATAGTGACCATGATTACTCCTGATACTAGAACACATTTCTGAGTTTTATGATCTTGTGACTGTTTTCCATTTCTTTGATCTCACTCTTCATGTTATATATTACTGGTCTTCAATAAGCAGGCAAACATACTGGTTTTGTGAAGGTGGGTTTTTTCATAAATGTTTCTACAGTAGTCCAAGTGGATAGTTATTTTTTGTATTATGGTATAGTATCTTACAAGTTGTCTTTTGAAAGAAAATATATTCACAATTTCAAAGAAAAAGCTGTTACAAAGTAATGATCACTGTTGTTCCTTGCATTGCAGATCCATGTATTTATTACATCATTGCTTTGACCATCCCAAGAACATTTCACTGTGTTGCTCTGAAGTGACCTAGAGCCCAGCTGGGTTTTCTGGTCTTTTTGCATCTTCTCTTGATTGGGACAAAGAGGATGCTGCACGAATGCATGGTGATGATGCAGTTTAAGCTCTGTTCAAACCAATTAATTAGTAACTGTAACTCTAATATTTGTCCAGAGTTATGCTATGAAGTATGGAATGATCCCTTCAGGGATGACTTAAGATCCAACACCACAGTTGTTTTAAAGGTCTCTGCACCTATAAAGGGAAGAGCATCTGCTTGTTACTGTGTGCTGGCCCTTGGCTGTTGCTCAAAATCCACTAGGTTTGTCCTGTAGAGGATTGCCTGTTGTCCTTTGGACCTTGCTGGATGCTGATAGTTGGCACCTCTCTTAAACCCCTGCAGTTACAAATGCGGTATTAGTGGTTATTCTGAACAACTCTTAAAAGTTAGTTTTTCTTGGAAGGCCAAACTTGTTTGGAATACATAGTTTTCAAATACTGTGTTCAGAGAAAGGATTAAAATATATTGTAAAAGATGTAATAGTGCTTGCCCTGAACCTTTGACATCTTGGAGCAAGCCCACCCTGATGATCAGGTGGTCTGAAGCACATGGCACACATAGGAGAGGATGAGAGAACAACTTACATTCAACCTTTCCAAAGATCCCTTGGGGGGATCTTTTTCCTGCCTGTAGCTGCCTCATGGGACAGTACAGAGAAGATGGAGCCAGGCTTGACTCAGCAGTGCGCAGTGGAGGGACGACAGGATGAATACAAGCTGGAAGATGGGAAATTCCAGCTTGATATAGAAAGAAACTTTTTGCTGTGGGGAGGGTGGTCAAACACTGGAATGAGCAGTGAGAGAGGTTGTAACATCTTCATGCTTAGAGACTCTATGCAGCCTGAGCCAAGCAGCCAGCTAGACTGGAGAACTCCAGAGGCACCTTCAACCACATGTTATTCTGTGATTTGATTGTCCCAGTCCAGTTCATCGTCCTAAAAATCAACCAACTGGACAAATGTTACCCCAGTGCTTATCTCCTAGTATGGTAGCCATCATACACTGAGCCTTATTGAACTTAGATACATTAACTCCTCTAGACTAGGATATAAGTCAGTAGTCTTTACAGTGAGTTTGGGTTTCTGAGCTCTTCATCTTTTTCCTGCTTCCTAATAACTTGTATAGTTTGACCTTTCTTTTAAGTAAGCGAAGTGGATGGACTGAAGTTGCAATGCCTATTCAGCTGGCTTGGCTCCACTCCCAATTCTTCTTTATCTGAGCCATCTACATTTTACACTGCATGAGGCTGGTGTTTTATGAACCAAATCCAAGGCAGACTGTAGGTCAGGTTTGAATGGATGAGTGTATAAAGTCACTGAGTGTTTCTGCCAACTTGTTTTGTCTCTCAATACACTTGAAAATATGAGTCTTGTGGTTTTTCAACAGTGTTCTAAACATTTTTTATTTTGAAATTTTGGGCTTGAGTAGTTTGACTATTATTGTGGAGAACTTTTCCTAATGATTATATTTTTACTTACAAACAGTGCAGCTCTGACCTTTAAGGGAACATGTTAACTTCAGCTTTCTATGACAGGTAAAGCTGATGCTATTAGATTTTATTTCTTGAAATACAAGTTTACTTAAATGTTAACTAAGACCTTATTTTTTTTAAACTCTATGAGCTTTAGGACAGTTAATATTTGTAGAATATTTGAGATATGTAGCAAGAAGACTTTTATAGTATTTAGGTGAAAAATCATGTGTAAAAACTCCCCAAACTTCTGAAAGTATGGCAAATACATGACTTTTTGCCCTGATAGGGAAATAAATTTTCTTTTATTTGTCACTTTATGTTGAGAGAAAACTTTACTAAAATTTCTTCCCTACTTCATTTTATAGTATTTTCTTCTGTCTAGCCCCTTCTATCAGGAACAATTCTGTTACTGTTCCCCAGTCCTGCCTGAAGGAAGAGTTTATAACCTTCTTCCGTGCTCACAGAACATTTTACCAGGAATTTCATTTTAGATGACAGATCACTCTATCAGTCTTGGGAACTTAAGGCAGAAGAGTATTGAGCTTGTGTTCCTTAGTGATGGATTTCACCAACAGCAGCAGAAGTGAGAGATCTTGACTGACCATCACCACAGACAGCCCTAAGGCTTGGTTAGAAACCCAATTGGTGCTCATGTTCTCCCTTCTCACTTTTTCAGCAAACAGTCTTAAGAACTTACAAAGTTCACAATACAGAGGCTCTAAAGCAAGATTTTAATAATATAACAGTAATAAACAATATTTGGTTGGGTTGGTTTTGGTTTAGTTTTTTTTTTTTTTTTTTGTAGTCATAAAGCTGTTCAGCATTCACATATTTCATCACACTTGATTTGAGCCTTTTTTGATAGAAGTTTTGTGGATAACCTTCAGGATCTTGTGATTATTCATGTAATTAAAATCCTATCAAGTTTTCTTGACACCTAATACTACTCACTTTCAGTTTAATTTGCACCCCTTTTCAAAGCAGATATGAAACCTGTATGTATTCTGAAGTATTGCACAATGTGAGACTGCTGTCCATGGTTGCAGCTCTACATTTGCTGTGATGGAAGATGTGTTGCCATTATCATTCAGGAATGAGATATTGTGGTTATATAAAAACACAATCTAATAAAAACATCTGTTTAATCATTTGTCCTGGTCTGGAAAACACACTCAGTGTTACACATTGTAAGAGGAAGTATTGCAATGGTAGGCAGAGAAACATTGTGCATGTTACTCCATGTGTGGATTTTGGGTTCCCCATCTCAAAATGTTTACAGTAGAACTGCAAATAGTGTAAAGAAAGAAAGAAAAAAAAAAAGATGGTCAAAGGTCTGGAATGGCCACTGTGAAAGAGATTATCCTTCTGTGTGCTTTAATCTCGAAGGTGGTGGTTGATGGGCAAGTGTGATCTTTAGATATACATACCATAGTCAGCTGAATAGCGAACACTTTTGCTGCTCACTGTCTCTACTCATACAAGATCTGTATTATAAGAACTAAAGAAAACTTGCAGTTGGGATCTGAAAATCTGACAAAAGGTCCATTTCTGTTTTCTGTAGGGTTATGTTCAGCTTTCAGCTCTGTTCCATGACATCCTCAGTTTACTTGAATTAAAAAATAGACTGGACAAATTTATGCAACAAAAATTCATTGAGAGCTATTGTGTATAAAATCTGCTTCTGGCTCAAAGTCCTTGGGCTGTGAATTCCTGGAGGCTGAGTAAAGTGTTCACTATACCTGTCATGTAGGGTTTCTTCTGTTGTCGAGTGTTTTAGATACGCTGTTAGGGTAGGTAGATCTTCCGTTTGAACTGAGTCAGATTCTACTTTATATACTAAAAATGAATGCATGGGAACCTTTCTGTATTGTGAGATTTTAGTTACTAGCTGCAAAAATTTGTCTTACAACTCCCATTTTTAGATGAAACCAGTTTAATTTTTTATGACTTAAACAGATTGACTTGTTTTCTGAAGGAAGTTGTTTCTTAGAGAAATTAGCTAGTTAAAAATACACAGCTCTGAGTTATGAGGTTAGTTTTCAGTCTGTGCTGTTTATTTGGCTGGTTGTGGAGTTAAAAATTAACAGTAATTTGGGGAATCCACAAAAAAATTTGGATGTTCTTTAAGAATTAGTATTTAGGCATTGTTTATGAACATTTCAGAGTTGTCAATGTTTAATGTAGCACATTTTTGCAGAATTTTTATTACATCAAAGTATTACTCAGTCATTATAATTAGACAATTTTCCCACTCAGGGAAGAAATATTTGGGAGGTGGTTTGGGATGAGTAAAGAGATAATTGTCCTCTTTTTTAATTAGAGATTTAACTGGCATCATCTTCAGAATCCATCTTACTTCTGTCACACCCCTTTCCTCCAGAAGTTCATAGCATTTACTGCCTTTCGCCTACATTTTAATTGAAGCAATGCAACTAAAGTAATTAATCTTCTAGACTGGTGACTGGTTCTGCTGTGAATAAGATTAAACAAATTAAATTCTTTATCTTTTGTTGTTAATCCTCCTCCACTTTTATCAGTAACTGATAAATCTCACCTCCCATTCTTTAAGCTTTTTTCCTGTTTTCACAATCTTGCAGTGCCCACACCTTGGACACATTTTGTTTATTTAGTTCTTTTCCCATAGTCAGATTATAATTTTGTAATATTAATATATATGCGTGTGCACATATGTAATACATAAAATATGCCCATTTATCTCAATCTCAAATTATTTCTGTTAGCAATCTTGAATTCTTTGTGACCTTGTGTTGTGAAGTGTTCTTCATACTGTATCATGTGATGTAAAAGAGAAGGAATGTGCCTGGTGCCAAGAGCTCTGTGACAGTTGATTGTGAGCAGCAGAAGAAGGAGCGGGAGAGCAGCCTGGGGAAGATGGCAGGGCTCCTTTTGTCTGTAACTGCTGGTGGGAGTGCAGCCCTGCAGCATTCCCTCACTACCACCCCACTCTTGGGTCATGGCTGGAGCTGAGGTGCACGTAGGGACCTATGGAAGAGGAGGGGCTGTGGCACCACGATGCAAATGTGTGAAAGGCAGCTGCTACAAAAAGACAGATTATTTCTAACATGAGACTTCATAAGTCTAGTACCTAAATGTCCTAGTACCAAACCCTATGACCTTTCACTATCAAGTTATAGAGAGAAATCATGACCTTACCATAGTTTCTTTGAATTTTATGAAAAATTTTAAATGGGTAATACAGAAAGGAATCACCATCAATGTTCACACAAGGTGATTAATATCTACATTTAAAAATTAATTAATTTTTGCTGTAGAAGCAATATTAATGCAAAATCTCACTTGTTCCACACTTCATGCTTGTCAGGCTGATTAAGAGCAAATTGCTAATTTACTGTTCCTGCTAATGTAAATGTCAAGACAAAGCATTTAAGGAAAAATATATATTGAAGTAAATCCAGGGTGCATGTTTTTCGGAGTAAGATTTATTGATCTTGTGACCAGAATCTTACTGTGACATTATTACTGTTCTGTCAAAGAGCTGAGGTACATCTCTTAATCTCATCTAAATAAATATTGGCATAGGAATGTGGCAGTTGCTGACTGTACCTTTATTGACCGGCTGCATTCTGATGACTAAGGTACTGAACTATTGTGTGCTTCACAATAGAGTTTGTAAAAGAATATTGAATGTCCATGAATGGTTTCTGGCTGGCAGAGGTTTCCACATTATGCATCTGAACTCTGATCATTTATCTAGAAATTTGTCTGGTTTGGCCTCAGTCATGTATTCTTTATGCATTCCCTGTGTTAATGTCTTCCTGAAGGGTTTGTATTGCAGGGTGATAATTAGATTTTAGAATTTCAGTCTTCCACTAAGCAAAACAATATAAATCTTAATATTCTACTTTTTACTTTCTGTTTTTAACTATAATCATTTACTCATTGTAGTAAATGCTTAGTTTCTAAATATATTTTGTTTTGTAAAATGATTGTTATAAGCAAGCTTAAAAATCATTACTTTGCTAAGGTAGATTCATTAGCCATGTGTATTAAAGAAGATTAAGCCTACCATGACACAATCTTAGTTTAACCACTGTAACTTTCTAATTACAATTATAATAGAGCATCATCTCAAAGACTCAGCTGAAATTTTGGTAGTTTTTTTTTTTCTTTCCTCTCAGATTTCTCTTTTGAGTCCCCTATTTATATTACAAGGTCCAGTTTCTGCCCATTGGATGTTTTGATCAAATATTTCTTTACTGATCATATGGGTACAGGAAGCAAAGTTGTGCAGTACAACTCTTTTCTTTCTATTTAATATACTGGGTTCCATTCAAACTCCTGACTACTAAATAAGATAATAACCTGTTCAAACATTGTGATGCTAAATATGGTGACTGACAGTTTACATTCTGCAGTTTAACTGAGGGCCCCAAATTGATCCCTGTGCAAATACTTAAGCACTGTTTGGTGGGTGACATTGCTTTTAATTTTCTGTTGCTGTCTTGTTATTTGATATGGAGTTTGGCAATAATTAAGGTCTTTACAAAGGAAAAACAGATTTCTTTCAGTTACCTATTGGAGTAAAGTGCAGTATTTCTCCTTGGTGCATATTTCATTCATTTGACTAAAGCAGAAAGGGCTGACAACTCCTTTTACTGCTGCAGAGAGCCAGGGATTATTCTGTAAACAATCCATTTCTTACTATATATTCTCAAGTTCTACATTTACTTGCCCTGTGTCAAGTTCTGGAGCAGGATTTAAATTCCCTGCACGTAGCTATCTTTAGGACTCACATCTGGATGGCACTGCAGGAGCATATTGCTGAAAGCAAACAGACTAGCAGTTCTGATGGTAACAATGGAGTCTGAGAAAATACTGCATGCATATATAAGGTTCCATTAAAAAGCAGGGAGTGAGAGAGATGTCTAATGCAGTCCATTTAATGCAGAACTCTCCAGAGAGTGAAGTGGGGATTATGCCTGCTCCTGTGCTTTTTAAAGACTAGTATAGAGGATGCTTGTTGGGCGAATGGTATCTCCATAACAGACGCTCTGATACTCATGAATACATTTCTAATTATATCTTAATGATCTCAGCCACAAATAGGAAAACAAAAATCTTTGTCTCCCTGAGTGGTTACCTTAGTGGCTGCAGGATTGGCAAGGTTTAGATTTTCCATCCCCTCTCACTAATCCCAGGGGGCTTCATTGTGAGAAATGAGACTTGTTTATGATGGTGAATTAGATTGCTGTAAAAGGTTATTTCAACAGACAGTTGGGAAATCATAATAGAATAATTTAGTAAAAATGGGAGCTAAAGTATGCTTAATGAAACATGATTAGATTTAATTTTCTTGCTATTTCAATCATTAAAGGTACATTATGCTTTCTCAGACCTCATTTGGGCTCTTTGCCATGGACCCACTCTTAGTAACAGACTGAAACTTGCATGTTCCATTAGGATATGAAAATGGCTAATGATACTCTAGTCTCCTCTCCCTGGCTTTTGTAAAATTTCTGTTACCAGCTTTTCAGATATATTTTAGCTATTTTCCTCTTTGATCCTTTTATTACCTCACATCTATTGTACATATTTTTCAGTATGAATAACTGTTCAGGGAGTATAGATTGAATGGAATTAAGTAAAAGACTAATATAGCTACCTAATAGTTGTGAAGCAGCTTATTATGAGTAATTAAAAATTGTTAATTTAGTTATTACTAGGATTCTGTGTTCTAACAAAGTTAATATTTTAATTTCTTCATATAAAATATGTTTCTATGCTGTTTTAATCCAGTGGTACAATTCTTTGTGTTTTTGTGGGCTTTTTTTTGTTTGGTATTTGGGGGGATTTTTAGTTGGGTTTTGGTTTATTTTTTATTATTTTTCTTTATTCTTTCCTTTTACAGTGTGATGACACGTTGTGTGCCATCACATATGGGCTAAAATGTCTGTCTGCCCTCTAGTGTTATTAAATTTAGTTCTCGATGATATTTTATGCCTCTTAGCATCAAAATGCCGCTTTGATCTAAAAATATCCAACTCTTTTTCAGGCTATGAATTCATATGAGAATAAAGCTGCTCTTCACTGGTAGACAACTTGGGTAGAGCAGCAGAACCTTGCTGATCGGCTCAGTTGGTCAGAGCACCAAGGTTGTGGGGCTGAACCCTATATGGGCCATTCACTTCAGAGCTGGACTCAATGATCCTCGTGGATCCTTTCCACCTCAGAATACTCTGTGATTCTGTGATCATGGCTCCATTTGTTTCTAGGATTCCAGTCTGTTGTTGTTTGGGGGAGGAAATATAGATGTTATTTCGGTGTTTTATTATGTTATTCCAAGTTAGATGCATGTTTCACTGGGAAAGGCTTCTTTTGTTCAGGAGGAATTTTCTGCCCACAGCTGCATGGGAGGTAGAGGAGAAAGGCAGATCTCAGGGTAGCCAGTGCCATGTCAATCAGGAATGCTTTAGGGGAAGGGCATGTGCAGATCCAAGTTCAAAATCACCCTAGAGGAAACGGCTGACTCTGGGTTTCTGAAGCTCAAAATAAATATTTTGACTACTAAGCAAGATGTTTTACTCACATCTCTCACCATCTCCTACTGCAGTTGCTTCAGTTTGTATATACTAAATTTTCCTTGTTGCAGAGCCTACCGATGATCTGGACTTCCACTAAAGATGAGGAGAAATGAAAGAACTTAAGTCTTCTACATTTCTTGTAAGATAGCAAACCACTGTGGGATACAGGCAGTGTGATAACTTAGTGATTGTGTCAGTGCACGCTGGGAATGTTTGAAGTCATAAACATTTAAGGAAATTGAAAGCCTAGCTCCATTATGAAATAGCATAGAGTCTCAAGTCATCGATTTTTCAGCATTGCTAGATTAGTTTAATTTGAATTTCATGTCATAGTTGAAATACTTTATAAGAAAACATATGTGTATGTATGTTCATGTGTCTGTATATACATATTTAATGTATCCTGTCCTCCTTATAAAGCAATAGATATAAGTTCTCATATAATCATTTAGTGCCTGTTTACTACTGAAATGAAGGTATATGAAGGACAAAAACCCCTCACTCTTTACGGGCTTGAAGGCACTTTGTTACGCTCTGAAGGTACTGGAATCTCCTATGTTTCCAGGCAATAATTGCCTTAACAGTGAGGAAAATCAGGAAGATTTGCATTGAACCTATGCCATACATATTGATGACTGAAATGTATCTCTGTCATTAAGTGGAATTCATTTTCATAAACTCTATCAATTTTCAAACCTGTATTCACAAAGTTGATTTCCTGAATCAATATGTAGGTATTCAAATAGAAATTACTTGGGGAAAGAGATGGGATGAGACTATGACGAAAGCTAGAATAAATTATTTGTAGATTAACCTGGAAAGATGTGCAAAAGGAAAAAAATGCTCAACAATTGTAATAACAAAATGCAGTATAACTTACTCTGTCTTTGAGAAAGAAGTAGGACTTGCTTAGGAGAACCTCCTGTTTTGCTGAACTTAGCCATTTTTGAGTCTGTCTTTGAACCATCTGTAAATCTCTGATGAAAATAGAATAAATTAAATGTGATACCATATTTAGCAGCAAGAGGTATACCTTTTTTCACATCATAGCATCTGATACTGTTTCACAAATGCTCATGAGAAGCAGAATTGGTTTCCTTTTCTTGTATTCTTGTAGATGTGAGTTAAGCTTTTAAATTGTAAGTTGTGCCATTGCTCTTCTTTGCAATGTAAGAATTGACTTTAGAACAGGTGAGAGAGTAAGAGTTTTCAGAAGTGATGCTTGGTTTGTGCCAGGCAAGTGCACAGAGTGCTTCAGGGAGTATCAGTGGGGTATCAGGTGACTCTATAGTGCTGAGTGACTGTAAATTCTTCAAGCTGTGTACTGCTTGGCACTATTGAGATTGCCACCATGGGAGCAATGCTTAGGCTAGTCCAAAATTCATTTTGCTATATTCTTGTTTATATACTCAGTGGAGAAATTAGTATTTTTTGTCTTTTCTTCTCAGCTTAATATTCTGAATGGTAAGAACTAAATCAAAGAATCATAGAATAGTTTGGGTTGGAAGGAATCTTTAACTATCATATAGTTCCATCCCTGCCCTGGGCAGGGATGTCATTCACTAGACAAGTTTGCTCAAAGTGCTGTCTAGCCAGGCCTGGAACAGTTAGAGGGATGGGGCATCTATAACTTTTCTAGGAAACCTGTGCCAATGTCTCAGCACCCTTGTTGCAAATAATTTCTTCCTTATATGCAATCTATATTATCTTTTACTTAGATCCCATCTTAAATTCACAAGAATAACAATCTGTTAGCACATAAAAATTTATTATAAAACTCATATTGTAAATATCTTTTGAATAATAATAATTACTGTTCTTGTTAGCTGTCATTTCTTTCTCCATTTTACTTTTTTCTCATCAGTTCTCTTTCAGATGCTGTTCTGTGGCCTAGCATCATCAGACTGTTGCTGGCTAAGGGAACAGCTGTCTTTCAATATCAGTGAGTTCCAGTGGCTGGAAAATATAATTCCTGTGACTGACATTGCATTTATGCTGTTAGTATTTTATAGAGCTAAAATAGGGCTGTCACTTCATAAGTACATTTCTGAAATGTATGTACCTGAAATATGACCTACTAAAGTGAACTTGGTGTTCACTTTTTCTAGAGCCACAGGTACAGATAAAATAAGAATTAAATGCAAAGCAAGAAGAAAACAAATTAAAGAATAAAAATCACAATATAATTAAAAAATGTTATTTCTGTCCCAGACCAACATAACCAAGATACATACGCTGTCTTTGGTTCTGGTGCCACAGGCATAGCTAACATAAAAGCAAACTCTGTTGAGTCTGGAAACTGCAGCAATATCCTGGAAAAATTTAAGCAAGGAGAAGGTATGGTCATTTAAGTTTGAAATTCTCTCTTTCTAGTCTCTAGATTAATTTACTCATTCTTTTTAATTTTTCATCTTGACTACATCTTGACTACGTTAACTACTGTTCCTTCTAGTAAACAGTAATTAAGCAAAATTATGTTAATCTTGCACAGAATTTAATTAGGGAATGGGGTTGGTGGCTTGTTTGTTGGACACCAAGTTAAGCTGATTAGTGGTTTATATGTCTGTGGGAGATTTTGGGGTAACAGTAGATTTCCTTCCTGTTGTGTCTACAAGAGAAAGAGTGTTTCTAGTATTTACATAGAATAAGAAAGTGTACTTCCTTTTGCTATCTTTTTTTTATTATTATTACTGCTTGTTCCAATTGAGAAGTTCTCTGGCTGTAAATACCAACTGCTCCTTCCAAATGTACCCAAATATGGCTCTTAATACCAGACTCATTTCCTTTTTCCTCTGAAAGCAATGAAGCTTTTGATGGCTGTATAAACACTGTATTTTTAGGCCTGGATTGTAAAAATACTTATGTTTGTAAACTGAGAGGTAGCAAATGCTTCATGTCTTACTTAGCTTAAATATGTGTACCAAATCCACTTACACTCAGGAGGCTTTTAATCACTGTGGTGCACACACAGAGTTAGGACTACTCTGAATTCTAACCCTGCTCCACTATCATAGTTCAGTTCTGTTCAGACTGCTGAATCCACCTCAGCTCCTTTTATTCTTGGAATTCATATCCACAGCCTGGCATAAGAAGAAAATACATTCATCTTCAAGTTCTTGAATAAGTGCCAAGATAACACTATGATGTATGGGGTATGAAAGTGTGTTTGTGTAAGACACATACTGTTTATCGGGAGCATTAACTTGAGATAGAATTGAGAATATAGATTATATACCACTAATTTATGGAAGAAGAAACTTTATAGAGATAGTTTGCCCATAAACTCCATTCCTGTAGTTCACAAAGATACTGTAACATACTAAAAATGTTTTTTGTTGTCTGGGTTTGTAAGTATTTAATAATGTGATTATGGTTAAGATTTGTTAATGTCCATGGTCCTTAATTAACTGATCAAAAAAACTCCAACAAACCCAACACATATGTTAGTCTGCTATGCATTCTACTTTTTTTCAGTGTTTAGTCATCTGGAAACAAAAATGCTAAAATGGAGGAGATACTGAATTCTGGAATCTTCTGCAGGGTCAGAAGGAAGGGACAAGACTAGTGATTTGAAAGTTGTTGAAATTTAAGTGTTGAACCAATCATGAATTGTCTCATCCTGAACATGAATATTAATTGCAGGAAAATCATGCCAAGTAAAATCTCCCTGTAGTATTTCTTAAGTGTACACATGAATTTCACTACTAAGCAAACAAACTTACTGATTAAGAGATAATATTTATTGAGCATAGCACCACAAAAAAACACTGTAGTCATTAATAGACTTACTTAATAATTTTTTTTACACCTAACAAACACAGTGTTTTGCAATGTAGAGTTTTCACTTGCAGCAATCAGTTCGTAATTTCTCTTGCCTTGACTGTGTAGTGTCCTAGTAGGAATATAGTTTGCTTAGAGCATAATTGCTTGTCTGTCTAAGCCCAGGACAGAAACAAGAAAGAAATGCCCTCTCTCTCACAGCATAATAATGCTGGCTGTGTTACTTTTCAGCATTTCTGCCAGTCTGTTCACTGAAGAATATTGTTAGTGCTCCCCTGCTTCCTGCCATGTGGTTTGGTGCCTTGGTATCAACTAACAGATGTAGCTACTCTAGGAGTAACTTGAGTGGGGAAAGGCTGGAAGATGAGTTTCCTAGGACATCCATGCACAGTAGTATGTGTACTTTGAGCTGAGCAGATTGATAGCTGGTAGTGCCTGGTTGTTGAGTATGCTTGTTTTCTAAATGTGTGTCTCTTGGGAACATGCAAAATCTCTATAAAGGTATCCACAAATGAGATGTACAGACTGACTTTAAAAAAAAAGAGATATAAAATATAAAGAGGATTTCCTAAGGTCTTTCCGATTAGTAATCAGCTACTTAAATAATCCCTAAAATAAGTAATAATAGAAATTGAGGAATGATGTATTTTGAAGGTGCCAAATGTAATCAGACTATACCATGATTTTAGCAACAGAAGATTCAGCAGACATTTCCTTTTGATTTAACAGCCCTGCATTGTTTTCAAGTTTAATGTAACTTAAATAAACTAGTTATCAACTTTCTCTGTTGCAATTAAAGATTGAGGAAAAGTGAATGTGTGGGAAAAAACATGCTTTTCAAACTAAATAGTATTTTGAGGGTAGAAGGCATAAAGCAAGGAGTAAAGTCAAAATTATTAAATACATGTAAATGTGTTTTTCCTGCACCTTTTGACAGCTTGAATATATCTGTCAACCCAACTAAATTCTAGAGAAAAGCATTCTTTCCTCATTCAGACAGCTTAAATCTCTCCATCCTTCTTTGTCAGCCCATGGCTTCTCATTCAACATCTTTTTTACCAACACCACTGAATTTTAAGGAAGTCTGTGAGTATAAAGAATAAAACATTCAATTTGAGATTTAGAGGGACAATGGATATTTTTCCTATCCTTTTTACTTCCTTGTAAAAGCATAGCTTTTCCTCTGTTGGTTTTTTTGGTCAGGATTTTTTTTCACTTATGGAAAATGTCAGGAAAGGCTTTCAATCCTAATCTTGCACACCTCAAAAGGCAGTGGAAACTGAGTCAGTATCAGTTTTTGCTTTTAAATACTGCTTTAGCAAATAGTTAGCTGTGGATATGGGAGCAGGTTCTGAGGGAGAAGAGACAGAGACCCATTCCTTAACAGCTAATGATGGATTAATGAACACAGAGTATAGGAGACTTCTTTCCTTGTGGTAGCAATGGAAAAAAGCATCAAAGCAAAATCAGTGTAGAAAAAAGATGTCCACTGATTGTTATCTATCATTCTGAATTCTTTAAGAAGTAGCTTGTAATAAATGCTGGAAATGCAAGTCTGATAAGTGAATATTTTGGTATGGTAATTTTTGGCATAATGTTTCATTGCAGCTCCCAAGTGAGTTTGCAGTTCAAATGCTTCACTTCTACTTGAGACTCTCCATAGCATCTCCAGATTTATGAGTCTAAATATGAAGGTACTGCTGTGGTGGTATCTATTACTTGTAGAATTTACTTGCTTCAGAGAATACCAAGATGAATTCTTCCAGAATACTGGATTTTTATTGATATCAGGAAGTTTAATTCTCCACAGTGAGATATCTGTGTAGAGTTTTCTCCATGCTGTCTGTTCAGTTGTGTGCAAATTTTTCTTTTTAAGAAACTTCAGTTTTATTCACAATGAATAGTTGTAATTCTCAGGAAGCTAATTTGCTTGGCTACTTTTTTCTAGGTAATGGGGAAGTTTGTTTTTATATAAAATTGCTTCTGAGTGTCCTCTCTGTGAAGAAGCCTGACTCTGCTTGAGAGAGGAGCTTCCTCAGATTCCCTCTGTTGACAGTAAAGAAAATTTTCTGTGAGAGTGGAGTTCTTTCACTAAGGTTTTTAGGTGCAAAAGGATAAGCTTTGAGGTTTCAATGCTGCTAGAAATTGAGGTGCAATTTTGTAGAGAGAAGAAATGTTACTCTATTTTAAGAGCTGCTTCTGAATTGCTTTGCAATAACAGTGAATGTAAGATTGTGAAATTTTGCATTGCCTGCTGCAGTGGGTATTAGAACAAAATCTAAGACTGATTCTACTGCTTTCTGTTGGTTGGCATTCTAGGTTTTTATTAATGGTTTCCTTTCTCCTTAGTTAATCCTTCAAAATCACTACTTTTCCCCTATACCAAATTGACTTTGCCTAAGCACATATTGACTAAGAATCCAGATGCTCTTTATTTGTCAATATTCCAGAAGGAATTTCTGTGAAAGTTGCAAGACTTAAAATCTTTGTGTGTGGACTGAATACATCACTGTTGTGATACATCTGAAAAGCATGATCATTCTAGAAATTGGTTTTCAGATTAGTAGTTGCTCCTTTTTGTGTGATCATACCCAGAGGGAAATATTTGCAAATACTAGTTCTGGTAGAACTGTACTTTTGAAAAAAATCTGATTTTTGAAAAGCCGAGTAGCAAGAGATATGACTGTTCTTACTTCTGATTTAGATAATTAATCAGGGAAATAGTATTACCTTAATGTTAGAGATTCATATTTATATGCTTTCAGTTTGTGCATAATTGGTCTCATGAATCAAAAGCCACAAAATGTTAAAGATTAAATTAACCAACTAAAAAATTTTATGATTCTCTGTTTCATAAAGTGATAGTAAATCAAAATAAGCTAGATTGAATGCAGTCTTAAACTATGTTCCTGTAAATAAGTCCTTGTTAGCATCAATGCTTTGGTTTATTTCATCTGAACTATACTGTTACAAAGAATCATCAGATAAGAATAGCATGTTTTAATAACTATAATTTGAATATGGCTAATTTCTGTGTTTTTCTTCTTTCAATGGATTTAGTGTATGAAATATCAAGCCTCTATATTCTTATGTCCCCTTACTTACCTAACTTGTGTTCACAGATCATATATAAGCTTGAGAAGGAGAGTGTAAAGTTTAATCACTTTGATCATATTGAATGAGTAGTTGTACTGTGGTATGTAGTGTAAGATTTAATTACAGCATATCTGTAAACATAGCATTTAAGGCTTTCTCTTCTGGGTTCTTAGAAACATAAATAGCAGACATGTATGTGAACTCTCCCAAATTGCAAACCTCTTATCACAAGTACAATCTCTTGTTATGTAAATGTAATTAAAATACTGTAGTTTGCCTAGTTCTAAGTTCTAATCCCCTTAAAGGAAGAGAAAAGGCAGCTTTAGCCATAATATCTTGCCAAGATTCCTACTCCCTCTTTGCTAATTCACATCCTTTTACCTAACTGGTTTAAATAAATACTTCTACTGATTTCTTTTGTGGAAGTACAACCCTTCAAAATTAAAATAAAAAGTTTAATGGCCTAAATACAGTTCAGTCCTATTTGAAAAGCTTGATTTATCTTCTATGGTTTCTTTTTCTTAATACTAGTATTTCCTTGTTATGCCCTTGATATTTCATAGCTGTCCTTTTTAAGCACTGAAGCAATTAGTTTTGAGAAGGCTGATTCTTCAGGGTCCAGTGCTTTCCTGCCTTTCATTCGCCAAAGCTGTACATTTTAATGAAGTTGTTTCATCTGTGTTGCCAAACACTAGAATTTTACTGCTTCAATTCTAATTATCTTTGCTGGCAAATGCTATGTTTTATTAAAGCTGTCAAGTGCACTGTTCATTAAATGTCCACAGTCAGCGGTGCTGTGCACGCAAATTAGATCAGCTTTACTCCTTGATAGATTATGAAGTTAAATATTTTTATATAAACCTCTAAAATTGAGTCTAACAGCAATCAGTGATGGCTTAGATAAGTAAAGCATACCTGTAGCTTCTTGGAACCTAATATCTTGTCAAAACCCATCATAGAACATATGTAAAATCACTAGTAGTACAGCTGAGTATACCATTTGTATGATTATTTAATTCATTAAGATACCATTTTCCTTCCTCAAGATATCTACATTCCATCTTGAATTCTAATTTGTATGTATTTAGGGTAAGATAAATTTTGTTATTTATGCTTTGATATAAGTAAAAAACATCAGTGCTGGTCGTTCAGCAGATGGTTGTGAAGCACAATTGATGTCCATTAAAAGCAAAAATGGCTTCACTGAAATGTTACTAACCTGGTGAATGTGAAAGATTGTTATCATAAACAACTAACAGCTTCTCTTCTAACTGCATATCTGAAAGGGGAATTTTACTAGAAGGTGTTTACTTCAAATATATGAAGCAATACTAGAAATATTGTACTTGCAAAGAAAATATTTGATTCAGCTCTCCTTTGACATTTGGGGATTTTTTTACTTTTGTTAATTTTATGTTCTTAGTGTATGTATCATTATCCTCAGTAGTGGAAATAGTCATTCTTGATTGTTTTCTAGGTGTTCTTTAGGAGAATTAATAAGATATTGTGATGATAGACTACCAGATAAACACATTGTTTATCTTTTGAAAAGAATGTTTTTCTTATGCTTCAGCTATCTGTAGGAATATAACGTCAAATTTATTTTTAGTACCATGGCTTTATGGTGTCTGTTTTCTGTATTGGTTACCTTACCTTTGAGGAATCTGGTGTTTATACTTTTCCAACTTTGCTTTTGAATTTATCAGGCTGTATTTCAAACCTTTAGAGGAACAGATATTTATTGTGTTCTTTATGGAAATCATAAATAACATCTCAAAATGCTATATAAAGTAAATAGAATTTAAGAGCTCTTGGATATATATTTTTGAGGTTTGGGAAAAAAATTACAGTCCTTCAAAAGCCTGTGAGGCAATCTTCCTTGTCTTTTCTTATGATCTATTTTAGAGCACTTTATTGTGAAGAGAAAATTCACATAACATGAAGCTGAATAGGAGGCTATGTATGTTTATGTATTTAATTGTCTGTTAATGTATTGTATTATACCTTAATATATATATTTAATGGTATTTGTAGGAAATAATGCATTTTATTTTTTTAATCCAGAAACAGAAAGTATTCCTTTGACTGTATTCAAGAGCTGAAGTGATTTTTGCCATCTGAAATGCTTAACTTCACACAAGTTTCATCATGTTCAACTTTAAATTTTTTTCAATTGCCTACTGTCAGACAGGGCATGGGCCCTAATAAATGGTGTATTCTGTGACAGTGAAGTAGTTGAGCAATACCAATACTGAGAAATTTGGTAGGAAAGGGATGCATGGGAGTTACCTAAGTGCATGTGAGAAACCTACAATGCGTGAAACATGACAATTTTTTTCTTCGTTATTTTCACTTTGGATGTATGTATCTGTTTGGCTTTGAGTCTCGAAATTGGACTAAATATTTCCTGAACCTTCTAGGGAGATTTGAAAAGTACTCAGGCTTATATTTACATCTAAACTCAGATTTGTCAAGGCTTGTCCTATTTTGGCTTATCGGAAGTTATCTGAGTTATTACTGTCCCTAGTGTGTATATAAATGCATATTGGTTGCATTGCCTTATCCACCCTTTTCAGCCTGAATGTGCAAGTGTAGTGAGTATAACAGAAGAAAATAAATTTCTTTATAAACCTTGGTGCCTTCCTCTTCTCAGTGTAGTCTCAACAATTGATGATTGCTTCAGTGATTTTTCACAATCATAAGAAAGACATTTTAAAAGTGATGCAATTCAAAACAGTCATACATCTTTAATGTGTCTGTGAAATCATGAATGTATACAAAGAAAAACAACCAATAGTATTATGGCGGGGTTATCAACCTGAGACTGAAAAGAGTAACAATAATGCCATTAATAAAGGAAATATCATACAAAGGGAAATATTTCTGGTTCTGCATATATAGAGATGAGGTTGATAAAGTACTATGCCATTTTAAAAAGTCCTAACATTTTAGACCTAGGTAAGACTGGTTTTAGTTTAAAAGAACGTAGCAGAAGTTTTGGTCAAGGGTTGTAGATCAGGGTCCCTGAAATTGATGTTATCTAAGATATTTGCCTGGTTTTATAGTAATTTAAATGTTGAATTTTAAGGGATTGAGAAAGTACTACTTTTGTATTACCACATTTTTTAAGGTAATAGTCTTATAACCTTGCAAAAGGAATACTAGATTTTTTTTTTTACTGTTTTCATTTTGTTTTTGCAGAGATACCGGGACAGTATACTTGGGAATACAATGCAAACTGTAATTGCCTTACTGAATAATATCGTTGCTAACAAAAGTATGAACATGATGATACTCTTTCAAGAAGGTATGTCATATTTATCTTTATTCTCACATGTTTCCCAGTGTGTAGTGTCTGGCACTGTGTGAAACTAAACTTCTAGCTATATAGATTTTGTAGTGGTTGTTAGATAACGACATTGTAGCTGAGTCCACCTCTGCACTTTCTCTTCCTTCCTTACCAATTTGATTACAAATTTAAGTTTTAGAAAGTTGTTCTTCCAAGAAAATGTGCTTACAAAATAATTACTAACTGAAAATTACATTATGTCTGTGAAGAATGGCTTGGGAAGGAAGGCATGGGCTAGAGTACTAATCATAACAGTGCAGAGTGTAGAGGGACTGCTGCAAATTCTTCCTATTCTCACTGGTTAAACCTGTGAAAGGATAAGTTGTACAATATTTGTGCACGCTTTTAAGAACTAGCTTCTGTTCCAGTCCGATGATGTAGGCTTATGGGGTGGAACCCAAGCTGACTATAAAGTCTTAGTCTGCAAACCACTGCATGTCTTCATGAAATGTTTACCACCTAAGTTGGGTAATGAAACACTGGCACAAGTTGCCTGGAGAGTGGTTGGATGCCCCATCCTTGAGAGCATTCAAGGTCAGGTTGGACAGGGCTCGAAGCAACCTAATCTAGCTGAAGATGTCTCTGCTCATTACAAAAGGTTTGGACTAGATGACATTTAAAGATCCTTTCCAACCCAAGCTGTTCTATGATTCCATTATTTGTTTCACTGTCTATTATCTAAGCTCCTTTTATTTAGAAATTGATTCTGAAGAAAAGGTTTCTGCTATTGGAAATCTATATAAATTACAAACTTGTTTAGAGACATACATTTTGATAGCATTTCTTCTGTTTATCATGGGTGGGTGAGTGACATCTAGCAATACAGGTCCGTGCTATGATTTGTACTATTTGTTGGTACACATACCAGCCTATGAATCTATCAAGGTGGGTAGTAGGAATCATGTCCTCATTTTCATAATTGTAAAAATTTTCATAGTTGTAAAAACACTGACCCAGAAAGGAAGAGAGCTAAATTCCTGAACCTTTCTAGTCTTAAGGGATTGAATGGACAATGTCATTATTCAGGAGGCAAACTGGAACTTGACATTATTGCTAATAACATGTTCCTCTCCTCTGTTGCAAACAGATCCACTCCGAAGCTAGTGGTGTATTAGTGGAGAACAGAGCCAGGAAAAAAAAAAAAAAAAAGAAAGAATGGAATAGTATGACTAATTGACTAATTTGGAAAGGGGGGTTTTCATAGGATTTTGATTCTTTGGTTATTTCTCACCAAACTGCCTATCACACCTAGAACAGCTTGGGGTTTCTTGGGATTTAGACATACTTTTACTGCTGCTTTTACTATCTTTAGGCACATTTGCTCTCTGTCAGGCAAAATCCCAAGTTGGCATTGACCTGAGTTGCAGCAGGTAACTTGTTAAAACTGCACAATGCGAAGAAGTTTGTTCAAGTCCCACAAGAACCATAACCACATAATTGGCATGCCTTATTAAAGTAATACACTCTGCCTTTCTGTGTGGCAAATTAGGTGCAAACCTGTTTAACAGCATGGTAGAAATGCCTCCATTCCCTAAATATCTCTTCTTTATTGTCATACAGAGCAAACTCCTGTGTGCTTTTTATGCTGCTGGTAGTGTCTGCTCTTTCACTTCTCATCTGCTCCAAAAATAAAGCACATATCTTCAGTCATGCTAGTTTCCAAATTAAGGAAGCAGGATAGAAATAATATTAAAGTCTTTTTCTTGCACTATTTCCTAATGACTCCAGTAATATTTTCAGACTAATACTGATTAGATAACACTAACCTGGGCGCACTGAACTTCAGTAACCACTCTAGAGAAAGCAGCACAGCAGCCAAAAATAATTTATCTCAAGTCAAATGTCCCCATCTTCTCTCATTCCTTTTCCCCACTGGCTAATCTTCAGAGTACTGGAAACCTGGATTTTGTCCAGTGCTTTATTGATTTAGGGCCTAATTGTCAAGTAAAGAACTTATAATATTTGGTTTGCCAAGGATGTTATGAGAGTATTGATCTTATAATTGCAGACTGTTAGATTTTCTTTGAATTAAAAGGGGAGAGAAGTTATTCTGTGCAAACTGGAGAGCTCTATATCCTTTGCATTACCATCTATAAATGTATAGTGTTCACATCCAGAAAATACCTTAAACTTCTGCCAACATATAATTGGCTTTTAACTTCTGATTTTTGAATGACTTTTGTGTGATGGAGAGGAATGAAATCTAGTAAAATGGAAGCTTAACTTCCTCTTGCAGAAAAATATTCTGGCATCCAAGTAGAAAAGTTGAACATGAGTCAGCAGTGTGCATTTGCAGCCATCAAGGCAAAAGAGGTCTGCGATGAGAAAGAAAAACTGAAAGGTTAAGGAAAGTGATTATTCTCCTCCATTCATTGTAGTGTCTAGTTTTGAGCTCCAAACTATAAGAAAGACATTGACAAGCAAGAGCAAGTCCAGAGAAGGGCAACCAAGATGTTTAGGAGAGTGGACCACATGATGTGTGTATTTCCAGCCTCTGCCTGTACTATTATATGAATGAATTCCTTCCCAAGCTCAGAGCTTTGTATTTGCCTTTGTTAAACTTTAAACTTTGGCAGTGGCTTTTTTTTTAGCTCTTCAGCTTCTTGAGCTCTTTCTGAATCCATCAATCCTTCATCACATCAGCTGCTTTCTTCACTTCAATGTCATCTGTAAACTTGCTGAACATGCATGTTAATACATCCTATTAACACTGTGTCTGTGCTGTTAATGAAGGTATTCAACATTCATGAGCTATTCTACTGTGTTAAAAAAAAAAGGGGTTGAAGAGTTTTATGGGTCATCAATTTCCCTTATTTCTCTGTTTCAGTGTGATAATTAATTCATGTATATATGGGGCTTTAGAAATTAAAAACCATAGATACTTGCTGAACATTAGAAAGAACTCAGATTAGGTGGTCAATCCTGTCAAGATTTTTGTCTAAGAGTCAAGACAATAGCTATGAAGATTTCTTTCCGATTTTGTGCATGCCTTTCTTCAGCTGCCAAGAAGCTGTATTTTTGCAGACAGATCATTTAGAGACCCATGTCACTGTTTCTTTTTGTGCCTGTTAGCCTTCAGAACTCTCACTTGCTCAAAGGAGTTGTAGGAGGTGATAGATTTTTTTTTAAGGGGCTGTAGCTTACATGATTGAACTTTTCCCCTTTCTCAAGAAAATCTTGCGTGATGGCACTTTCTGCGTTACTACTTCTGTGATTTCCTATTATTAAAAATGATATGGTTGTGTGTTTCAGCAACTTCCATAGAAGGTGGATTGCCTGGTATTAATTTCTCTCTTCCCTGAACTGTGTCCTTTTGTGTTGCAATACATCAGACATGTACTGATAACCACTTAAAATGTTTAAAGGTGAAATGGAGAATAATATATGCAATTGAAGTCACAGAGGGAATTCCAAATGGCCTGTACTTGTGTTATCAGCTATTAAACATTTGTTCTGTTAACATTAATGACAATTTCTACTTAATAATCAGAGAAGAATAATTTGATTCAGTTTAATTACTGAGACTGGAATTCAGTAAGGAGGCTAGGATTAATATAGGGTCCCTTGTGAATCGTTAAGGAGAGATATTAAAAAGCCAAGACAATTGTGGTCATTTTCAGGAAGGTCTTCTAAGAGAATGACACTTATCCTCTCTTCCTATGTCTTGGCTTCTGACTGCCAGTCTTTCTTTCCTCCCTTTCCTCATCTTTTGATATCAGACAATTTTAAGTTCACTTGAGAGAGCACAAAGGTCCAAATATGTATTCAATCTATAATAATCAGTATCTGATGACAGAGACTCAAGTTAATGCCATAATTTAGGGAAAGACAAAAGGCTTATCAATTAAATATTCTTCACTATTGTACAGCAAATAGAATAGTGCTATATATGACATGTACAAAATATAGATATGTACTTATACATTACGTACTGTAAAGATATATGAATTAATACATCTCTGTGGCCTTTTCAGTATTCACTTCCCATTTTCTTTCTGGGATGCCTACAGTCTCTGTTTTAGGTTTGTAACCACTGAGTTGAATGGTGTGTTGGTCAATGCCTGAGGAGCATTATCTATGAAATGATCCCACAGGCTCATCAGTGCATGAGAACAACTCACACTGGAGGGCATGCTTATAATTGGGTGACATAGGAGAAAGCAGCACCAAGGTTTCAGAAATAGGGGCAGGGAGTCATCAGTGAGGAGGATGGTGACTTAACTGCTACAGAGGTAGGCAGAGATACAGGATGGAGATCTGTATGTTGATGGGTATTGTTAGCTCTACTGGTCATGAAAAACACTACTTTGTGGAAATTCATTACTTTGTGCCTGCTGTATTAAAAGGTTAACATTTGTTGACTCTAAATGAAAATCCTGTTCTCAATGATAAAATTATGAGTTCCTAAGCAGGTGTTGTAGGAGTACAGTGGTTGATCATCTGTTTCTATAGACAGGCACTAGAGCAGTCTACTGAAAAGATATATTGTCTCTCTTAGATGTGTGTCTAGTGACAAGCACTGACATACTGATAAGTTTATACATAAGACAAACCATGAAGTCAGGGTTGGCTGCTTGATAAGTGAGTGGTGTGAGTGTGCAAGGCTGCTTCATTATGTGGATGTGATGATTAATAAATAGCCAAGAGCACCACAGCACTTTATGTAGTGAAATTCTTGTACTCAAGTACAATTAACAGATATATAAACTTCTTGTTTTGCTTACAGTTCAGTCTCTTTGTTGCTTTTCTTTCTTTACCTGTAATTTTTTTTTTTTTTTGGGGGGGGTTGGTTTGTTTTTCACACAG
The DNA here is from genome assembly GCA_013396995.1 of Dicaeum eximium. Lineage (NCBI taxonomy): Eukaryota > Metazoa > Chordata > Aves > Passeriformes > Dicaeidae > Dicaeum > Dicaeum eximium. The sequence goes on from VWZP01004948.1 coordinate 221,408, forward strand.
TTTGTACAAATTAAAACCAGAAAAAGTTGAATCGTTGCCTAGTTAGCACTGCTTTCCAACTCTGAGTATTCTTTGTCCATGGGTAGTATTCAAAGGCAAGAAATTTCTTCATTCTAACTATTGCATCATTTTGTTTATAGGAAGAGTTTGGGTATACCATATTAGATTGTAGAGAAATGTCTTTCAAAGACTTTAATTGCCTCTCAAGGATCTTCTAACGAAATGAACAAAACATCTTGTTGGAAAATAGATCTTATAGGCAGCAGTGGACAACTTCTGATAGTCTGTCTGCAGCTATTTAATCCTGAAAATGCATCAAATTTATTATGTTTATATAAAAAGCTATTTTCAGCATGTTTAAAAAGTAATTCCAAATTTTCACTGTTATTCAAAGCTGATCTAGTAGACTGTTTTCAACCCAGTATTACTTATGAATTAGTTTACATTTTTAGCTTTTCTGAATCCCATTATACTCCATAAATCAGTCACCAATTTTTTTAATGATGGTCATGTAAGGAGCTGATTTATATATAAAGTTCAATACAGTCACATTGAATTGAATTACCTTTTCCAGACTACATGATCTTGTGTTTGGCTACCATACTGAAGTAACTACCAGTAGCAGTATAAGCAGAGATGTTTGTCTGGATGTTAAAAACAAGTTTCCATTATATGGTAGAGCAAATCCTAAACTTTATGTCTTAATGATGTTGAATCTGAGAAACTAAAGTAAAAGGAGAATTATGGGGTTTAGTACAATAAAAACAGTCTTTGAGTTGTGTGAAAATATGACCGCTATTAGTAGTACGTGGTACTTTAAGCAGTTTGTGTAAAACCTGAAGATCCTAGGGAAAGACCTTTAATGGAAGTGTAGAAAGAAAGCAAGACTAGGTGCTTAAATACTAAGAAAGCAAGCTAGGTGCTTAAAGCAGAGACAGTTACTAAAAAGAACAGATCTGCAATAAAGTTTGTAGTCAGATGATCATAACTCATTTGCTCATGAAAGAAAGATCAGCTTTCATGGCTGAAGTATCCTTATTCATCTTGTGGTCCACTGCTTTGACTTTTAGCCAAATGTCAAGAGATTAATTAGATTTCAAATGCCTTTGTGTGTTGTATTGTTAAAGTCTGGTAAATATCCACATATCCAAAAAATGGATGTAAAATGAAAAAACTCATGAAACCAACATCCAATTTCAACCTTTTTCTTGAAAGAAAAAAATGTCTTTTTTCAAAAAAATATTTATTTTTCTTTTTTCACAGATCTTTACAAAGCAATAGTTATTACTACCATAATGATGACTATGAATTCTGAGCTCTCTAGATAGACCCCAAATGTTTTTAACTTACCTAAATCTTAGGAGGATATTCTTCTACCTTTCATTCCCTCAGAGATAATTTGATTTCAGCTTCAGTCTCCAAAAGACATATGATCATGGTGCCCATAGCACGCTTTTAAAGAACACTTTGTAGCTTCCTAGCCAGCTCTCTTGTCATGTGCTACATCACCAGTGTTCATGAAATTAGGCAGTAGACTGCAGTAAGTTGACAATCCAGATCTTCCTCCCTGCTGCACCCACCTACGCAGTAGTCTGAACTACAGTGCAACACTGAGAAAGCATTGGTGTGTCATTACACGTGACTTGCATTTTAGGGGTAAAATTGAGTTTTTAGAGTAGCTGGCTTCAAAGTTGCAGCATTTTTTCCAAGGTGGGAGAATTTAACTGTCTCTTAAGAGGGTGATCAAGAAGAGGAACATGGATTAGTCATACAGAAGGAGTCTGCTTGCAAGGAAAAGGCAGTAGTTAAAAAATTCTATAGAATATGTTGATTAAACTAACATGCCCTTTATAAAAAAGGCAGCAACAAATAAAACCCACAGACTTTAGCCTGTGAAGAAATCAGACATACATTCAGACTGGTTCTGAAGTAATTTATTCATTCCGTACTAGCTTCTATTTTTTCCTAGGAGTTTCCTGCAGAAGTTTTACAGGATACAATATAGAAGTATTTGTTTAGTGACTGAAGATAGAAAAGGTGTTTTATGGCAGTGCTTTATATCTGCTTACTGTAAAACTTAGTTCATATGCAATTTATTGTGATTCTGAATAGAGATATTGAGAGAAAAAGTCAAGGAAATCAATATGATTGACAACCTAAAAGCTTTTTTCTATATTTAGTCAATGTTTAGAAACAAAATACTCTTAATTAAATCACTGTAAAATAAGAAATAATTTTATAATACAAAAACCAAATGTATCATTTTGTCTGAGTAGTTCCAGATGTTGTTTCTATATCAATGTGAGAGACAGTCCCTTGCTTAGGGGTGCAACTTGCAGCCTCTGCCATATGGGATTTAAGCCTTTCACAGCTCCTTGCCAGCACTGTAGTAGTTAGTTCAGCTCTTGAGCACAGAATTGTCTCTCTGAAGATCTAAAGATAGTAGTCCTGTGTTGTGTGTCTTGTGTTCATTTGAGTTACAGTTCATATGAGAAATCAATGGTGGTTGAGCCTGACGAAGTTTATTCTGTGATGTTACGAAACTCAGAATGCTTTTTAGCAATATTAAGACATATTTTTCTGACCCAAAATGCCAATCACTCAGGTGGAGGTGTGTAACATCACATGGGTAAACTTAGAAGCCTAGTATCATAAAAGATACGTGGGAATCATGTCAAAATAGCATGTTAGTAGTGAAGTCTTTGAGGAAAAAATAACCTGTGTCATCCCATGATATTCATCAATGGAGCCATCTGAAAAGGATGAAAATAGAAATTGTAATTGCTGTGAGGAGTGGTTATGCCATTCAAGCAGAACCAAGCCTGTTGTTGTTGAGAGTCATACCTGTAAGGCACAAAATGTCACAGCATGCTTGCTAGAACTTCAAAGGATAAAACAAGTGAATAAGGGCTCAACAGGTTGTTATATCTTGTCTCTCTAGTGCTGTACTGTAAAAGAGGACTGGCATTTCTGTGGCTGGACTAGGTGTCCTGATGATTTCTATCCCTGTGGCCAGCCAAGCAGATCATCTTGCGGCATAGCTGGCTGCCCAAACTACCTAAGATGTCTCATTTTAACATCTAATTGATGGAAAATAACAGAATAATAAAAATATTCCAAGTCCTGTAATTCCATTATATTCTAGTCTGAGAGACTTTATGCAGATGTCTGATTGTACAACTGATCAGCTTAGTTTAGTGGTGGGAGGTTCAGTAAATACAGCAATATCAAAGCCTGGACTGTCTTTAAATTTCAAAGATGCCAACCATAATAGACGTTTTCTGTACCTATCCAATACCTAGACAAATTTAAGATTTAAGGTTTTGACTGAGTGAATACTCTGATTGATACTACTTGGAGGTGGAAACCTAAACTGAAAAAGTAAAATTATTTGTTAAGATGAAAGGCATAGATTTCCCATCAGGTTGAGGTTGTGGGTATCCAAAGGTTTCCCGATGACAAACTGAGGACTGTAAACCAGGAGAGTCTTCAAAGCCTTATGCTCCTTCTCACCCACTTAGTAATGAAAAAAATTTTTTTTTCCTCCTCTCCAGAGACTGTGGTCTTTGCATTTACTCTAGGTGCTGCTTTTCAGACAGTTTGATTCAAGCATTGTCATTTGACATTATGCTGGTATTCCCATGAACTGCAGTTCAAATAATATGTATTAGCACTAGTGGATTTGGCCAGTTTGAGGAAAAATTAATAACTAGGTAAGCATGTACCTATCATATTAGCTACCGGTTAAATATTGACGATGCAAACTATTTGTTACAGATAATAAATTAAATCTAATTATGATGATATCCCTGTGTATCTTATCAGATATAATTAGTAAGCTGAAAGGTCATTTTAGGAGATGAAATTAAAAATATAACTGTATATTTGAAAAGAGACACATTTTGAATACAGTTACTGTATTACTACAGCCATAGGTTGTAGAGTTATCATGTGTGTTCTATTCTAGCAGTTAGAACAGTCTCAGTATGAAAGCAATGTACCACTGCCAGTTTGATGTAAGTGTGAAGTCACAAAAGTACAAAGTACTATACACAAAATTAAACCACATCAATCATTCTGTCATAGGGAAAAGGCTTTTTCTGATGCGCTTGTATGATCCTACAGAAAGAAGTTAATTTTGTCAGTTCTGGTTTTGGCAGAACCAGATCTATCTAGTGGACAGATAAATGAAGTTTTTCACTACTTTGAAGAATGGTTTTGGGATTTGTTTTGTTTTAAATGTCTTCAATGGTTGTCACAGCTCCCATACAGCCAGATGTTTTTGTCTTCTAAGTTATTCTCAGGAAAACTGTGTACTGAATAGATATGTTTAAACCATTTGTGGACAATTAAACTTGAAAATAATTTCCTTCTTGAATCAGAAAGGGAATTACATCATAATGGAGAAACTGAAGTTATTTCTGTTTTTTAAAGCCTTTTGAAATTCCCAATTTTTACACAAATATAAAGCAGTTGCCTATATTACTTGAGACATTTCCTGTGATGTTCTTCCTCTTCCACCACCTAAATATTTTTTATTTTTCAGACTTTTGTCTAAAATAACATTTAGATGTAGTCTTTTTAAGATGATTTTTTCTTTTGCTATTCAGGGTCTAATTTTATAATATTGTTTAGCTTAGCTTTTCCAAGCACTTTAAGTTACATTTTAATGTGCATTTCATATTCAGTAGTTCAATTCTGTAGTTAAATTTCTTTTGAAGTCTTTACATATGGATTTTACACCATCTTAAGGCAGTATATAATCAAGTGAGTGTTTGTGTTCTCATACAAGTTATTTAGACAATTTACCACTTTTCAACTGGTAGGTTTTTCCTGTGGCATTTGATCAATGCCTTGTAGATCTGATAGGGTAACTAATTTTGTGTATAGTTGTTCACATGATCATTTACATTTTATAGCAACGTATCTGCATATAGTCATTTTTTGTAAGTCAGTTGATGGGGGAACCTGTTTGAGGTGCAGTTGAAACCTCCAGCTGAGGGACAGTGGTTATTTAAACTGCTTTGACAAAAATGTAAATGTCTACCTGGTGATGCTGTTTATTTTTTTAATAAATACATTTCATAAATGTAATCCAAACTTGTCTATCCATGCTTTAAAAAAAATCTTATTTCAGCTTAAGCTTTTTCCTAATTGAACCAAGATGGTATTTATGTAAGATGGGTTTATGAAGACAAATCTGTCAGCAAAGGCATGTGTTTGAGGACTTGTCATGGGTTTCCCATCTGAGCTTTAAGCAAATCAGTTTTGCTTTTCTCTTAAAGAGGCCCTAAATGTATGTTAAAAATATTATTGTTAAAAATGTTGTTAAAAAATATTGCATCAGCTATAGTTATTCCTTTGTTTCGGTCAAGGAAAACATTGTGTGTTTCCCTTTGAATTTTTCATATGAATGGGAGAAGAAATAGGATAGTTATATAAAGTCTGAAGCTGTCTTCTGTCTTTTAAGAGAATAGAAAAACTGGGAAGACTTTTCCCCCTCTGCCACCCACCTTTGAAAAAGACAAGAAACTTCTTGTTCACCTGCATCCATCCAGTTTCAACTTGTCTAGTCTTTCCTGAGGGCCATTCTTTCCTTACTTACCATATTTCAGATTGCTTACTCAAAAACCTCTAATCCCTATTCCACTGAGTCTTGGAAAAAAATCCAGTAAAGTGTTGTTAATGGATTTATTCACACTTTTAAAAGATCATATTTCCTAGCTAATATGTCCATATTGTGACATAAAGTTTTTAGCCGATGATGCAGCCATGAAATGCAACTTATTTCCCTGGATGACAGCAGAACTAATGCTACTATAGATGTATCATGTAAAGATTGAAAGAACAATAAAATAATCCATGATGGCTGAACAGACTTTCCAATACATACTTTTGCTGAATAAGCACAGACAGATATTATGTATTTTGATGCCATCATTCAAGCCAGAATGACATGAATTGTGGGTTTATGCCATTATTTATCTTGCTAGAAGAAAAAAAGCTCAAGCTGTTACTTGCTATGCATTTTCTTCAGAAATTACATTGAATGTTGTTAAGAGAGCATGTGGTTCAAACAGCAACACTAGAAGATGAATTTATAGGAAACATTTTGCCTATACTGTGAGGAAAATTCATAAGCAAGATAAGGAAAAGGCAGATAGAATACCCAAAAGAACAGATTATCAAGGCAGGTTTACAGGTTTTGACAGAAGACATAGGAAGAGCAGCATTGCTTACAGGATTTTGCTTGCCTATGCTGTGGGTCAGGCAGTCACTAAGACCAAGTCTGTGCATTATGGGATCAGTCTGGACGCAGAGATACCCAGTGTGGGCTGAGTGCAAGAACTGACTGGGGGGCTCTGTTGTGCACCCTGAAAGAAAGCCTGTGTTCATGAAAGGTGTGCATGCTGTCCTGCACAGCATGCAGTGCTACAGCAACACATCCAGAAAGCTTAAAATGACAACTCCTGGCAGTAACTTCATCATTTGGTTCCATAGACCTCGCCAGTGTGGATGCTGTCTGTGACATCCAGGATCCCAGGCTGAATTGCAGTCACTCTCCCAGTTCAGTGCAGTATTCTGGCAGGCCAAATTGTGCAAAATGTTTGAACTCTTCGTGCCCTGTAATTGCTTGTCTTGAAAATTTAACAACATATGCCTCTCATTTCTGGTGTTTACTTGCTGCAGCTCCTCTCCATTTCTTGCATAATTTGTTGACAGTCCAGTTCCAGAGAGTTCTCCAGCTTTCCCAACAGAGTTCCATTTGCTTGACATAGATCCAGATTTACTAGGTCCAGGCTTCACTTTTTCAAGTCTACTTCTTAAGTCCCTCTCCCTAAAATCACAGTTTTCATTAAGGCTAGTCAGTTCTCTCTAAAAATGTTGGTGAACGAAGGCAAAGGCTAAGCTAGTTTGAACAGAGGAGAGTGAAAATTTTGAACACGTCTCATTTACTTGTGGGAACTGCATATTGGTTCCATCTGGGAAAGTGTGCATTCCTGTAATGAAACACATTGGCATCCCTTTATCGGTTTGACACTCTGTCTCTGTGAAACAGAAGCCTTTCTTCACATAAACTATATTAAATGTGCCATTATACCACTATTCTATAGGATATCTATTACAATCCTACATCCTAGATGAAAGCAGTGACTGTGTTGAATTTGCTGCAGAGTAAATTGTCTTAGAAAATGCTGTGGATATTACTTCATTGTTTCAAGCTACTGTTGAATTTTATCCTCCTTAATGTTTGTCTCTTCACTTGGGATAACATGGGGGGAAGAAACAAAGGAACATGAGTCTTTCATTGCAAACTCCCCTTTTCCCCCCACCCCCATTATCTTGTCAAGCTGAGTTTCTTTGCCTGAATTTGCTTTCTAGAGTCAGTTGTCTGTGCATAAACAGGGTGAAAGAGAAATATAAACAACTGCTCAACACCACCTAAATAATGCCCAGACAGTCCAGGAGCAGTAGCCACCCTTCCAACCTCTCCTCCTCAGTTCTGTTGCTGAGTGTGATGCCATATGGTGTGGAATATCCCTCTGGTCAGCTGTGTCCCCTCCCAACTTCTGTGCACCTCCAACCTGTTTGTTAATGGTTGCGGTGAGGAGTAGAAAAGCCCTCCACTCTGTGTAAGTGCTGCTCAGCAATAACCAAAGCATCCCTGTGTTATCAGTACTGTAGTCAGCACAAAACCAAACCAAAGCCCCATGTGGGCTAATATGAAGAAATTTAACTCTATCCAAGCCAAAACCAGTACAGGTACTAAACCAGTGCTTGCATACAAAGTTTCTCCTGCTATTCTGTTGCACATCTTCACAAGGGACACACTTAAATCCTGGTTGTCTAAATCACCCTTTTCTGTGGCCATCATCTCACTGTAGTTTTGTCAATGTTCTTAACTTCCTTTTCCCTTGTAAAGAAATTGGCCTCAAACAAACCAGTGTCCAGATTCTCAATTAAAGCATCGGATTAGCAGCAGGATTCATTTCAGTTTGTTGCTGGGGAGGGCAGTATAGTTCACTGTTTTTGTTTTACAACTGGGTGGCTTGGACTAAGACAGCCTGATAGGCCAAACCATTCTGTGTGATCTCCTTCCAGAGTTTATGAGGAAGTTTTTCCAGGAGTCTGAGCCAGTCTGTTAACTGGACACAGGCTTCACGGCTCCCAGCAGCAGCTATCCTCATAAATAAGTTATGGGTTATCCACAACACAGTGTCATTAGACCCGTGTTCCCATTGTGTGGATCCTATTGAAATAGGGGAAAGAGGTATGGAGCACAGAAATCAAACGCATGCAGGCTTGCAGTTCTTTCAGAGCCAGGACTGCCTCCTACAGTTCTTTCAGAGCCTCTTGATTAAGTAAGCTGAGTTCTGCTACCAGCTGACCTAACTCAATGTAGTCTTTTGAAGTCAAGATAGTTGGGATCAGGTAGCTGTGCTGACAGAAAACGAAGGATCTGTTGACCTAAGTTGTACTAATATCAAATATTAGGTAGGGCACTTTTGGTATAGCTAGCATATAGCCAGTGACAGCATGATCACAGTGTGATGGGTTCCAGCCCAAAGATCCTAGTGATAAGGTTGAAAATCATGGACAGGTCAGAGTAGAAAAAGCATACCATGCAAGCAGTATAAGACATATGTCTGAGACAGTTAAGAAGAAGGATAGCATAATCTGAAGTGAATAGTCAGTGGTTAGATTTTAGAGATTTAATCAGGTGTGTCATTATTGGTATGGTCATACAATAGTAAATAAAGGGGTCTGCTTGTCAAAGTTATCCCAACACTTATTTGGAAAACAGTTGATGTAAAAAGATTAGACTTAAGCCAAATGTAATTTGGGGCTACAAAATATAAACTGGTCATAAGGGCTAAACCAGATTTGCTATCATGTAACATCCTGACCTCTGTTTAAGCCCTTTAATCATTTAAGTGCAAGTACACGAAGGCCATCTTGGACAGTTGCAATTACTAGTTGTCTGCTTTCATTTTTGTGGAAAATGTAATTGATGAATAACACAAGATGTTACAGGACATGGTAGCATAGATTCAATTCTGTTGTAATAACCAGCGGCAAATTGCACTTAGGGGATACTCTAGCCTTTGCTCTTGTTCTTTGGTGGAGTTGTAACAATAGTAAAAGTCTCACTTAAAAATCCAAGTCCTTCTACTCTGTTTTAATCTTATGGCAGACTGATGTAAATAGACCAATAGGAATAGAAATAAATCTTTGATATCTTTTCTTACTTTTCAATAGAGAACTTTTGTGTGGAGCTTTTACCCTTATCCTTTGCTGAGTACATGTAGGAACAGTATTCAACCATGGGTTATTTCTGCAACTTAGAACTGAAAACTTCAGAGAATTTTCTGAAGCCAAGGTTCATTGGTCCTTATCACTCCCAGCCCAGGGCCTCTTGAAGGCCAAGCTAGAGCAATTAGTGCTGGTAATGTAATTCAAAGCTGTTGAGTGCTGTCAGTTTGTGACAACAGTTTAGGGCTGTATCTGCATTCTGAAGCTGTTCACATCTGTTCTATATGGGTTTTGTTAAAAAGACAGCTCTCTAAGTTTGAATTTGGTCTCTCAAGGATTTTGGTAGAAGGGAAAGTTGATGCCAAAGCAGAAGCATGTTAAGGTATTTGAAAGAGATAAACAGGGTTTAATCTTGTGTGACAGGAAGTCTATTATTAAAATAGAAATATCTTTAGAAGAGTTTCTAGTTCTAAATTAAGCCCAGGATATAAATTCCTCTGTATTTTATCACATGGTAATTGTTGCAGACGTGATCTTTTAGAGCAGTAAGTCAAAAGTCTTTACTGAATATTTACTGACTTCAAATCTTGCTGAATGCACAGCATTCCTAATTTTACACAAATAACACATCTAATTTAGTGAAGAACTTCGCCTAGCTTTTGCCATTAATTTGAGGACCTCATGCAGTCTTTGTTTTTCTAAAAAGTATACATCATATATTAACTCACAATGTGCAAGCAGAAGTTCTTCCATGTAGCTGTGAAGCAGAAACTGCTAATATCTCAGACTGAGTTTAAAGGAGGTTTTAAAGGCTGTTGTCTCTCAAAGAGTAAAGTGTCCTGTTACATATTCTTGTTCCTCATGCAGATCATTAAAACCTGCTGTTTGGAGAATCTTCTAAGCATCATCAACCTTCTGTGTGACAAAACCAAGGGCCCTTATTTTAGTGGACACCCTGTAGGAATTAAATAGGGTGTATTGGGTTTTGACTTGAGGTATAGCATGCTGTAGAATTACTGTGCTTTATAAAATGAACTACAAGCTCTAATGTATCTCTGACATGTGGGGAGACATCTAACTGAGAAGTTGCTATAGAGTTTGCTTAGTAACAGCAATGATAGTCAATCCAAACAGCATGATTTTACCTTACCGAAGTCTTGGTTTATTTAATTTTTAGTATTTTATGATGCCAGGTTGTGCTTGCAAATACTGCACAATTGACAAATTAAAAACTGTAGCAACAAAAGTGCTTAAACCCACATGAAAAGAATGCAAGTTAGGTGTTTAATATATGCACAGTTGGTGACAGAAGTATTTAAAATGTATACCCTGGGAAGCCACTGTATTACCTCCACCTCTATTCCTCCCCAGGTTTTCCAACTAAAAGGGTCATCTGAGTGTGTGAATCTGCTTCAGGCAAACCAGGGTGCCAGCAGCATGGTATCCAAACAAATCAAAATTGGCTGTTCACATAAGACACTCTTAATGTCTTATCAACTCTGTGAATAGACCCCCTGAATATTATTACAGTCCATAGTTATGAGGTATTCACTCATAAAAATTGTAGACAATATTTTTATTAGTTCTGATATAACTAGAAAGCATTTGAATGCTCTTATAACTATTTTCCAAGGGAAGTTACTTCCTGATCTTTTATTCCATCTCTGTTGAACAAGTTCATGTTCAATGAATTGTACTCCTCAGAATGAGGACTATCTTGGTACGTCTTGACTAGAACAAACCCCCCAACTTCAGAACTATGGCTATGTACCCATGTGCTGTGAACTGAGTTTCAAACATCTTGGATATCTTTGCTGAATGAATTATACAATGGTGTAGTCAATCTGACACAAAAACCTGAATTCAGTTGAAATTTTGTCACAGATGAGAAACTCCTTTTTTTCTTTTTTCTTTTTTTTTTATTTTTTCATTTTCAAAAGCAGCAACAAATCAGGAACTCTCAAGGTGTCACTGATTATACTTTCAGAAATTCTCTTCCTCTGTGTCTGTCATTCTAACCATGTCTTTTCACAAGGAACAATCACAGTCTAATCTAGTTGAACTAATTTGTTATATTCTATTATTTTTATATAGACGAGTCAAGCACATTCTACAGTATGTTATTTTATTATTTCTAAATTGTTCAAGTTGCATTTTTACTATCCTTTATCACACTTAGATACTTTTTCCTATGAGGGAATCCACCTGGTTTTCTATCTTTTAGTTGGCTAATCTATACACCTGCTGGTCTTAATCAACTACGTGTTTGATCCATAGATTAAATTATAGAAAAAAGCAGATTTCTGTGTTGGCGGGATTCTGTTAGGTTCAGAAGAGTTTGACTCCCTGGGGAGTCTCTAGTTTTGCAGTCTTTTTTCACAAGAGAAAGTTGACATCTCTAAACTGCCTTCCAACAATAACAGCTAAAAACTGCCAGTCCGGGAAAAAGTTAAGTAGAGTTATGTTGTGCTTTGACTTGAATCAGGACCATATTGCTTCTGAGAATGTCAGGTCTTTATTCTTCTCAGGCAGTCACACTTAAGATAACACAGAACTTCCCAGTCTACTTTCAACCTAGCTGTAGTGAAGGTGATAACTGGCTTTTCTTCCCTGGTTGTCATAATCCTTTCCACATCCATTTTCTTGTGTGTGAGGGAAGGACTGCCTGCTTGGGCATCATTGGTGAGTGCCCTACATTCCATGTGTATAGAAAAAGCTGAGCCACTCTACCCACAAAGGGAAGCTGTGGAGAGCCTTGATGACTTCAATATGACAAATTCAAATGAGATTTTTGTTCCTTAAACCTATGGTTCTTTCTTCAGTCATAAAATGTCCAGTCATAGCTACCAGTGCTAGGAGTAGACTAGCTGGTATTTGTAAAATTTTCTTCTTTAGGTGCTATTTATTTTTAAATAAATTATATATATTATCAGAATACAAAATAATTTTCAGGGCAGGAGTCGCAATTAATCTGGTTTGGCTCAACAGCCGAATCATTGTTTATCCACTTGATGTAACATTCATAACTCACCAGATTTTGAAAATATTGGTGATCTAATTTTCTATCCTAGCTTATTCTTACCTCAGTATTATTATACTACTAACACAAATAGTTCCTGAAACATAAACAGTAACAAATAAGGAACAAAAATACCATTAAAAGCAATGAACCTTTTTTTAAAATGTCATTACCCTAAAGGTACCATTTGCTTTATGTCACCCATTTTCAGTTCTTCAAAACAGGAAAACTTAAGTAGTAATGCTGTGATGTGAAGAATGCAAATTGAGTCCCAGGTTTATGTAGGTAAATAAGGTTTTATGAAGAATCTTTATATTGCTGTGGAGTATCTTACATGCTCAGGTATGTTCACTCATTCCTGTGTGAAAGAATCTGTACAGTCCTGTGTTTCTTTTTAGCAACATTTTTGAATTTTAGCATTAAAATTTAAAAGATTATAAAATATGGTTTCTATTTAATATGGCAATATTGTTGGTCCACTCTGTAAGTAAAAGAAGGAAGAAAAGTCTGATGCATGTACATTTGGTAATATCCCTGGGGAGTCAGTTGTGTAGGTGTGGTACTAATGGGAAAAAAGGCTCTCCAGAGAGCAATGTGCAGAGAGGAACAAAGAGAAAGCTTTTTGCTGGACTGAGGGTTTTGCTGCTGGCTGCTTGGCTGCACAGTAGCATTGTTCAGAGGAAGTGCACCTGCTCTAACATTTTCTTCAGCTGGAAGCAGACAGGTTTGTTGAATGCTCTAATTGCTGGTAGGCATGAAAGGATTGCCTAGAAGATTGCTTCCTAGGCTGTCCTTTGATGTTTTGTATGATTTGGAAGTGAAGATTTCTTTTCCTTTATCCATCTTACTAATAGGTGAGAATAAAAAATCTCCTCTCAGCTTTCATTCCAGAAGGTATCATGGCACATTCAGTGTGATTAGCTGTATCATGGGCCAAAAGACTCCTTTTATCTTTTGAAAGGTGTGTAAAACACAAGCATAGTCATCACAGTCCACATTCATAAAGCACTATTAGCTACATGTTCAGTTCATTGCAGGAGTCCCTGTGCAGGAGAAATACTCTGCTGTGAACACTAGGTTTGCCTAGTGCTGTGAATCCATGGCTAGAAATTTTGGATACAATGCTTTTAATACATATTATAAATATTGGACCACGGTTAGAAAAGGTTTTTTTGTTTAATTTCAGTTATGTTAATTTATAAATTCAGTAATCCTAATACAAAATGGAAGTTTTGCCTTATTTTTCAGCAAAATTTGAATAGCAGAGAACTGCAGTGAGGCTTGATAGTTTGAATGTCTTCCTTTTACAGATAAATGCAAGGCATGCCTAATACCCTATGAAGTCTTTTACTAAATTCAGACTATAACTAAAGCTATAAACAGTACAGTGTGATATATTTTGTTTGCAGAAATATACAAATTAATAGAGTAACTTAAAAACTCTGTAATAGGTTATATTATAAGGTTTTATTTCATTCTCTTATTAGGAAATAACTAGCTGAAAGAAATTATGGTGCATTACATTCGCACATGTAAACTGTCACTAGCAGCCTTGTCTTGAGAGGGTGAACTATTGCCAACATACTTGGAAGCAGCAGAATACTTGAATGTAGGTTGCTTGTCCAAGTAGGACAATCTTCCGCAATTGGATTTGGTTTGTGTCTCCTCTATGATATAGATTTTGTATTCAGATCCATTACTTGCAAAATTCAGGAGTGCATGAAGTGTGTGCCTTTTCAATCAGAGCCTATTTCACTTTCCAATCAAGAGTTGAGAATTTATACGTAAGAAACCTATGCCTGTTATATATGACTTTGAAATATGGTGTCTGAATGTTTTAAAGATACGTATTTGTTTAGGCTTTATTTAGGAAATTAAATTGTCATTCTTTAATCTTCTGTAAAATTTGGGAGAAAACCTTCAAGGTATCTTTTGAAACTTAGAGATCCATATCTCTATGATTTTTGTATTATGATTTACCGAATTATGAATTCAATTCCCTTTTTATAAAATTGCATACTTTCTTACACACCAAACAACAGAAATGAGTCAGTTCTGAGACTCAGGCTGGTACAGCCGAGGGAATAAGCAAGTGGTTCTGTTCAAAGCTGAAAGCAAAAGGATTGCAGATCACAGTCATGGATGCTGGTGTTTTGTTCACTGCTAATCATTCCTCATTGTTCACTCCCTAGTCAACCCTATTAGTGTTGTGACTACGGCCTAAAAACTTCTTAATGATGATCCATGCAATGCAATGGCTGCTTATGAAAGTGGCCTTCTCAGCATTCATCTCCAAGTCACTGTCCTAAGGGTTATTTGTAAGCCATCTGGAAAGAATGAGATGACTCATTCATTTTAATGTGGCTGTGGGTTTTGTGGTCTTATACAGGGAGAAACAATGTGTACTTGGTCATATCCCTGCAGGCAATTTTTCAGACTTCACTTTGATAGGGACCAAGTCTTACTGGACTATTTCCTTAGATTTATTCTGATTTAGGCTGTTGAAAATAGTCATAGAATGACCACATGTTTTGTGTTGGGTAGAAATGCAGTTATGTCTGTTTTATTTCTTTTTGGTGGGTGTTGGTGACATCACTTAAATGTGTCACTGTCAGATGTGTGCTATCTGATTTTTGTATGAGGTGTTCAGAACCGCAGCAGAAATTTCACTCTAAAGAAGGAGAAGGAAATTAAATGTGTGAGATTAGAATTATGTCATTTTGAGAGCTTCGTTATTTAGACAAAACTCCATGAAATTCAAAGCTTGTCCTGAGCTGTCATCCATCAATAAACTGTTGTGAAAGAATAATGCTAGTAATCATAAAACCACAGAAGATGTGAGATAGAAGTAGAGTAAGTCTTAATGATCCAGAACCAGAACTGTATTCTAAATGAAATCTATTTAATTTCCTGAGGAAAGTATTAATAGTGAGGAATAGGAGAAGAAAATATTTTGTAAGTTTAGTTACTTGATGGAGTATCTTTCAAAGCTAAAATAGTTCAAATCCCCAAAGGTTTAACTGTTCTCAAAAGCTGAATGGTGTAAGCACATAATGCATTCTACAGTGTCTCATATAAATCATGTGTTGCTGTTTGTAGAAATATACACAACAACTTTTAAAAAGAGAACTTAGAACACTTTTTACTTCATTGAAATCAGTGAAATGAATATTAAGTCATTTTTTGACAGTCATGGGGACTAGAAGCTAATATACTGGTATACTGCAGTGTTACTACAGATGTGCAGCCAAGTGACTGCATAGTGAATTGCAAGTTTAAAAGATGGTTTGCAAAGCTATTATGGTTTTGTTAAGAAACAAAGTATGTTTTGTCCCTTATGAAAATCTGAAAGAAATAGATTAAGATCAAATATAATGAACTCAGTTACTTTGTATTTGAAAGTAAGAAAGATTCTTACTTGACTCTTACTTGAAGAATTGAATTGATATTGCCTTGAATTGGATTATATTTTTCTGCTATGTCAGTTGATTTGCAGTTAGGTAAGCTACGGGGGCTGATGTCATTGAATTCTAAAGGAGCTTAAAAACCCCTTCAAAACAAGAAGGTATTTTCAGGAAAGTTTTAACTACCATCCGTAAAACAAATCCTAATAACATTTTAATGTAGTGTGCAGTATTTGATTTATAATGCTCTTCTGAATATATTTTTTGTTACGCTTAGCACTGTTTGATTCTACAATTAAAGCATGTGGGTAAGGTTCTAATTGACAGACCAGTTAAGAAACTTTAGCCTCAGTTAAGAAGCTCTAGGTTCCACCTTGAAGTGTCACTTTGTAACAGCCTGGAGAAATTCCTAAATTCTTGTGATTAGGGGTGTTGTGAAAGAAACTTGTGAGCATGTCACAGAAAAGTTTATGATTCAAAGTAGGTTTTAATTGAATCCATGCAGTTAGCAAATTTGATTGTATCAGTTTTACTCTCTTTATGAGCTGGTCCAAACAGAATAGGAGAGGAGGTAATTTTAGTAATGGAGAAAAAGAGGAAATGTAATAAATATTCATAAAGTATATAAAATTTTTTTAGCATAATCTATTTTATCTAGGTCACCCTCCACACTGTTCTTTTCCTGATAGCCTATTTATTTTTCCTCTTTTTTTTGTCTCACTTTCTATACAGGACTGGCTCATCACATCTGTAATCTCCTAACAGAAGCTGTAACCCTGTACTTGGAGGCAGATGATAAGGGGAGCACCAAGACAGCAAATGTGCTGCTTCTGTCCTTGCTTGACATTTTGCAATACATGCTGACGTATACAGCAAACATTGTGCGCCAGACTTTGCAGGTATGGGATTTACTCGTGGGGTCTTTACTGTCTTAAACAATTTTTTACATAACTTCCTATTACCCTTAACAACAAGACTCGCACTATTCTGATTGTATGGAATTTTTAGTGTGGTGAAAACTCAATTTGTCTTCCAAGTTCCTGTTTGAACCACTGCAAGTCATGGAATTGGTGGGACTTCCTCCTCCAACAAAGCCATCCTCCTCCTTAAAAATGGAGCACAAAATACAATTCAAAGAAATTTCACATAACCTTCTTAGTAACATATGAAGGAAAAGCATTCATCATTTTTTTAGACATGATGTAAATCTAGCAAATATTGCTTTTCTTTTTCAGATGATCTACCAAATTTGTAACTTAGTCAAGTGGAAGTGGCTTCTGTATTTACATTGCAAACAACAACACATAAACCTTCATATTAGGTTTTTTATGTTCTTGGGATTATTCACTGAAGAACAGATATTTGTTAGGTGCAATACATCTAAAGGACAGAGATTCAAAAGATTGCAGATAGCTTGTAATATCTTTCAGGACATGGCTTCTTTAGTCCCCAGAGGCCCTCTTCTGTGGGTTGGTTGTTTTCTTGTTTTGGTTCTGCATTTTTGGTTTGCAGGGTTTTCTGGTGAGGGGATTGGTTTTTTGGTTATTTTGGGGGGTGTTTTTTAAAGTGGGCTTAATGTAAGAAGTTGGTGTTGAAAATTGAGCTTTTTTCTTTTTTCTACATTGATTTACACAAGCAGCTATGTTATCAACCACATTTTACTGCAAGGTTTTTGGTTTCGTTTAGATGTGTCATGGTACAATACCTTGTCTTTTTTAAGTCCTCTATTAGCAGGTTCTGTAATGATATTTTCATCTAAGAATCACTTCACAGATCAAATTTTGTAGGCTAATTGCTTGTTGTCATATTTTTGGCATCACTCCCTGTAATCATAGAGAGCTGAATTCTGTACTTTTGTTCCATACAGCAGTGAGGCAAATTATTCTGGTGGATACGTAAGGAGAGGGGATCATGCACGTGGATTGGTAGTATTGAATTGATGGTTTTTATTTAGATTTAAAAATAAATCTATTTGTTCAAAGCCAGATTCTGTTCTGGCTTTAGTTGAAGACAACAGTTGATTGATGCACTGAAACTCCAGTTCCAGTTTTGTTTATCTCTTGTCAAAGTAATCTGCTTTGCTCTTAAAGGCTAATGAGTAACAAGGATCAGCTAGAAAACTGAGTTTTGAAGCACAGGTCTATTCTGTGCCCATATAATTTTACAATGGTGTTACTTGTCTTGGCTTATGTGTCTTGACAATACCCATCACAAGATCCCTGAGAGTTCTGCAGCACTACACATAACCTATTGAATGGTAGCCATTAGTTATTGACTACATAGTATTCCACTACTCATGTGTCAATAAATGCATCACAAATATTATTCTTGGACTGTTTTTATAGAGGTGTTTTGAATAAGATACCATTTAAATCAGAATTTGTAAAACAGAATCAAATCCTCTTGTATTATCCATTTCTGAGGCTTAAATTGTCTTTTACAGATGGTAGTACCTTCACTTGAATCCTTTTGTTTAAATATTTTATGTGTAAAGTGATAACCTTATCTAGCTGCATAAGCAATACATGTCACCAATTTTCCATTGCACTGAAGTACTTCATGCTGGATGGCGTTGATAACTGTAGCCAGGTTCAGGAGAAGAGTTCACTCGTTGTGGCCCAAGAACTTTCAGATTAATTTGCATGTCTGTTTTGGAGAAGTTTTGTCATATGTCCCAGAGGTGATCAACATTAGCTGAAAAGAATTTGCAATTTCAATTTGGTATATGGACTCTATTTTGTGACTCTGGCACAGGTTGCCTGGAGAGGCTGTGGATGCCCCAGCTCAGGCAGTGTTCAAAGCTAGGTTGGATAAGACCGTGAGCAACCTGGTCTAGTGGGATGTGTCCCTGCCTGGGGGAAGTTGTGGTTGTGGGTGTGACTAGATGATCTTTAAGGTCCATTCCAACCCCTTAACATTCTGTGATTATATGATTCTACAACTGTTTAACAACGGTATAGTGTGTATCCTTCGTATACATATATAATTTCTTTACTGCTATTGTTCATTCTCTTTCCAAAGACACTAATATATAGAAGTTAAAGAAAGTAGTCAAAGATTCCTGATGGAAGGTGTCTGTCTTCTCATCCGTGTACTAACAAGAAAAAGCTGCTTTAAATTTTGCTGTAGTGAAGGTAGCCTACTTCCCTTTCTTCATTAATATAAACATTCCATTTTTTTGTCTTCTCTTTCTGTCCTTTTTGAACTTCAGCATTCCGGGTTATTGTGATGAGTCTCAAAGATGGACATACCAATGTGACTTATTGCCTGGAGAAACAGCTCTTCAGTTCTCTTTTATTTAGAAATCCTTTCCAGAAGAAAGGCATTATCCTTTCAGCTCATAAGTGTCAACAGTGGAGTTTGAGCAGTAGTGGCACCTGTCTCAGGGAACTTGCTCCTCTGTTCACTTAACCAAATGAAAACCTCCAAGTATTACACTTGGACAGTGATTTTTAGGATTGAGCTATAAACTAAACACTATACAAATTATTTTTAAATGTGTTCTTTAGACAAAATGTTTACTTTTTTTCCTCTAGCAGATTGACTGTATAGGGTCATGGTCCGAAGCTGGTGCAAGGTAATGACATTAAAAGAAAAATCCTGCAAGCCGACCTTTCAGGAGCCCTGGGGCAGGGATTGGTCATAAATAGCACAGCCTAGGATAATAGAATGTCTTGGTGATAAGGGGATGACAGTGGTCAGAATTACAAGTAGTAACTGATCTTGTTACTTGAAAACTTTATTATTCCTATTTCAGAAATAATTTAAATTATAATATATTGTGAATATTTCAGTATTCAGAGTAAGGCAGATGGGCAAAATCGGACAATATTGCTGAGAATCCTAAATTTTCAGTCACCTTGATTTTATCTTGGTATCTTTTGCACGTACATTTTATTGCATTTTGCTGAAGAAATGTCATGCAGGTCAGTATATTCAGTCTGTACAGAATGGCACGACAGCATGGGTCCCTTTGCTTTGTGCTTATTGTCACAGAGGGAGCATAACTGCTCATTGGGAGCCCAGGAATACTTAACTAGAAAAGAGTGCAAAAGTCTCCTTCAAACTTCCATTCACACTTTGACCACTTAATGGACCTAATTTGTTCCTCATAACAGAACAATCACCAAGGTTGCTTTTGATTTCTTTTCTCCCTTGTTAAGGCACAGAAATCTGGTGCAGGAGGGGACACACAGACTGCCGAAGACCTTCTGCTTATCAATAAACCCCTGACGGACCTGACTAGCCGGCTTATTCGACTGGTGAGAGTTTGCTTGTTTGTAACCTTATGGAATGTTGCTGAAGTTGGAATTATGCAACTGAATTCAACGTATTGGAGCTCTATTTATTAGTTTTTAATTGTTTATAAACTTCCACCTAGTATTCTAACACTTTGTAAGAAATTACAGGTCACAGTGACCTGCAGGTTACCACTGATGTCAAAGTCTGTTTGTCCAGAGCATAGAAGTGGGATGAGGGGATGACTGCAGGTTCTCAGTTTGTATACATATATATAGCTAACATTTGTCCTTCAGAATGGACTAGTCACCACTGCATAGGGAAAGGATGGCATTCAAAATATGAAACTAATAGTGCTGCTTCCTTTAGAAAAGTCAGTAAATGCAAAATTAGTTTGTAGCGAGTGATGTATTTTAATATTATTTTCTGGGGTTTGAGTCTTCTGAGTTTTCTCAAGGGTTTTGTTTTATTTCAACATGATCCTGAGGGATTTATGAGTAGGGTGGTCCCTGGTGATCTGTAAATATCTTTGAAGTGTTTAAAGGCAGCCCTTTCTAGGGTTTACTAGATATCACAGCACTGCATTGAAATCTCCACAGCATGTTGCATTGTGGCCCTAATGCATCCATCAGCTCAGCCTCTGTCATACAAAGATCTATATATACTCTGTGTGTAATAGTTTGTAGTAGAGGAATGCTTCTTGAGCTGGACAGTGCTTTTAGAGGCTGCATCAGCCTGTAAGTCAACATAAAGCCATTAAAATGGTATGTGCAAATTTCAGTGTATCATGGTATCCCTTCTGGGTTATTTCACTTAGAGGTGTTTCAGATTCACTGTGTTCTCTTCCAGTCTCTTTTTTTTTTTTTTTCATTTAAATAGAGGATTTCAGGGTTTTTGTGATATCAGTACTGCGATCCTTCTACTATCTTTAGCACTGTCTGTCATCTATTTTAGGGAAGTGTGTGATTCCTTTTTTATTAATTTTTGGCATTATAATTGGTGCTAAGTCCTCCTTTGATGGATTTATTTAAACCAGCTATTGACAAAGGCTTTTTGGAAATGTTCTCTGAATGACCCAAAACAAAGTGACTGAATTTCAATTTTTAATATTTCAACTTTATAAATTATTTTAATTTATTTTTATTGATTTTTAAAAATCACTCTATATGAGAAATATATGACATGAAGAGATGCATATGTTCCTTTAAAATGAAACTAGTCATAAATTTAAATTATATTAACTTTTTAAAGAACAGAAAATTAGAGGCCAAGCTTTAACTCAGCCCATACCACCTGGAAGTCTTTTATAAATTTTTAAGTAAAGGATAGGATAATTGTATAGTTAGCATGTACTGATTAGATTGTGACTTGCCCTTGTATTTCAGAAACATGGCTGTAAATTACCATCAGGTTTTGCTTTGTTCTGTCCTTCTGCAGATTCTGGCTTGTTTAAAATGCTTATTCTAAAACTTCTGATTTTAACATATAGGTATAAGATAAAGACCACCGGTGCCACTTCTTTAGATAGATAGATAAATAGATAGACAGATACATACATACAGATTGGGGTTTTTTTGTTTTGTTTTCACTTTTGTAAAGATTCTCTGAGTGAGAGATTTTTCCTTGTTTGAATCTATGAAGGTTATTTCAGCTACGTTTGTTAAATTTGATTTTTCAAATTTTTTTTTCCCCACTACTGTAGTAAACATTTCCTGTTAAGCTTGGAAGAGTTTGAGCAATGGAATAATCATTTTAGTATTTAGGAACCACTTGTTTAAAATGGTTTATGCTCTAATCTCTTTAAATAGAAATAGATTCTTTGTGAAGTCTAGAGCATGTCTCAAGATGTGTGTGCTCCCTACCCCTCAAAATGCCTCAGCCCTACCTAAACTGAAATTCTGTGAAGCTGCCGGTAGTTGTTCTCTATATTCATTGGGCAGTGTGGCTACATAACCCCTTATTGCTGTTTTGAGGCATTCAGTTCTTTGTGAACTTCATTTTCTGGAGATAAGGGAGGACTTAAATTTTGAACTAATCATTACTTTAAAATATTGAGTTAAAACTATTTTCTCTGCTTTGCTATTTCTGCCTGCCTTAGCATATTTATAGTTTCTTACAGTCACTTACATAGTTTCCTAGTCACACTGTTTCCTAGTTGCTACTGTCCTAGTTCCTAGTTTCTGAGTATCCTAGTCACATTGAGTAATTGTTTTCCCTCATTGAAATGTATATCCCTCAAGTAGATTATTATCCAATGTCTCATTTACTTGTCTTTTTATTTTGCTCAAGTTCTACACGTTTTTCTCTCTCAATAGTCCCTCAAAAAATCAATGTGAGTTAAACTTCAAAATGTCAAAAACTTTGAATCAATTTTTCCCTTCTGTGGTTGTGATTTAGTCTGTCACTAAAGGCACAGCAAAGCAAGTTTTGGAAATCTAGATTACATTTAAATGGAAACTTCACTGATTTAACAATGCCAAAGGATAAATAATTACAAATTCTGTCATGCAGGATATGCTGCAAATATGGAGAATTCAGTATTTAATCCCAAGATCATTATGACCATAATTGATCAATAAGAGGAAAGAAATTGAGCATTTAGTCTTCTCCTTGGCAGTTCTATGTTTAAATGTTAATTACACTTTTCTTTGTTGGGTAATGTTTCTTTGCTTAACATAAATGTAATTTGAATATTATTCTGAAACCTGCAGCAATTGAAGAACATACAAAACACCTTCTAATTTTTGATGTACCCATTATACTGAAAAAAAAATTACTTTGCTATCACTTCAGAGTGGATTTTCACAAAAGTTTCAGAAACCACACCAGTACTTATAAAAAGGAATTTTGTTTTCTGTAGGTCCTAGATTCAGTTCCTAGGTGTAGATCTTCCAGTCATTTCTGGAGCTGACTAGAGTGCCATGACAGAACTCTTCTTCTGGTGGGAGGCTTCCTCATTATAATATTACTGATGTCATATCTGGCAGGTGTTGGGAACCGTGCAGTGATACTTGGGACATGGCCACTGAAAGCCTGTGAGGAGCAAGACTGTATGATGCCAAGACAGATTGGATGGAAAATTTCCTTTTCATTGGATTGAAAAGGTTTTCCGTTCTCTTGCTGGGGGACAAAAAACAACAATGATAAAAGGTTGGGCATGCCAGGAGGAGAGAATCAAGGCCCAAGCAAGGCCATTGGTCCAAGCACAGCTCCTCCTTACCTAGGGCAAAGTGTTCCACTGCCTCACTAACTGGGTGTTCCTGCTGCAGTCAGCCTCCCTTGGGAATAATGCTGACCAGCTGGACTTGATTATTTGCTTCCTTGACAGTCACGGTGTTGGGAAGAACTGCTGAGGTTTGTGGTGCTTTATGGATTTCTTCACACACGTTTGTTGTAGGAGCAGTCCTCTATGGAGACCAGCAGCTTTCCACTCCTCTGATATTTGGTGAATATCTTGGAAAAAACCTTGGGATCAGTCTCACTTCCAAGTATAGCTGTCGTGATACTGGCTAAATGTGGGATTTTTGTTAGCCTCCACTGCAATACCCAGGCAAGAATATATCAATGACCATAATTTTCACTGATTTTTTCATTTTTTACCTTTGTTTAGCCAACACACATTTGAATATATTGAATATAATCTTTGTACTTCGATTTTTCTTCAGGGGGTGGTTGATGTAGCTGCCTAGACTGATCTAGTAACAAACTAATTTGGAATACTGCTTTTAGAAGATGTGAGAGACATACATTAAAGTGGTTGTCCTTCCTTTCTCTAATGGCATTTTATTTCAATGGAGAAAATAGAAGTTGTCTCAAAGCCCCAAGTGAAATCAGCAGATTTTTTTTTTCAATTTGTTAAGGATTAAAGATATAAATTGAACTATAAAGCTTGTTACTATTTGTAGCTTTTCCTGCTTTTTACCTTTGCTAATTGCATTGATGATGTTATCAGAGAAGTCTGAATGATGGAAAGGAAATAATCAAATAAGTGGCATTTGGATTGGAATGAAGAAAAAACATACAGCAAAACTGAGGAAGAAATAGCAGTTGGGGTCCTGTCACTTGCATAGTATTAGGTCAAATAGAATGTGATATGCCTTGGGGCTATATATTCAGAGATTACATCTCAGTTCAGTCTGTTTTAAACAGCAACTCTGTGAAGCTAGTAGAAAACGGGATTGTATTTGCATGCAGATCCCTTGGGAATTGCTGCTTGAATATTTGAGAGATGTATATCTGATAATGTGTTCAGAGTACTTTAAAGTAACTGTATGGGCTTTCCTCAGAATGAAAAAATTTAGGAATTTCATACTGCAGATTAAATAGGTAATCATTATTGAAATGATTTGGCATATATTTAAGAAGTGTTTGGACAAATTATATTTTTTTTTCCTTTTTCCAAGACTACCACTGACATTTTGTTCAGGTCATAAATTATAAGGTGAGAAAAAATTATTGCAATTATTTAGTTGAGGGATATATATAGACAGGACTTTCCTAAATTAATTACCTGTTAGGGTAAATTATTTTGGTTTTTTTTTTTCGAAAAAATGTTTTTGTGATATTTGAATTGCCTTTGGTGGAGAATCTATCTCAGTTCTAAGAAAGTTGTTTCAGCAGTTAATCATCCTTATTAAAGAGAGAAAGGAAAAAAAGGAAATCAAAGTATTATCTTTCTTCTGATCTGAATTGCTTTGTCTAAAGTTTTGAGCTATTATCTCTTATCAGTCCTTTTTCAGGTAAAGGAATTAACCTATCCTCAGCCCGCATTTTCCCACATATGATTGAGAGGATATGATGAAGTCCACTTTAACCCTTCCTCTGATATGCTATAGACACTGAATTCCTTCCGTCCTTGGCTATTACGTTTTCCAATCTGTTGTCCTCCTGCCTGTTTCCAAGAAACCTCTATGATTTTTTTTCACTAGCATTTGTGAACTCTCGCTGCTGACACTAGGCATTGCATTCCTGTTGTCGTTCCAAAATGTCATTGTCAGTGCCAAATTCAGGCCTAATATAATATCTCTACTTGTTATTTCCAGACTGTACTTTCAGGAAATATATAAAACATTTTGATAATGGTGTCATATTATCAGAAGCTCATTTAAAGATGATCTCTAGACATGTCCCTAAATCTTTTTTGTAATTTTGCTTCCGAGGAAAGAATTTTCCATCCCATTGCTGCAATGTCTGATCTTCAAAGGAGTCTAGAGAAGTTAGAATTAAGGAAAATATTTTAAATCTTCAAAATGTACCTTCTAATGTGACTACTTAAAATCCATTAAATAGCTAGATAGCCTGTGCTCTACCTCAAGAGGCTTGATTTAGTAATAATTAAATGAAATTTTATGCTGTGCATGATACAGAAGATTAGACATCATGGCCCTAATGATACTTTCTCCTATTACTGCTTCTGTTTAAAGTAGAATAAAATAACATAGTTGGGAGCAAAATTTCTGGTGCTGTTATGATATTGCTCTAGATGGACCATTTGACAGAATCAGAGTGCAGATATTGTTAAAGTGCTGCTTAAAGGTAGATATATTTTAATTATGTTTTCATCACTTTCTTAAGCTCATTTTAGTGGAATTTTGAATCAATCAACTAGAAATTATTTTCCTGTCACAATGCAAATGTTAATACTCTTCCAAATCCCCAATAAAAATCCCCAATGAAATGCAACTTTTCTGAAATTGGAATTTGATTTTTGTTTGTTCATTTTTCCTTCATTTTTAGCTTCCAAGTGAAGATACTGAAATATTTTTGAGTGCCTCACAGTGTTTATTATTGCTGGTTCAGCTGTATGGAGGGACCAATCAGGAGAGTATGTCTCCAGAAAACATGGACAGCTTTGCTCAAGTACTGAAGTCCAAAAAAGATCCACGAGAACTTAAGCTTTTGTTGAAAATTGTAAAGAGACTGGTGAGTTGACATCTAACTGTTTTCAAAGTCTGCGTGTTTCTTTTATACAATGTGGTAATTTGTTGGGCTAGTTTTTTCCCTCTCAAAGGAAAAAATATTTAAAATAATTTAAAACCCAAAATATGCTAAGTTGAATATCATGTCTTTAAATTCCCCTTTTCTGGAGAAGATAGCTTTCTACGCTTAAAACCTCTTACAAAAATGATGTAGGAATTCTCCTATTTAAGTTAACCATTCAGTGGTTTAAATAACTCATTCTATTTTTATATTTGTTTAGTATATCAGCTCTATAAGGTATTGAAACAATTTTCTGAATGCCTTCCAAAAGAACTAACCTCGTAGCATTAAATATCTGTTGAGACACACAGTGGTTCATTTCACAGTGAATAAAAGGCTATTTTATACTTGGAATAGCAATACTTTGTGCTTGGGCTGTTGAGTCCTCATTCTCACAGAGCTATAGAGACCACTTGTGCTGGAGTGGCTGTAATGTAGAGAGCCAGGCAGCAGGAATCAGGCAGGGGCTTCTTCTGGTGATGTTGTTGACACGTAGAAGGTTCATTTCTGTCCTGCTCCAACACAGTGGAATGACAGCAGCTTGTGTCTTTCAGGTAGCTTAGGAAGGAAATCTTCTCGTATCTGTGGCATTTTCTCAGATAATACCATAGGCTTTTATCTTGAAGTGTCTTAATAAGAAGCTTTGCCTTCATTGTCAACAGCCTTGCATTGTTAGAGTACTTCATCCTTTACTCTCCAAAAGCAGGAGCTTTCACTTAAAAGAGGGTAACTGCCTCAGTGTAAGAGGCAGGAGACCCTTCAATTGTGCAAGTGCTGTGCTGACTACTAGAGTAAGACCATAATCCATGGCAGCAGGAATTAAAAGGAAGCAACTCCCTCGTAGAGATTTCAGAGATCTTGTCCTATTTCTCCTGCCTACTGTACTTACATCACAGGAAAGTAAACACCATACCTTTCTTTCCTGTTTTGCCCAGCCCTATCTTGTCCTGCAAGAAGCATAAATATATAAATTGAAGTTGATATGATGTTTAAAAATTCTAAAGATAATTCCTAATGATTTTAGCTTGTATACCTCTGCTTCTCTTTCTGTATAATTGTTGTGATACGTAGACCTGGCTTTTGCTTTTCTCCAAAAGCAGTATGAGTAAAAAGGCTACAAAGTGTGAGGGAAGGAAAGAGAAATGAGGCTGCAATATACATATATAGATTATTTCATTTTAGCATACCTACAGATTTATTTCTCTCCATTTTGAAGCCTAGGGTTCAAAAGTTGATCTAGTGTGCAGGATACTTAATACAGAAACTTCTATTGACTATTTGAAGAGAACAAAACTCTGCTGTCACCTTTTGAACCTTGCAAGTTCCTGTACTTTAAGTTCCAGTTCTCTCCTTTGTATACCTGGTACTTGTTATTTATGACATCAGGCATTGATTTTCTATAATTATTGTAATGAGATCATATGATTTCTTTTGAAAGCAGGGTTCATAGATAATTTGACAGATTAGTTAATAAATCATATGTTATTTCTCTAAACTTTAAAAAAGTCCTGTTCAGAGATGATAATTATCTTGTCAAAATTGTCATAATCACGAAAGACATTGAATTATAATCATATCTATTTAAGGAGGATTCAGCCCACATCAGCTGAATTTTGAAGCCTAGAGCAGTGTTTTTCTTTTTAATATCTGAGCAATATTTTAATAGAGGGATCAGTATATGTAGCTGATACTGATAATATATATCAGTATATGCAATTTTCATTGTTGCCAATCGGTGCTTATACAGAGCAACTTTTCAGTTTGTGGTAACATTGACTTTGCTGGTACTGGCACAGGTATTGCTTATGTAAGACAAGAATGTACAAAAAGAGCTCCGTGTGGTTATGCTACAGATGCCTTTATAGCATGTGTTGCTGGAAATATGGAAGGGCATAGCAGTGTGACTACTTAACCTTTATCCAGGTGTTTTACATGACTGCAGTGAGCCAGTGGAGGCAGATCTATCAGTTTCAGAGTCTTCCATTTAAGACATATCAGAGGATTTGTTGATGTGCAAGATGACCTTACCTTGATCAAATCGAATCTGATATCTGTATGTTGTTATAACTTAATGATTAATCCACTGTGTTTTATCTCCAGTGGGTGGAAGGTTTTTTGAAAAAAGTTGAAGATTTGAGTTTGTTGTTTTGTTTTCTTCAGGTTTTTAAATGATCATTGTCAAATTTGACCAGCAAATTGACTGCAGGGCAATATAAACTTCTTGCATCACTTTTTTCACTAATTGTTTTCCTACAGTTTTGTCGCACACATTTCTTAAACAGAAATAAAGATATAGGCCCGACTGTGTACAGACTTAATACTGAAATCACTATGAACATACCCTTTTATAAGCTTTATTTTGCAGTAAAAAACAATCATTAGGCGAGAAAATATGCTTTGAGCTAACTTCTGTAACTGTGTAAGTAAAGATCATCTAAAAGCTTTAAAGAGGCAGCATTGATTGTCTTTCCATTTTCTTTGTAATTACCTCTTAGCTTTCAAAGCTTTGGGCTCTGTCAAAGACAGGTTTTTTTACGCGAATGTTCTCTCACTGCCACTGATAAAATGAACAGAAACTGAATAAAATTATTGAATTGAGGAACAGGGTTTGGAGGTTTTTTTCCTTCAGCCTTTGCACTAACCCTCTTGTTCTGATTGCTTCATCTTGGGTTAGACAATGCTGCTATTCAGACATACTTAATCTTTTTTAGAAGCATTTTTGTAACTGATTGATGACATCAGAAGAGTGATCTCTCACTTTTTTAGTTCTGAAAACCTCTCCTGCCACTTGTCATGGAAATCACTATCTCATCATTCCATCTCTTCTGTGAAGATATCGTGCATCTTATTATGAGTCCAGTAAATTACCTAGATAATTTTTTTTTTTTATGAAGCAGAAGAAATTTTAATTTGGGAAGAAAGTAGTTGAGGTTTGACTGCTTTACTGAGAAGTTTTTAATTGTTTTTTTCCCCAGAGGAAAAAAGTCTCCCTGCCATCCCAATTTATCATCTAGTATGTAATGTAAAGGCATTTTTTATAGAAGTAGTCAATATCTTTCTACTGGACATATAATCGCTGTGGGATTACAGCTCAGTACTCACAAATAAATTATTTCCGCTTTCAGAACAAGGGAACACTCCTTCTTACTTCCATGTAGTAATAAGGAAAAATTCCTCTGAGAAAAATGAGTAAATGTTAGGCTCTCTGCACTCACAGTGAAGAGGGAACTTTTGTTTCATGACTTTTCCCTTATATACTTGCCAGAAAGGATATTGAGTTGTACCTAAATCACACCTTTTTTCTCTGATTATCTTTCTAGAATCTCATTTTCACTAATTTGTGTTTCCTAAGTGTCAAAAAGTTTTTCATCTTTTTTTGGGAGCAACTAAGGCATTTAGAATGTCAGCTGCATGTCTTATACCCCATGGGGATATGTATAAGGATTTCTCAAATAATTTTAGGCTGTGTAGTAAAGACATTAGGGATAGAATGATAATACATGAACTGTGGCAAAATTCCATAACATTCATTAACTTCATTGTCGGACTATTGAACTCTAATTTGATTTCCCTGCCAATTGAGCCACAGCAAGAGTATCATTATCTACCAGCAGGCAAATTTACTACGCTGTTTCAAATGTACCAAAGCCTGAGGAACCACTGATCACTATGTCTAAGATGTCATTCAAATCATGCAGTCCTTCAGTGTTTCTGTCATGTAGATTAGCAATGATATCATCCTCAGTTTTATACAAAGATTTGCTGCATTTGCTTCTCTTGTATAGACAGCTTAGTGTTTGTATATAAAAACATATATGTATATTTTTACTGCAGTAGGTCCCAGACTAGATCCTTGTTACATTAATCCCTGATCATGCATTATGAAGACATTTAGAGTTTGGAGAGATACACAGTCCAAGTACATAAATGTTTCATTTAGAGTAGCAGTTCTGCAATCCCTCAGTAAGTTGAACTTCTTGCTGGAGGTTTGCTCCTCAGTAGATTCCCACTAGTACATTTATAGGGAACTTCCCTCAAAGAAGGTGAAGCAAAGTCCCAAGAGTTTCTTAGATAGCATCCCTTTTGCAGCTTCAGCTCCAAGGACTCAGTGCCCAAAGGAGGTGCTTGTGCAGCAATTCCCAGAGGTATCTGTTTTCCCGTGGTCCTAAAAGGCTGTGGAAACTTCCTGGCATATCCCCTGCCAAGGGAACACAGCACTCAAATAATCTCAAATAATTAGCTGGAGAAAACTTTTTATGCATCTTACTCCTGATCTGAATCTTTTAAGTGGCCTGTAATTAATTTCATTAGTTGCTAAGATAATCCATAATATTCCATTGCTCTAAGGAATAACTTTATGACAACTATGGTTGTTAGACTGTGAACACAATACTCACTTGTCGGTTGCTGACATGCATAGGAACACTCACTATAAACAAACAAGTTTCCTGAAATTATGCATATTTTTGAAATTTGGGTGAACAATTACAGGAACAATTTCTATCCTTCATTAGTATTAATCTGTTATTTTCCGGTTGTTACCAAGCCTGCATCCCTTCTGTACAGACCACCTTTTGTTGGTTTCAGTCTACATGAGTAACGTCCTTAAGACATTACCTTTGTATATATGTTAAAAGGGAGCATTTTATTAGATACAAACAACTTAGATCCTCCCAAAAAGGAAGGGCTAAATTCCGGCTCATTTATACTTTGAGAAACTCATGGAGTGTTCTCAAGATGCTGAGTTGTAGGACAATATGTTAGCAGTGTCCTTGACTTACTCCTTTTTTGACATTTGCTTTCTATGCTTTCTACTGGAGGAGAGGAAAGAATAGTTTGATATTTAGATTACACATTTGGTTGGAGCACTGATATAATTTTAATAGGCCTTTTCCATTTTTGATGGCCTTCCTTTTAATTTACCTTTTCATTTTTACAATAACCTTCTTTCAGTTGGCCAGAATTCTTAAGCACAGCATTCTGAAGTTAAATACTGATGGGATTTATTCCAGTGTTTATCTTTCTGTCTTATGAAATGAAACAGAATGAGTATCCATGAATAAGTCACAGTGACTGATGCAGTCCCAGGAATTCTTATCTTCCTCCATCTTGTCATTTTGGATCCTGTCCAGAAGCTCTGTAGCTTTTACTAGATGGGAGAAAACTTTGCTATATTTTGACTCAAAGCACTAGATGATACAGGAATACTCTGCTTTTTTTTTTTTTTTTTGCCTTTTTTTTGGCTTTTTTTCCTCTTTCTCATAGAAAAAGCAAATATTTAAAGCTTGAAAAGATTGTCCAGGGTTATGGGATCACTTATTTTGCCTACATCAGAATCTTGTTCTGCTGTGTGAATTTAGTACATCTCTAACTACATTTGCTGCATCAAATGAGATGTAGAATAGTCTCAGTTCTGTGGCTGAGAAGGCTGGGATGGTGAATGGTAGAGCTACTAATTCACTTTATGTGATATGGTTTATATCCCTGTGTATCTCTAACTACAAACACAGTGTGTCTTCTTTTTTGTATGTGTCTTAGGATACTCTTAACTCTAATTTTTAGCAACTGTGAGAATCAAAATTTTATTTTAATTGGATCTAAGGTGAGAGATTTTTTTTTTTAACTGCTGATTATTGGAGCCCCAAAGCCTGTTGTATCAAAATACTTATCTTCATGGAACCTGTGCTAAAATCATGGTCTTCACATAACATTTTGCTGAAGATAATCTATCAACACCTATCAAATAGGACTGAATTATTAAAAATCTTCTCTCATCTTGAATTTTAATACCAAGTTGCACATGTTTCCATGTTCTGTAGCATTAATGGGAGCATATAAGGTGTAGGTGCTGCTTTCATTATTATTATAACTGAATTTCATTAGTCTGTAGGATGGGACCTCATTGTGATTAGCTCAATCCAAGCACAGTAAAATTCAAGATTGTTCCAGAGAACAATCCAGAATGTTTCCTGTATTCAAAATAGTATCAAGGAATGTCTGAAAGTGACTCTCCCTAATAGGAAATATTTTGACTCAAAATGACCATTCTGGGTAAAACAGATCATTGAGCAATGATCAGTTCTGTGCAAGCAAGTATGAATGTTTGACTAGTTTATTACTAACATAGAAGAATCTTCATTTTATTAAAAATTTAAATTCTTATTGTCACAGGAGTATTTTAAAATCCTTAGTCTTCATGTGAAGTTGTTACCAGAAACTAAAAGAGCTTTGGAAGATTTTGGTTGCTAGTGTTGAAGATGAGATGGAGTTACATGTAAAATGGTTTACTGTTACTTTTTGCAAACCTATATTGCAAACCCGTCAACAAGACCTCCCTTTTTCATTACATCCATTCTCTTGCTCAATCTTCTTGCTGACAAGTTTACTGAAAATGAAATAGTCTGTTACATTTAATTGTGTCAGGAAAATTTTAACTACAATGTACCAGGATGAAATCTAATGTAGGAATTAGAATCCCTACTGAAAAGGAGTGCTCCTTCGACTTCTAAAACACCTAGTAGTGGACAATCAGAGTTACAGGTCTTAACATAACTTCTTTGTTAATCCTCATTGCTTTTTATATTCCTTGCTAATGTTTCTTTCTATTGAAACATTAAAACTATTGAAAAAATCTATTTATTTTTAAAATAGATTTCAACTTATGCACTTTAACAAGGCATCCCACAAACATTAGCTATGTTTCACTTGTCTGTATCCTTGCTCTCTTCATCTTACAAGGCTGGAGCATTGCTGAAAAGCTGGTGTTTTCCAAAATCTTGCCATGAGCAAATTTGCAGGTCATACAGAGCTTGATTTTAAAAGCAGTGTGTGGATGCAGATAAACGGAGAATATAGTTGGAGTGTTTTTATTGGAGAGAGAGACAGTCCTTGGCCATCAGGCTGTGAAGATAGGGGACTCTGAGGCATGTAAATTAGGCAAAAGAGACAAAAAGCCTGACAGGGAATTTCAGATATAGGTTGTCTGTCTGATGGAAATTGTAAGTAAAAAATAGAAGTAGAACAAAGGTATGCTGGTTGTGGCAATGAGACCAAGCAATATGACCATTTAGAGCAAAATGAAGGCACTGTTTGAGAAGTTAGAGATTGTTGGAAAGATTGAAGACAAAAATTACTGTGGAAGCATCAGTCAAAACATAAATACACTGGAAGAAAGCAAAATACTTAAATTTGTTTTCCTGGATATCTCATGCATCTAATGGTTGGTTAACTTGTTAACAACAAGTACCTACTTCTAAGGTTCCCCAACAGAGAGCCCATGCTCACAGGCTAATTCCTGGCAATGATAATTGTACCTGCGCTTTATGAACATGGTGCTGCACAATTTCAGATGACTGTAGTCCATGTGTCTAGAGACAAGGTTATGTTTAAAAATAGTATTTGTGTGCACTGAGGTTAGGTTTTCAGTAGATTTCTACAGTAACTGTCCCTCCTCTCCAAGTTCGAAGTGTTTCAAGCCAGCATCTTCAGTGATGCAACATCAACATTTTAAATTATGAAGACTCTACAAGTGAAACATTTATGAAGTGCCCAGTGCTGTCATTTCTTTAAACTATTAAAATGTAATGTTTTTATATGAACATCATTATAAATTTATAACAAATGTAATTTGTGGTGATGCAGTGTTCTATGGGCTGCGAATTACTGTCCCAAATTTCACACAGCAGATGCTTTCTCTGGGATGCAGTGCCTAGTTGATGAGTTCATATGATGCAGCATAAGAATATCTCAGTATTTGCATTCCAGCTCTACTCTGCTTATACAGCTTGCTTTTTTGGACCACTCAAGGGGCATTTTAAGAGTGTTGAAACTGAACACAATTCTCAGTCCTGTCACAATCTTCTTACCTAAATTCTTTAATATCAATAAAAGAGTACTTCTTCCAGAAATATGGAGTGTTCATTAGTAATGAGTCAACAGGTGCATGTCATTTCATATCATCCAATAGTTCCAATGATTTAAAATCATTTTTAAAGGAATTATATTGGTGTACTTAATTGCAAGAGAACTGCTATAGAGCATAACCCCAGTATACATTGAAAAGTCAAAAAAGTATGTTCCATAGTGTATATATTACCTCATGGATGAAAATCTGATTTTTGTTTTGTAAATCCTTGGAAATAATAATGTATGGAGTTACTGCATATTAGAATCACATCAGAAGAAGATAATTTAAAACAAAACCTGCCCAGTTTGTGCTAAACAAAATGCACATATAAAAATCTGCCACGTATATAGGATGTGATGTGTATAAATGTGATGTGAGGGAGGTATGCTAAACAGTGGAATCTACCAGACAAATAATTTAAACCAAAAAACCCATCATTTGTAACTACAATTTACTATTGTCCCATTTCATCACTTAAAAACAGAAGAAAGAGTCAAGGTAGAATACCCTTTGCTCATTCTGACTGAGTGCTTCCTTTGCAGCTTTTCATGCAAGAGGCCAGTGATTCCAGGGAAGTGCCAGCACAAGGCTCTCTATGTGTCCTCTGGGCACAGGCTCCCCTGGAATGGGCTTGGGGAGATAGAAAGGCAGAATTTCCCAAGGGAGCTTGGGCACAGTGCTGCTTGTCCTGAGTGCTGGAGCAGAAAAACTCTTCAGAGCTTACAGTAAAGCAGCATTTTGTCAGCTGTAAAATTTTAAGTAAGACTCCTTATTGAGTAGCTGTGTATAGCTTATTTCATTAGAGCAACTGTCTGCACGAAGCAGGTTAGTTAAAATCAATGTCAAATTAATCTTTTACAATCAAATAATTCCCATGGAAATTAGTATATTAACACATCCTTATACTGCTACTTTTCTGCAAGGTACTACCAGTATTTAAATACTATAAAAGGTAATTTTTAGCATATGTGATAAAACAGCAGGTGTGGATAAAGCATAAAAGGAATTGTGGTTTATAAAGATCAGGGCCCTCTTGTAATTTTAAGCCATTAGTACAGTTTTGTATTTGCAATATAAATGGGGGTGTATTCAGAAAATGGCACACAATATTTATTTTCAAAGTCCATAACTCTAAGACAGCTAGGAGTAGTTTGTGCAACACATATCAGTCAGTTATGTGAGACCTTGACTCTGCTAATGTAGCAATATTTCTTTTAGTTATGTGAGGAAAATTCTTATTGCTGAAAAAGAAATTACAGGTGTCATTGAAAGACCTAAATAATATGCCCTCAGAATTGCTGGAGTGGACTGTTGCTCCGATGAGCTGAGGAGCTCTGATGGCATCAGAGAGATGCTCATGCAATTTATTAATGTAATTGTCGTTCCAAGATGAAATATATATTACATTTTGAAAGTGATGTTATTTAATCATGATTGATTTGATAGTCTCTTCTAGTCTCTATATCACCATTATATTTGATAGGATCTTTTTTTTGACATGTCTTATTCTACATTTCCACCACTAGTTATATGGTTTTGATTCTTCACTCCATTCCTCAGTTCCAGATGCTCCTGGTTTTTTGAAACTTACTTTTTTTTTTTTTTTTTTAAATGAAGCTGAAAGCAATGGATGTTGGAGATTTGAAGACCAAAAATGTTAAAATGCCTTCTCTCATCGTACATTTTGACCACTGCAGATTTCAACAAAATCTTCTTTTCCCTCTTGCAACTTCATACTTCAGTTTAGCATAGCTATTTATGATCTCAAGAGAACATAATTGCATTTGCATACTGTTATGGGCTTGTGTCTGTGCACCTATTAGGCTTGTATACTCTTCTGTAATCCTTTAAAATTTTCTCATTAAAATATAATTTATCCTGTTTTTTAGTATTTCCATACACATAATGGCTAAAAGTTTTTAAAATTTCAAGGATTTAAAACAGCTTAATTTTTCAAATTTAGTTACAGAGATTCCTAAGGAAATTTAATTTCCTGGAAGTACTAATTACTTCCTTATGAATGTCAGACCTACAAAAGTTTCTCTGATTTGGATGCCAAAATCATTAGGCATTCTAAGTCCTAGTCCTTTATTTCTCTTATAAAAGGATTGAAAGAAGAGACCAAAGAACTGGTGAGGAACCAGAAATTCCATAGGATAGGAAGAATTTTGTTTAACAGTTTAATTATATTAAAGTTCCCTCAGTTG
The DNA here is from genome assembly GCA_013396995.1 of Dicaeum eximium. Lineage (NCBI taxonomy): Eukaryota > Metazoa > Chordata > Aves > Passeriformes > Dicaeidae > Dicaeum > Dicaeum eximium. The sequence goes on from VWZP01004948.1 coordinate 257,417, forward strand.
TACGTTTCAGGAAGATGAAATATAATGAAGTTAGATGCTGTGATATGAGACTAAGTTATGTGGGAAGCCTGATAGTCTTCCTAAAAACAAATCTAGAATCAGTCAGCTTTTGGGTTGTGAATCTTGTATCTGTCTTTTTCCTCACTTCCCGTTTAACAGATTGGTTTAAGTGGGAGATGAACCCAGTAACAATGTAATCAAGCTTTGGACCCATTAAATTCAAATGGCTTTGAAATGAGGTGAATGATGGTTTTATTCAACTTTTGCCTCATACCTTGTAGAGTACTTCAAGAACTTAAAAAATTATGATACTTCTACTTGAACTTGGGTGAGAAGGTGCAATACAAATCTAATCACCCTGACAGTGATTTAGTGATCCTTGAACATCTGGGAGTAAGGCCAGGTGCTGAGAACAGTGGCAGGATGTGGATTGGAACCTGAAAGCAGCAACATTGACTACTGCTTAACATCTGTAACTGAGAAAGAAAAATAATGTATTGAAATGGGTAGAGGTGAGAAATGTAAAGGAGTGATGAACACTCTCTTAATATCTTGGCAGCACTGCAGTTCTGAATGTAATTCCCAAACAATATGGAGCACATTAGATTTTGAGACTACTGAATATAATGATTTAAGTGTGATAAGAATCTCACATCCTGCTCTGTACAGCCTGTCCCCTCTCTAGTACTGCTTTGATCCAGCTCCCCACACAACTTGCTGGGGTTCAGCTTGCGGCCTTTCTGTTCCAGAAGAAAGGAAGAAAAGAGTTTGAAGGTTGTGGTACTTCTCATGTAGCTTTCTTTTCACCCCTCTGATGAACAGGGATGTACCTCCAACTCCGCTGCAAAGAAAATGGATCAGAGCTGGACTTTTATGTTATAATGCCCGAAGTGGGGAATGCACTTCAGTGAAGCAGTGTGTTTTCAGAAACACTGTAAGGAATAAGAAGAGCCAACAAAACCACTATGAATTATAGTGTCATCATTGGATGAGGTTTCCTAGGGATGTTTTCTAGCCACGATCACATTAATAGTGAGAATAGCAAATTACTTGAACCCTGATCCAAAAGACTGAATAATACAATATTTAGCGGTATCATGCTGATGTCGTGTGGGACACAAATGCTATAGCCCATCAATTTGTTTTAAGGAAAGCAAAAGGAGTGTTTCTGTTTCAAACACAAAACCAACCAATGTGCATGAAACATCTGGACAGCTGTTGGTCCCACACTAATAGAGCAGCTGTAGGCACAGAGGCACTGAGCTGCCCAGTCTTCCATGAGCCCAACTGCTCTGCAAGGCCGCCAGTGCAACGCACTCACCCACGCAGTGTGCTCCAGCATCCAGGAGGGGCTGAGCTCCAGCCAGACCTGAGACCACACTTGCGGTACAGAAAGTATGTGTGTCAGGTCTAAGGACCACTGCAGGATGTAAGCATAACCTTTGTGTCTCAGGCTGTGGTCTTGGTTTTATCTGGAAACTTAAGACGTGTCACTAGAAGGATCAATCTGGTAAAAAAAGTGATTTTGTATCACTTGGTTGGTCAAAGAGCTCTTTATTTTTAATTGTTCCCTGGGCAACCATTCCTTTTTGATACTGTATCTTACCACTAGTCAGAGCTAAAATAATTTGTCAGACTAGTAGATGTTATTTCTGACCAAACAAACATATTTCCTAATACCAAGTGCAGAACAAAGGCCAGGAGAGAAACTTTTCATACTTAATTATATATTTCCAGATGTAAGAAAGACCAGCCCTTAAATTCAGTGATCGTGCTGGAGTTGCATATCTTGGCTTTCAGTTCACCACTACAACAAACCTGAAGAAAAATTCTGGGAAACAGGTTATATATTTCTTCCATAATTAATATATTGCTAGTATAATGTTTGAAATATTGAGGTGCTTTATGAGAGAGTTGTCACAGCTTTCATATAGAAATAGAAAAATTAAATCAAGAAAAGAATAATATTTTCTGCCACTCAAATGGCTTGCAAAGCTTGTTATATTTGTGTTATTTTCCTACATTAATCTTTTCAGTAAAACTATGTGGTTGAGGGATAATTAGCATTAGCCCACTTATGAGAAAATGCTAGTGACAGAAGCTTATTTATTGTTGTATACAATTAAAATATGATGCGAACACATGAGAATTTACATTAAAACAAGATTGCAGCTTGTCAGCAGTTTCCTTTGTTCAGCTGTGTGTTTATTAGACTACAGCTGCTCACCTACTTTTATATGACTTTATAGTAATAGCAACATGTTCATTATTGGAGATGTCTAAACCAGTTTGATTACACAACATTCAAAGCAAAAGAACATCTGATATAATCCTTGTTAAAGAATTAGATGTGGAAGTAAGATTATATACCAACAGGAAAAAAATACATTCTTGTTTCATCTCTTTATTGTTTTGGGGTTGTTTGGGTTTGTTTTTTTTACATTTATTTATTGCAGTAAGTGTTGTTTATACGTAGCACCTAGGGTGATTTATGCAGATTATTTTGCTGGTTTATTTGGACAGCTTCAGTGCATCTGCAAATAAACAACTTGAAACCTGTCAGAAAAAAAGCAGACACTTTTTTTTCCTAATTCTGTCATTATACAAAGTGATTTCTGCAGTATAACAGTTGGTATTAGTTTATGTAAATAAGGATCTTTGGGACTCATAGTCCCATTATGGGAGTTTCAGCATTATGTTCCGTGGCATAGATAAACCATGGTGGGAGGTCACAGCAAAAGACACTTTTCCAGCTCCTGTAACTGGACAGGTAGTATTTCAGAGCCTAAAAAATGGAAGCAAAAGTTTTGTCTGTCATTAGTACCCTACTGACACACAACGTCCTGAAGGAAAGCAAAGCAAGGTACTTATTTCTTTCTAGCCTGGAGGACATGTGATCAAGTGTAGAGGAGCTGTTAGCAAGTCCTAATAAGAAGTTTTAAAACAAAGTTCTAGGAACCTTTCTACCCTGAAAAGTTTTGTGCTTTTGGGAGCAAAATAGGGTCATCATGTCTTCAGTGTACCTAGGGGCTGACATACCAGCATTATTAACTTGTGTTGAATGGTTCACACTGTTCTCCAGTCAGAGAAAATATTAGAGCTATTATTTTCACAATTTTTTTTTGTCACTATGTGCAAGTCTAGCTACTGTATAAACTTTCTGAGAAGATAGGTATCAACTTGCTCAGCTTTTATGCTTGCTCCATGTCTTTTATAGCTGTCAATGTTATTTCTGTTTAGAGGGTTTTATTTCTCATACTTAGAACTGTGTATAGACACAAAGTTATAGTCCATGACTTTGACCAGAATCTTCTGGAGCAGACACAGAAAGAATAAATGAACAAGCACTTTGGTCACTAACAAAATTAAGACTTTAAGCATATACTTCAAGTTCATTAATGTGAACAGAAAGAACTGTGCTTACGTATTTTCTTCTGACTTTCCTTATGGGAAGCAAATTTCCTCTCTTCAGCTTGTTAGCATCTTTTAGAAGTTTTTTTGCATCCCTATCACCTCATCTGTTACTTTTGCTTCAGGTGGAAAAGTAGCAAACTTGTTTGGGAGCTGTTGAGATACTACTAGAGTTATGCTGGTAGCCAACCCAGCATGTTCAGCAATTGAATGCTTCCTGCTGCTTCAGTGGGCACTGCTTCAATTACTAGTATTTTTTGGGGGGAGTCTCTGAGGAAAGGTATATATCTTTCCTTTCTGTTACTTCTGATGTGATTTTCTTTGGAGAAAAGTTTCCCAAGTCCCATGAAGTCTCACTGCCCTGCATGAACTTTTAAATTCAGTTTAAATGCCAAGCAGCATGTACAACTGTGGTCTAGATTCACTTCTGATTTTAGTATCATATTTCTGCTATTTCTTTTATCTAAATGTAAAATCATTGGCATTGATTTAAATGGATTATGTTCTCATAAATTATTGTTTCATTTGCAGAAAATAATTTATGGAAGAATATCTTGATGTTCTAATGCAAAAATTATGGTGCTTCTAGTTAATTAATTATAGGTGCCAATAATTTTCTAGAATTATACCACATACCACATAATAATCTCCTTACAGTACTTTCCTAATTCTAATCTCAAAACCATTGAGCTGAGTATGTGGGCAGACTCTTCTGTATAACCCATTAGTGGTTTGTCCTCTGATGGTGTTTTTACCATTGCAGCTTTAGCTCAAATCTAATTATTAATTTTAAAGTGTGGAGCAGCTCATAATGATCATTACACACTCCTGTGAAGTCCCAGAGTAAAAAATCCACAAATATTTTAATGTTCTTATGTTTGAAAACTGAGGCTTAAAAAACCCATAGTTTTAAAATTGTAGAAATCACCCACTTGTGGAAGTTTAATCAGATTTAAAACTGTGATCTAAAGCAAAGAAGGAAGGAAGAGGAGGGGCAAGATAGAAGACAGGTAGAAGTATCCCTATACAAGAGCATCTGAGCTTAACCTTGAATAGCAGAATTTCTTGGCAGGGATTTGTACTATCCCTTCTGCATACAGAAATGAGATAGGTATGATACTCAAAAGGTGCACTCATGTCCTGCAGTTTTCAAAAACGAAAATGGATTTGATAGTGTTGTTGAACCCTGGAAGAATTAGACATAGTTCTTTGAAGCCTGAATTTTAAACAGTGTTAATTAAAATGTGACCTAATATCTTTTACTTCTCAGTTGAATTTGTGGTTTTTCTTTCATGTTTTTATTCTATCAGGGATTTTTATTTTTTTTAACTCCTCAAAATCCACTTCTGCTCTTAAATGTAGCTGGTATTGATTGGTGTGCTTCCATTCAAATGGCCCAGAAATGCAGATAAGAGAGGAACATGATATGGTGTTATGAGAGGTTCCATGTACGTCTCTCAAGAAATGCATCCTTCACTTATGTGCATGTTTGCAGTGTCACTGAGGAGGGAGTCTCATAGTTTTAATCCTTCTGATTTCTTACTTTTTCAGTCTGGATGAACAATCATATCAAAGGAAAATGTTTTGGCTTATTGAAGATGCAGATAAGTAGACTTTGGTTAAAACTTGGGAACTGGTGACAAAACTCAAAGCCAATCTTAATTTTCTTGCAGTGCTTGTGGAAACAGCAGTGAATATTGATAGGATGCAATGGGAGTCAAATTAATCTTTTGAGGTGGCCATTATTAAAACAATGTTTCTCTTTACTGAAGCTGATGTCTGTTAGGCAGAATGTTTTCATGCAAGTAAGAAAAGTTTCAAGAAAGGAAATGAATGCGTTTGTGACAGCTTACATTTTTAGCAATTAATTTTCTTTTTAATTTTGAATGCCAGAATAGGAGTTGTAGTACTTCAAAAATATTTAAGACAAAATATGTTCCCTTTACATACCTAATATAGGTACTTCATCTCTGAAGCTTTCAGCCTTGATGTACCTGTAAAGCTGAACACAACTTTTTGGGAAGGAAATATTTAGTGTACAGATTTGAATTTGGCAAGTCTGCCTTTCTGAGCCTGTTTTTTTATGTATGTTTAACCAGCATTGGTTTATTGATTGAAAAACAGGACTGGGGAGTGAAGGGGATCAAGCCAAATGAAATATCATTAGAGGGGAAAGGTTTTAGCAGAAAAGTTTTAATTCTAAATGGAAGTTTTATTTCATTTTTACATTTATTTTAAACATTTGTCCTTTATGAAATTCAGTCAAATTTTAAACAAAAATTGGTTTTATAAATGGTATACTAAGACATCTCATAGAAAAGATTGCAGTGCAAATGACTTAGAGACTTTCAAAGCTGGGTTTTGTTCCATTAGTATTATTGTGGTTCTTATATCAAGGAGCTAGCACATTTTACTAATTAATCTGTGGTAACAATTTTATGGGTCTGTGTTAATAATTGGATGGATCTTCAATAACTTTCAAACTCCTATTTCTATCATTAGTGAAGGCTACTTGTTTCTATATGACCATTTTTGGCCTTCAGCTAGTGGATTCTAAACAAAATGCATTGTTGTGTATGTGTGGATATTACAGCAAGTAGAAACTGGAGAAGTCATTGGGTTTCTGATAGGATGAAAAACAATTTCCCCCATGGAAACCAAACAGTGGTTTGCCCATGAAAACCATTCATCTGAAAAAAAATCAGAGAACCATCTCTGTAAAATATATGTTTTTAATTGAGGTAACCATTTGAATCTACCTGTCTGTTCATTTAGCTATTTCACCCTTTTGTACATCAGTAAAGGAGGTTTCTTCTTGCCTTTTAACATAAGGTACTGAAGTATTTATCATAGCCTTAAGCCTCTTCCAGCTCAAGCATGAGAGCTGACTAATCCAGACAATAGAGGGCGATCCACGGTTTACAGTGCGAGGAATGGGGCTCAGCTCTCCTCCAGGACCATCAGTTTCCACATGATGTTTCTTGCTGAAATGATGCGTTCAAGCTCTCTGTGGGTCACAGCTGGGCTGCAGTTGCAGCCAATCTTTCTTTTCAGACTGCTGCAACTTGGGTGTTTGCTGCATAAAATTCTAGAGGAATTAAGTTGGCCAGAGCACTATTGTGTGCACTCTGAGCAGAAACTGCATTTTATGGCAAATACTACATTGTGTCACCCTTGAGGAGAGAAAAAGTAACTTTTCTAGACTTGGTCAAGATAACGGTAATGTGAGCCAGTTTTAGTCTCTGCCTGCAAACATAGGCTGTGAGAACAGCACATCCTTGGGAACAGAGGGATTGAATTGTGTGTATCAGTATCCCATTGCTCATTCAACATTTACACACAAGAAAACACCTTTAGTTGTGCAGCTTTTCCTTAGGCTTTCTATTTTTGATACAGAGACTACGAGTACAATTCCGAATCTGACCACAATCCTAAGAAAATGCTCCAATCCAGATGCTTAGGTTCCCAATGCCCTAGTGTTGGGCTGTCACTGGTGCAGAATGAGACAGCTTGATTAGTGTATGGAGAGGCCAGAAAATAATGGTTGGTGATTCACCCTGTATTGCTTTAGGGTGACAATTGGAGTTTTATTTAAGATTTCAGATTTTTATTTGTAAGATTTCATATTGAGTAAGTACCAAACCATCATTGACTTCTAACCCATCTAAGGACCCATTCTTCTTTGCTGGAAGCAGTCGGTCTTGTCTAGCGAAAACGTAATAATCTGAAAGGTTATTTTGTTCTTAATTACTTTAACTTGCTCAATTTTCCACTCAGAAAAGTGAAATTAATTTGGTTTCTCTTTATCTCACTTCCAAGCTTTTTTTTTCTTTATCCTACTTTTGGAGCTTTTTTTTTTCAAAAGACACCACCAATTTCAAGCAATTATTTAAACGAGTATTTTATACTGGGGCTTCTGTCAATTGTTTTGATAGTGTCAGAATATTTTACTCTTTCATTTTTGGTTGTGTTAGCCAAGATGACTATTGATAGAATCAGAAATAAAATTCCTGATTTTTAGTCCTATAATGTGACTGTAGAAAATAATGCTATATTAAAAATAAATTTAGAGCAATTTAGAAAGGGGAGGAGCAGGGAGAAAGGCATATAAACTGGTGTTAAACTTCTGGATATAGAGTACTAATCTTTACAGATGCTGTTGGACAGGAAGTGTTCTCCATTCAATTATTGGAAGAATTGGCATGCAAGAAGATGAAACTTAGCAGAACTAAATTTTTTGTACTTTCAATAGAAAATTACAAATAATTGTTGAGATAAAACACATATTGTTCCAAAGTGCTTTTATCTCAAGCAAAATTGAAATAATGGGATTTCAATAAACCTGAAAAGATCAGCAAGTATTTACACAGTCTTACATATTCTCTTATGTTTATACCATTTTGGTGTCTTTTTGCAGAATGGTATGAGTGTTACAAGGAAGAGATTTTAATGTATATTCTGGTGGGATGAAGATTTAAAAACTATTCCAGAGAAGACATTCATCAAATTATGTGCACTACAGAACAATAATATTGTATATTTTACAAACAGATTTCGTGCTGAGATACCTTCATCTTAGTCTGACAATTGAGATGCAAACTAGAGATTAATTTGTATTTTGAGAGGTTGTTGCATGAATATGAGAAACTTCTTCTTTTTTTTTTTTTTTTTTTTTTTGGTAGCACAGCTCTGTTGGGTTTTTTTGTACAATTAACCATGTAATAATATTTCAAGGCACAGATGCTGCATGAAATAGGCTTTCTTATTTATTTAAATACTTTCCATGTTCATTAGATTAAGAAAGGCTGAACTTGTATAAACAATAACACAGCACAGCTGCCCCAGTTTGTACAGGCTAAAAGGTTCTGCTATATTAGTCAAAAAATAGCAGCAGTGGGGAACTTCGGCATCCTATGGAAGTTAGTAAGCTTTGAGCTTACTTACTGCCTTGCCTGATGAGGCCCACAAGTTCAGTGTTCCTATTTTCAAATATACAGACCAACTGCTACTTTGTAATAATGAGAGAAAGCTATGGCTGCAAATATAGAGGTGCCAGTAGAGTTGGCTGTGTCTAGAAGTGTGTTGTGACTTTCCATCTACTTCTTGTTTTTCTTTATCATAGATTTGTACATTGAAAATATGCAGTAGGTCTACAGTAGTGTTTCAAATATAAAAGGCTTTTAACAGCCATTGCACTACTGTTGTTGATAAACCAAATGGGAATTACAGAAGCCAAACATTTTGGTCAATATATCTGAGTTGCACTCTAATAATGGATTACATTAGCAGAGATGTGCTCAGAAGACCAACCTGAAGATTGCCCATATTGACTTGTGAGGCCCCCTGCTATCCCCTTGGAGAGAATATAACCACTTGGAGAGGTGAGAAGGTTGGGACTGAGGCCAGGGAGACCAGCTGGCTGGGATATGCATGGGTTGAATCAAATATTGTCAGTACTCAAGAAGCAATGTTTCTTCATTTGCACAGTGATGTGTTTACAAACAGTGATTAGGTCCATTTTTACTGAAAGTGAAATATTCTTCTCAACCATGCTCTTAGAAAAACAAAAACTTTTTTTTAGAAGAATTAATTCCTCCTTGTGTCAGTCCCTTCCACCCACACACCCTGCATATGCACACAGTAATTTAACGTGACATTCAGAAAGAAAAAACAAACACCATTTACAATCAAGACATCAACCTATGTTTTAAAATTCAGATTATACAAGTTCAGTACCTGAATTTGCATAGAAAATGTCTGGTTTGCATAATAACTTGAAAACTATTTTCCTTCTCTAATATTTGCTTTTTAACTCCGTGTAGTCATCGTTCTTTTTGGAAGCTGCCAAAGCATTAATACTTAATTCTGGTATTTTTTAATTCTGGTCAAAGTATTTGGTTTGGTTATTTTCCATCCTCTAGGATTGCAGTCGGATCTTTTGCAGGCCTCTGGCATCTGAAAGGTTTTCGCCTGCTCTTGCCTTTTTTTAAAACTGATTATTTAGGTCTTTCTGGTGGAGGTAATAATGGAGATTGGGAACTAAGTTTGAATCTGAGATTGTGCCAAGTACTTTCTTTAGACCAGAAAGTTAACTTTAGGGGTTTTTTTTAGAGGACTTATTTTGTAAGGATTTTTTTCCAGCTGTCATAATAGCATTACTAGGTCCTCTTGTTCAGTCAGCAAGGATTTTGTATGTATGACACACTGTAGCCAAACTGTACCCTTCTTAGAAACATGTAATTAAAGACGTCAGGAAATTGTAGGTTAGTGTTTGTAAGAAGTCCGGCACATGGAAGTAACTCTGACAAGGCCTGTTGGTACTTAGGATTTTCTTTCTCTCCATAGATGATGCTTAGCTATGTCATTGCCTTCTTTGGAAAAATAAATTGTTTTCATTCCTTTCCCTTCAGTATTTTTTCTTAACTTAGTGCTTCAGTGAACAATGGTTTTTTTTAAGCAAGATAATACTGTAACTTCAGAAGGGAAATACTTGCATGTCTGTGAATAATCTAGTCCAAATACAGTACTGCAGGCTTTCCTGCACCAATACAAGTGTCAGAATGTGAATTAGGGGAGGCAGTGCCTGCGTCCTGGTTTTCTTATTACAGAGAAGCATTATAAAACCAGAATTATTCAGACTCAAGGATTTTATTTACTCAAAAGAACTAGATCTATGAGAAGTGTATTCCTTAGGAAAGAGTAGACTAAGAGACCGTACTGATTTATTTTGTATCCTGGGAAGATAAGAAAGGATGAGCTATCAGGTTATTCAACAAAAGTAAGACTAGTACAGAGAAATGTATTTATTTGTCTGAAAGGAGATGGACACTAAGGAAACACATGTAGGTTTAATTTCACTTGGAAAATAGCTGAAATATTTAACAAATTTCAGGTGGAGCAATCCATAAAGTTACTTTATTCTTTATAATCTGTAAAGTTACTTCTTATTAGTAGTTAAAAGTAACAATGAGGTAATGATCCCGATTCATTAAAGCTGAAGTTTAAATTAAGTTTGGAGTTGGGTTCAGATGTAAATACTTAGAATTTCAACAGCTTTTCTTAGGAGAAGTCATCTGCCAGAACCAGAAACAGGTCACAAGTTTGTATTTGTAATAGATCAGATTTCATTAATTCCATTGTTTATTTATCATTGCAGATATTTCTGTAAATTGGATCTGAAGTTTCTGTGTAATGTCTTTTCTAATAGGTTTTTATCAGAAGAGGTCAGAAAATAGTTATGAGTAACCAAGAGCCAAAGATATGAGTATGTTTGAATAGAAGTATTGGAAAAATATCCCTCTGTCCCACAAGCATAATTCATATCAGAGCAGGCTATAAAAATCACTACTCTGAGGTCTTGTCATGCCACTCTTACAAATGTGCCACTGTAACTGGGTTGGCAGAGTTGTGGTGCAAACCTCCCAAGTACTGATGTAGCATATGCTGAGAGAAAAACCTGGTTTTGTTGGCAAAGGTAGCAGCTGCCTCAAATCTCTGAGTGACATAAGCTGCCTGACAAATGCACTCCTGTCTCGGTCTAGCTGTAACATAAAGCATAAGGATCCAAATAACCTGCTCCATTGAAAAACAAGCAAAAAACCAAATTCCAGAAGTCCCACCCAAGAGAGACAAATGTTTTGAAATAGCAGCTAGTGGAAGTTAAAAACAAATCACCATTTAGAAAGATGCTGGCTTAAAAAGACAAATAGGTGCCGTATACCTAGCAGAATATTGGTGTGTTGCCAAGACTTTGAGGGGACCTATCTGCAGAGTTGGAATTAAAGGTTTCCTATCCATCTGACATCTCCAAAAATTATTTTCAGATTACTACCAGAATTTCCTCCTCTGCTTAATAGAACTTGCTTTTGAGGCTAATTTGAACTTCCTGTGCTGATTTTATACTGCAGTGAATGAAGAACAGTCATGATTAAATCATCAGGCTGGGAGAATGGTAACACGCAGTCTGGTGTACAGCAGTATCTCAAATCACTGCATCTATTTTTGCAGTGACTGTTGGACTGAATATTACATGAAATTAAAAATTTGATTTAAAAAGAAACACAGCTTTTAGCTTCTACTCAAGTCAACAAGTTTATATAAAGACTTTGAGCAAACAGTTGCTTCACAGTTATGTGTTAACAGGAGCGGAGAAATAAGAGGTTTTTTAATGCTAGGAGTTTTCATAAACCATGGCGTGATTTCACAAGATTTCAGCTATCACAGCAGCTGAAAGGGAGTGGGCTGACTCTTCTCTCTGGCTCTTCTCTTCCTTCCTGCGCCAGCCACGTAGTTCTGTCTTTGCCTTGCATCAGCTTCTGTGCTCATGGACTAGAAGATGTGCCAGTTCCACTTGCTGACCCGGCAAAGAACAGCTGCCATCCTAGGTAGTTTTCTACCACTTTAGCAAGCTGATTTAGTTTAATGTGAAATTGTGTGACTACTAGAAGCCATCTCTTTATGTAATAGCAAAGTCATAATTTGTATCAAGCGATTTAGTAAAGGTGTGCCCTTAGGGTGAGGTTTCACAGGATGCCCGAGCTGTTTTGCAGCTTGCTGCTGTCAAAAAGAATCCCCCATGTACATGTTTCCTACTGCTTTCCCTGTGCTTGGTGCTGCCCGCTTTTTCAACTGGCTCAGCTCACTCAGTTGGCAGAAAATGAACCCAGCAAAAGTGTGAACAGCTTTATGTCAGTTCAGTGAACTGAACTGGGAGGTATCAGACAAGTGCCAGAGCTAGCATGGCTGTGGACTGGCACTGGGTAGACTCAGCGGGGAAGAGGAGAGGGGGAAACCTCTTTCAGCAGCAGAGGAATGCAAAGTTGGCTCAGCTGGCTTGTGAAACCACATAAGTTCACACAGTAACACAACCATTTTCTCATTGTGAAGATGCACTCTGGTATGGAATTAATTTTGAAGATTAAAAAGAAAATCTTCTGTCATTCAAAGATACTAAGAAAATATATGCATTTCCCCCCCACATTTAGATGGTCCCAAAACAAAGGTGAAAGAGAATAAATAGGCTTGGGGTTTGGAGGTGTTGGGAGCCACAGACTACCTACACTGTGTGCCGAGTAAAGGAATGTTTGTTAAATTTTTTTATGCAGTCTAACACTTCTGCAAGGAATGCTGAGTTTCCCTGTGTTTCTTCCTTGAAATGGAAAGGGGGGAAAAAAGGCTTTTCTGTATCCATTAACACCCTAATTAACACCTTACTCTTCTTTTAAACGAGTTGATAGGAGAGTTGCTGGAGCTGTAGCAGCTGGAGGCAAAACTTCCTTGGCGAGTAAGCTTGCAGCATGAAAGTGGAGGGGGAAATCATAAAGAAAGAGCTTGGTTAATGTCCTGAAAAGAGAAAGTATAAGATATTGAAACAGGGCAATGAATAAAAATCACTATTAAAATGCCAGCGGCTGGATCACTGCTGCTATCACTTGGCGCGTTTGTTGGAGGCGGTAGTGCCCCACTGCAGGCTGAAGGAGGTTTGCCAGCAGAGCTCACTGGGGAGCCTCTCCTCAGCTCCACAGCAGAGAGCTGCCTTAACTCCATATTCAAATGGAAATAGTCACTGGGGCAAGGCAACTTTTTGTGGGGACGACTGTGTCTGTGGGTAAGTTCTTGCCAACATTGTTAATGATACAGTTTCACGATTGCTTTAAGCCAGCCTGTGTGTGGGCTGGCGTCAAAAAGGGAGGTCCCAGCCATGTGTTTCTGCCGCCTCTCTGGTGCCAGTGTGAGCGTGAGTGGTAAACTGTAAAACTAACCTAGGGAAAAAAGCATGGGAGGGGTTGGCCAGATCGCATCCCTGATTTCTCACCATCTGATTGCACAAATGCCAGCGCTGGCACTGGGGAGGTTGGCTGAGGGGCGGAGGAGAGAGAGGCTCTTCAGCTGCAGCTCGGGCTGGGACTGTTTTACAGCGATGGAAAGCACACAGTGTTAGGCGGGGAATGGGGATTTTTTAATTGTTATTATTCTAAATGAGTCATATCATTGTAGCACATTTCAGGATAGAGGCTCTGTCCGGGAGGCATTCGGTGCTTAGGAGGCTGGCCCGGCTCTGGCTCCATGTAGGTCAGCGAGCAGCGCAGTCTCTTGTTCCCAGCATATCACTACAGCTACTGCCAGCAGGAACACAGGCTTTCTTAATTAATTTTTCTCCTCGTAATACAGCACACACCTAAGCCTCTGATGGAGCACAACCATAGTTTCCAGTTTAACAATGTATCAAGGCGTGTCATTAATATACAGTTACATATGCTAAGTCCTGTCTTATGTAAGCAATAACACACAACAAGGTGTGTTTTAGTCAACCAGTGTGCATATATCTTGGATGTACTGAGGCAGCAGTGTTGCTGAGGGCTATAGCACACCCAGGGTGTGGGTGTATTAGCTGACGAATCCCCATTTTGTAGTGTTACTGTGCTTATTAAATACATTGAAGGGAAAATTTTAAAAGTAAATTAGAATCTGAATAATGAAGAATCAACCCACTGTGTAACTGAAAGTGAGCAAAAACATCTCAAAGAAGTAACCAAAACTGCAGGGCTGCTTCTCCCTTTGAAACTTCCCTTTTTGTGTATCGTCCTCACAGGTAGCAGCCAGGGGTTGTGGTTGATTTGGCTGTGGAAACAGCCGGTCCATGTTTATGGAGCTATTACTCACTCAGATGCTGCCTTTAATCTCGGTGAAGCTGTCCTGGTCTGAGTCTCAGCTCTAGAATTGCAACCTGTATATAAGGGTAAAAGATTAATGGAAACTCATTTTCTGTATGTTCTATCTGATACCCATTTTTCTGAGTTTTTTTCCCATGTATCTTAGGAAAGAAGCATTTTTGCCTTCATATTTGGACCTTGAAATTTCAGAATGATGGGTTAATTTCCAATTGAATTAGTAGTTACCTGCATCATGTGCAGGTGATTTTGCTAGATCAGGTCTTAATGATGAGCTGCTTTCAGTTCATTGATGGAGAGGTATAAGCTGTGAGTGATACAGATGCACAGAGAGTGACACAATTCTGTTGGGGTAGTGCTCTTAGCTTCTTGGGAGCCTGCACTTTTATCTCAGATGTTTCTGCACTGTATTTTTCAGTATGCCTCTAGCCAGCATTCAGTTTCCATCTCTGCAATGTTTCTATCTCTGAGCAAGAATGAGCATGTTATTGGCTATTTTAAAAAGTACTGGGTTTGTTGGGTTTTCAGTCCTTTTGCAGTTTAAGGATTTCAGTTCTTAAAGTTAATGTTGATGATCTTATACAAATACCCCACTTTCCTTCAACTCTGGGGAATTTTTTTTGGCTCAAAGAACACCTATTGGATATTCACTGTTGACCTGATGCTAAAATGATTGCTATCTATTAGCCACCCAGCTCTCAGTGTATCAAGGATGCCTAGTTATATTAATTCAACTACTAATATTATCTTAGAAATTAAATAACCCAAACAATACCCTTCCATTCCCCCAAAATCACGCTAAAAGTTATTCCAAAACTTTATTTACTATTTATTAAAACAAATTGCTGATGAAACTTTAAAACATATTATTATATAGACTTTGTCCCTCCTTTGACTAGAAAAAACTGAGAATTATTCTTCTGATGTCAAAGCTGATATCCAGGACAGTGAGGAATATACTTTTCCAGTGAAAGTGCCCAGGTGCCATCAGGTATTGTATCTTGTGTGGTAACAGTATGCCTGTGCACAAAAACAAAAGAAGTTTCACCACCATGTAAAGCACAGTGTTTAATCACCTTAGTTTACGTGTGTAGTTGACAATTTGAATATGTTTTTAGCCTAATTACTGTGCTATTTTGATACAGTTAACCCAACATTTTGCTTCTCCTCTCCATAGCTGGTTGGTTCAGTATTTTTTTTCCCTTCCATACTTTGGGCCTTGTCTAGGTTCTACAGAACTTGCCAGACCTATACTTGGCCTTGTATGCTTTGGCCTAGTTCTTGTAAGCCTGGCCTTTGACCACTGTTCAGAGTTCAAATAAATAATATAAGTGACTGTTATATCTGTGAATCCTAGCATCATTTAGGTTGGAAAAGCCATTGAGATAATCAAGTCCAACCATGAGCCCAAGTCCACCAGTAAACCATGATCCTAACCATCTGCCCAGTTTCTGCTTCTACTAATGCCATATTTAGCTGGTTTGGTTGCACAATAATTTTTTTTCTTTCCCAGTTACCTTTAGTATGATAATAGATAAGCTGTTTTCTTACTGTGAATGTGATGCTTTAGAAAACACCACCTTTACTACTTACAACAGGAGGTTGTAATATGTGAAGGTATTTGGTGTTTTAGAAGTCTTCCTGGAAACCACAGTTAAAGAAAATTATATCTTTCAGAATGTCCTCTTTTATGATCTGTCATCCTTAGTTAAGAGTCCTTAACAGGACAAAAAATAAAACTTAACATTAAATGAATGAATAATTTCCCTAAGCAATTTGATAGCAGTGTTAGAAGCAATCCATTGTGGTAAAGTCACAAAAACTGTATTTCAGTGACAGAAGATTATTTATCTTCAGTCATGGCAAAATTATTGTAAGCAGATATAAAAGAGGAGTAGTTAGCATCTACCACTGCAGCTTTAGAACTGGAAAATAAATTACAGCCTATGTTAATTGGAGTTCATTTAAACATGGTAAAGAATGCTATTATCTGTCTGGTATGGCACTATGGTTCAAAATCAAAATTTACTTAAAAGAGGTTATTAAATTTTCCCCTAAGAATTGTAGTTCAGCTTCTTCATTTATCTTGATAAATTGGAAGGTTGGTGTTTAGGAGAATGAATGAATGACTAGAAAAATTGCTTGCTATCATTAGGGTAATTTACATAGTATAGAACAAGCCACTGACATGGGTATGTTTTTCCTGCCCAGTGTAGGTGTAAATCCTCAACCAAAGTCATTACATGTCTTAATCAGTTCTCCTGTATGTGATAGCAGTATTAATGGATATGATTTCACAGAAAAAAAATTGTTTATATTGACTTGATGAGATCGCTGTGGATTTAATTTTATCTCTAAAAATAAGTAAATCTCCTGCAGCAAGTTTCTGTATTAATTCCAGCTTATTCTACAACCTTAGAAATTATGTAATATCCCAGTAACTGTAGTAACTACTTTTTTTTTAAAATTACTTCAATGAGCCAGGTATTAACAACATGAGTAACTTGATCCAAAGGAAAATAATTTCATTTGAGAAATTTGGGAAGATGAAACCTCATATGTCTGAGTTTTGCTTGGACAGGTAGGTGAGGGATAGCCACTCGTGGTGTGCATCAGTGACAGGCTCTTCTGCTCCTTAGTCCCAGCTAAGGTGAGGCTACAACAGAGAAACTCAACTCTCAGTAGCATTAGATCAGCAAATCAAATCAGCATAGGCTCATCATGGAAAGTTGAAATGAGGAGGTGTGAATGGGTTTGAGACTGTATCCATAGAATATTTTTGCATTAAAGATGTTGTATCACATGCAGCTGGGAATTTGTTATGAGAAAACTTAGAATCTGTATTTTTATTGTATTCTGTTTGTATTACTGCAAGTATTCTGATTGAATATTGCTTGAGAGTATGAAACAGTGTAACCTGGGCAATACTCCCATCACAACCTTGCAAATTACGTTGATTTTTATTTATCTGAATTTCCTACAAGGGAAGTAAAGTTAGAAGTCCAGGAGAACCATTGTTCAACTGGAATAGGAAAAGGGAAACATTTCTGGGTGTGTCCATTGGGTCTGCTCAGTGCAGCTGAGTGGGCTGAATTGTAGCTGGCAGGAGGTGCTTTACAGCCCTTGTGTACTGCTGTTAAAACTGTGGTAGCAACAGACATATTTAAACATCTTATTCAGTCATCACTCTTATTCTAATTTGATTTCTAAAATAGTAAAGAGGCAGGGAAGGCAAACAGCTGTGCTGGGAAGTCTTTACATCAGAGATGTTTAGGAGAAAATTGTGGTGATGCTAGTGAGACAGAGCATGCTCAAAAGCATGTTAGCCACAAGACAGCAAAATAGTAATTTTTTCTTTCATCTTGTGACATGGACAGGGATTAATATGGCACGTGAGTTGCTTATTATTGGTGTTTTCTGAACTTTTTCTCTTGTATAACAGTCACCTGTAACTTTAGGATGTTTCATCTGTGATTGTCCATAATAGATGTTGTCCTCAGGTTGAAACTTCCACAAGCTATTATTGATTAAATTTTCAGTTTTCTGGAAGATTACAAAGAGCTATTATGTTGTTATTATTATCTGGTTGTAGTTTTAAAAATTCTAGTGGCTTTTGTTTAACTCTGCTTTTCTGAGAGCTTACTGCCTGTGGCAAGAATTTGACTTCTGTTTCAACACTGTGTGTTTGCCATCCCTTGCAATCTTTCCCTATTTAAAAGGTTTTAAAAGTTTGAAACCCTTAAAAAAGTGGCAGCTTCTTACATGCTCATTAAAGATTTCTTCCATATTAGAAACAAGTATCTGGAAATTCTGTTCTCCCTGAGTGTGTTAAAGCTTCTTGCAGTAAGCAGCTGGTTGTACAGTCCCCCAACAGCTGCTACTTCCATTTAAACACAGCATGCATCATCCCAGTCTGAGCCTGAGCCTGCACCTTATCTTCACCACTCCTCAGTGTAGTAAGATTGTAAGTATGCCATACCTAAAAATAAGTATGTTCCAGTATAGGGCAAGGGAATGAAGCAAGAGCCTGCACTTCATGATTCCTGCTTTGGGCTAAAGTGAAACAGAGCTACAGAACTGACAGTAGAACTTCAAATTTCCCAGTATATTCTGGGTCAAAAGAGCCAATGGTCTGGAAAATGTAAATTTAATGCCTGAGCTAATGTTTTCATGTCTGTTGATTTATTGTGATCTAATGTTTGAATTATCACTGGTTGGTCTTCTTCATGGTCTCATGGAATCAAAGCAACAACTGGAACAAAGCCTGTGTTTTAGCCAGCTCTTTAAAATATGTATTTCATTTCTTATATGTGTATTTTCTGTGCTCAGTTTACAAGTCTGTAGTTGAAAACTTTGCTTAATGTTTTAATCAGTCTTAAAAACTGATTTCTTAATGAAAAGCTATAAAAATTGGTATCTGACTGATCTTTCAGTTATTCTAGATGGGACGCTGTGGTTGTATGCATTACTGTTAAGCATGGCTCATATTTTTTTAGTGTCCGAGTCTGACAGATATTCAGGAGCTGAGATATACAACCTTGGGCAGTCGAAGAAATTTTGGTGAAAGTGAGGGCAGCTGAGCAGTATGGCAGGGTTGAACCCGTTTTCTCATTTGAAGACAATTAGAATGTTTCAAGTTTATGGCATGCAAGTCTTTATTAATCATAAGGCCTTCTGAATGTCCATGTTAACAGTGTTTTGTTTGTTTGGGGGTTTTGGATTTAGTGTGGGGGTTTTCTTCCAAATCTATAACTCATGAAAATAATCTTCAGCCATTTCAGGCACACCACTATAAAATCCACTAGTGGATTTTGCATGTGATTTACATTTATGTGTAGCTTTCCTTTCTAGGAAAAACATGTATTGGTTTGAACACATACTAGGTGCCTCAGGTAGTCCCTCTGTGATTTTGCAATTCTGAAACACTGGTTAAATATGAACATAATTTTAATTAGGTTTCCCCTGTGCTGAACTTTCTGCAGCCTGGTCTGTTTTCCATTACTTTGCTGGTCAGAAATTGTTGACCTTTAGATTATGCTGCAAAATCCATCTGTTGCTGCAGGCTTCTGTAAAGAGAGATGTAAAGAAATATTATCTCCTGTCAGTCAGCCATGTAAACAAACTTGAACACAGGCAGCGGCTCAGTTTCCAAGATCTTAGTTCATTCAAAATAAGGAGGGAGAGGAGAAGCTGTGAACCAGTGCTCCCTATTCACTGGAGAATCCTTTCTCAGCTGTTGTGCCCTATTAAAATGCCATTGTCCTATTTTCAAATCCCCCTGCTCTCCATGGGAGAAGCTGCTCTGTGGATAACCCTAACCACTAATTAAATCCTCTCCTGTGATCTGGGAGGAAAAAGGCCATAACCTCCATTTGCTTATCTCTCTGTGCCCTCCCCAGTTGCCAGCATCCAGCTTGTTCTTATGGCAGTCTCACCCAGGAGACTTCCTTGTTAGCAATCTGATATTTGCACTTTTTGTTATGTACCCATCAGCTGTCTATTTCCATACCCTAACCACTCTTTGACATTTCCCCTAATTTTGTGTTTTCTGTGCCACAGCCTTTAAACTGTCTGGAGAACTTACCCTCATTTTTTCTCCCCAATGTTGGTTGTGAATGTACTCAACAAGTCTTTGGTTAACTGATAGTGGTGATAGCTGATAGACAAGTTAGTGGCCTTGATGTGTTTTAAATATGGTCATTCCAGTAACTTTTACTCATATAAATGCCATTGATTTGTCTGAAGTTTCTGAGTCAAATTTAAAGTGAGACTGACAAATAGTTCTCCTAATTATAACGCAATGAGATTCTTGCTCCTTCACTTGCATTACGTTAATTGTCAATGCCTTTTAATTATGCAAATTTTCCTCCACTAATCTGGTAAGCACACTGTACTCAAGACTATTTTGGTTACGTTCTCAGATGTGTTTGCAGCATTTTCTAATTTTAACTTCCTATATTTTATTATTCTCTCAACTCTAAACCTGTGGTTTCTGTTTCTCATTGAAAAGCTATCATATTCTACCTTTACTTCACTGGCATGTCCAGTGGCAATAATATTTTTTACCTGATATCTTTATTAGAAGTTTTTATTTCATTTAGAAAATGAAGAAAGGTTCTGCTTTTCTTGGCTCTGAACATCTACTCAGAGGACTCCCACAGTATATACCCATTACAAAATTATCCTCTCCTTATAGTTTTGTGTATCTTAGTTCTTTCTACTTCCTTATTATCCTTTCAAAAAGTGCTTCCCAGTGGTGCTCACTTAAACAACAGCAAATACACCCATAATTTGTTCTCAGATCCAAAAGCTAGATATGCTGTTATGATATATTTGTGTCCTTGTCATATATATGCTACAAACATGGGAACGTGCTCTTCAAAAACTTCTCTCATTTCTGTTTACCTGAGCAAATTCAGAAAGGGCACCATACAAGAAATGTCACTCTGAGTGGCAGTTTTAAGGAGAATCCCTCTGGTGTATGAAAGTTTTTGGATGGAAATGTGATAAAGGATGGACACAATTAGAAGGTGTCTCATCTCCAGGAGCTTCATGCAGGAAACATTTCAAGGGAAATTATAAGAAATAATTTCAAGCTGATGAAATAGCCTTCCTTCGTACAATGTGTCCATCAGAGGACTTCCTATTGTCTGCAATCTTCTAATTATCTTAGAATGTTTATGTCCATAAATATTGAGGTGCTAAAAAAAGCTTGTTGGGAATGTGTGGTGGTAATTTAGATTATTGTTTGTGTTGTTCTACCAAGTTGATTAGTATGTGTTATTTAGCAAAGTCAGTCATCCAGGTTATTCTCTGAGGTGTGTACTTCTCAAAAATGTGTCTCATAAGAGATAAAGATGCCAGTCTTCATGTTTAAGGGTAGTTCTCATTAATAGCTCAAATGTTCACCAAATGAACCAAATCATCTGCAATGGAGGTAGTAACTCATCACTATTTACAAAGATTTTGAGAAATTACTGTGACTTTCCATAAGAATTCACTTTCTAGACTGATACAAGAAGTATTCTTCTGAAGAAGAGGGAAAGTCTTGGGCTTATACAGCAAAGATCATTTTTCAGACTTCTGATTTTTGCCTGTCACACAGTTTGGTTATCTCAGTCTGGTTTTTCAGTATATAGAATTGTCTAAAAAAATAAGGTGTTACAAAAAGATATTTTAGAACAATTTGACTAATTGAGTAATAACAGGTCAGCTGGTCCCAATGGTATTTGTCAAAAAAATTGTTGAGCCTGTAGTTCTGATATGCAGCCTATCAGGTAAACCATTATCTATACTAACATTTTTTAAAGGGCTCCAGGGATCATTCTGGCAATTAACTCTGACTTCTGTAAGGTTGAACTACTAGGCATGATAATAGGGAAAGGAAGGGTAAACAGAAAGATAAGTACAGCGGGCTACATAAGAGTCAATATCATGTCTGTGGAGGGAAGTCATATTTATCCAGTTCCTCCAAGTGAGTCAATAGTGTGTGAAGAATTGTAACCTGTTTGATATAGTGGACTGGTAGTTTGAAAATGCATTTCTTAAGGCTTCGCAGTAGAACTTTCAACAGTGGCTGTGAGAAGCCATGGGACTGAGGAGTTCTTCTCAGATTAATAGCAGCTTAAATGGTAGAAAATAATAAATGGCCAGTATTGCACCATAAATGTAGGTTATTTTCATAAGCCCAACAGGATCTTTGCTCTGCCATGCATTGATAAACTACCTGGAAAAAGAGATGTAGAATGATATGACAGAGATTTTTTGATGATACAGAATTATTCAAAACTAAGGCTGATGGTGAAGAGTTGCAGACAAATCAAAATATTGATTGAATGGTTGACAGAATTGCAGCAACATTGGGTAATGATAAATACTGAATAATGTATCTAGAGAAAAATCCTCCATACTCTTATACAGGCCCTGAGGCTTGCTGAAGATTGATTCAAGAAAAATGTCCATGAAGCCAGAAATTAGTAAGGAGCTCCCCTGTGGCTGGTCTGCAGACTGCTACCTGGTGTAATGGGCACAATCTCCTAATTTTGGCTAAGGTCAGCCTTCAGTCATTATTCCAATAGCCAGTCAGATGAGGTAGGCTTTGTAGAGGCATTTTGGAAGTTTGGGCTTGGTACAAAGGAAATGTCTTTTCTTCATAGTGCAGGTGCTGGGATGCAGCAGCAGGAAAAGGGCCAGCTGGTGGAGGGCTCTAGCAAGTTGTCATCCAGTGCCTAAAGTTGTTGTCCAGGAGCCTTAAGGCTTCAGGAGCCTTTTCCATCCTTGAGTGATAGGAGAGTGTAAAGTCTGGGTCCAGAAAGACCACTGGGCCAGGGCACATTGATCACACATCCAACTTCTTTGGGAGGAGATTGGAGCATGTGCTCTTGAAAAAGTGAAAGGGTACCAGGAAGCTTGTTAGCTCTTCTGGCAGAGAATTACACCCCTCTAACAGTTCCACAGGCAATGCAAGAAGAAAGGACTCTCTATGTACACCTTTTCTCTCTGGATCCAGTTCATTCTGGCTCTTGCCCAGCCTTGTGGGATTGACCACAAATGGAGACTGGGAACAGCTGGAGCTGTAAGAGGAGGTTTAAGCAGGGAAGATAACACCGAGTGCTGGCATTGTTTCAGCATCTAGGTGAAGACCTAATTGAAAGGCAGGGAATCTTTCCTTCCTCAGATGACAGAAATCAGACCCAAGACCTTGATTTTATTGAAAGGTGGTAGCCAAGTATTTGTATCTTTAGAATGGATTTTTTTCTGGCATCTTCTAAGGTGGTCTCTTCCCTCTCACCAACTGTATTCCAGAGGACCATATCCAGGGCTTTCTCAAGGACTCAAGATTCCTGATATTGATGGTTGTTACCTTCTTATATCACTGTCTCCACACACAGGCGATGAGTGCAGGAGTGACCTCCTAATGATGTGAAGGAACCTGCCCCTGTCATGAATTAGGTTTGCTGATTTTGTCCCCTAGGATAAATTTCCAGCACTTGCTGATGGATGTCTGTGGAAGGATGGCTGGGAAAACTGGGCATGGAATGATCAGGATACAAAAGGCAGTGAGCGAGGGGAAGAAAGTAGGAAAAGATTAGCAGGAGAGGAAATGGTATCTTCTCTCAAGATGTCCCTCTTTATCCCTGCTAAGGAACATTTCTTGTGTTTGGTGGCTTTGGCCAGCTGTAAGCATACCTGTTGTAAGCACCATCTTAGAACCTACTGGAGCTTTATGATGGTACTGTGGAGGGAAACATCTTTGGATAGTCAGCAACTTCCGTGATTTAAAAGGACCTCATTCCTTTTTCCTGGTCTGAGGGACAATCTCTTTAGGCTTGTCCTGGGACCTAGCACAGGAAGAAGCAGTTTTTTCCCTGGTAAGACATGAACTTTATAGAGGGATCATTTTAAAAACACAACAAAGAACTTACCCAGTCTTCCCCATTCCAAGCAGTACCACCAGCACGTGGCTCAGTCTCACTCTGACAACTGTGGGTTCCCCATGTGGATGGTGAAGGAATTTCTTGCAGGGAGAAGGGGTTTGGATTATGGGGGGAAAAGAGCACTTTTGGGGAGGAAGGAAAGAGGGAAGAAAGCTGTATGAGTGGAACAGGTTCTGGTCATATTGTATCGATTAATGTGTGCCCAACCCACTGATTCATATGCAGGTAAGATCAGTCCATCTGCCTGTGCAGGCTGTGGGCTTGGTTTGCGTGGTAGCCATTTGAGATTGATAGTCCTGTCATGTACCAAGAGCAAAGAACTTGAGGCCAAGGAAGTGAAGACTCAATTTGACCCAGCAGTCAGCACAGAGAAAAGGTAATATGTCATACAGCTGATCTGTCACAAATCCAATTAGTAAACCAAGAATCACAGTAATAAGAGTTGCAAATAGTTCATAGGCTAAAGTATGTTCACACAAACAAAATGTCTGTAGAACAGCTATGACTAGTTAGTTAATTAAAATGATAGATTTACTGTAATTTATGAGTGAAACTAGATTCTAAATTCACTGAGTGCGTAAATGATTGGAAATGATTAATTGGCTTTTATTAAATGAGAGGGAGGACTAGAGAGTGCTGTGTTCTGAGCAACTGACATGTGATAATGACTGCTCCTGCAGAAAAGTATAATAGAAAGTCATCTGAGTCACTCATTAACATCTACCACTGCCCTTTCTGTAAATTATAAGTCATTAAAGCCCAATATAGCTACTCTGGAATTTAAATAATAATTTGTACCTTACTAAAATGTTTTATTTTATTTTACTGTAGTAGTCTTAGAGGCTGAAACTTATTTTGAGCAGGTTGGGGAAAGTAAACCTGATCCAGAAAGCCAAAGCCTTGTTTTATATTACTGTATTGAGGGATAAAAATTATTTTAAAGTGTTTCATTGTCAATTCACTTCTTGGTTTCACTGCAAAGAGAGATGATTTTCCTGGCAGTTCAACATGTATTTTCTAAGAATAGAGTGAGAACATCACCTAGTTTTTTACAGATCATCAGACATCCACCAGTTGGGGGAACTTTGTGTTGGGTTGAATTTAAATCAGCAGTTTAGATGTGAAAGACTCAATATCTCATTAGCAATCCCTTGATCCACCCAGTTCCCCTGGGTGCTGTTTTAGAATGATAATCCCAATCATTCTTCAAATCTTTATAAGCTATCAGTTTTAAGTACAACTCTCAGAAGATAAGGCTTCCTGCTAGTTAGTTTTACCATAAAAAACCCCCACAACACCCCAAACCAAAAAAAAAAGCAACACAGGTGAGCTAGGGGCTTTGATCAGACAGGTATTCTTTTTAAGTCAGATTTAGTCATTTTAGATTTTGTTTCTACATGTCTTACTATACTAGGGAGTCATCCAGATATAGTATTAAAAAAAGGGTAAAGAGCTTCAAAATGAACCTCTTAGCCAATTTATATTGGCTTGAGTGCTTGAAAAAGTGCAATAAATCTATTCTTTAATGTACAGAATTATTTTTATCTTGACATAAAGGTAATCTCCAGGTACCTTAAATTTACCAGAAAAGGATCATAGACTTGGTTGAATCAACTAACCTTCAAAATCTCCTTTAAAATTCAAAAATCCTCTGACAAAGCACTGAGACTTTCTTTAAAAGTCTCATTGTCACTATCTCGCTTGTGATAATAGTTTCCTTAATAGAGTGCCACTCATGTTACTTGTTCTCTCTGTTATGTGGTGAGGGCCTTTGTGGGTCTTTGCTGAAAGCTGGATTTGCTGGTGTCAACAGAATTGAGTTTATTCCTTTTCCTGGAACAGTAATGAGATCATCTCATCAGCTTTGTGTTGTGACATGATTAAGTTTGCACTGTGACTCAGTTACCTTGTCCTGGAGGACAAAGTTGTAACATTGGTGGGCATAGGAGCAAAAGACAGGATCTTGTGGCAGGCATCCAGGTGCTCATTCTGCATCTGAAACCATTGTGTTTTTAAAGGAAAACAGTGTAAGAATATGTAATGACATCTTGTTTAATAAGAATCTCTCTGCCTGCATTTCTGTAACTGTTAATATTTAAATTATTGACCGAATCAGGTTAAGTGTAAGGGCTGCAACATCTAATTTTAAGGCACACCTTGTTAATGGTAATTCTGCAAGGGCAAATGCGAAACACTGATGTAGTTATCTGCACATCAGGAAAAATGCCTGAGAGATTTTCACTAGAAAACTCTAAAAGAAAGCAAATTGCTTTATGAAGTTAAAAATGCTTTATTTGTAACCTGTGCATATTTATTATTAATACCTTCACGTGATAATAGTGCTTTATGATTTTTTTCCTATAGTCAAAGTGACAATAAGAGGGAAAAATACCCAGTTCACAGCCTGATTAGATCATAGCTGAAAGCTGGATTGTGGGCAGCAGGTTTTTACACAGATCAATAGGACTGTCTCTTCAGCTGAAGCCAAGACTACAGAAGTGTTGTAAGCCAGGTGCTGTAAGCCAGGTGTGAGATTCACAGCCCAATCTGCGTGGGCAAATTTTGTCAGAACCTTTGCATTCAATAGGGTTGTCTTTGGTCAGTGCAATCCATTCCTTCAACACTACGTTCACCCACGAGATAAAAGCAAAATTGTATAAAAAGAAAATGTTTGTTCCTCTGCTCATACTGAGATACAACATATTTTGAGATAACAAAAGCTTTCTACCTGAAAGACTTAATCATGTAATTCAAGATGGAAGTTTAACTTGTCTCAGCAAGCATTTCATGGCAAAATAAACACAGCATCACAAAGCTGGTTAACATTCAGCCACAGCTGCTGGCCTCATATTTATTAATTTTTTTCCCTAGGACTTGCTCTGCACTTTTAGAGAAAAGTCACTTCCCTAATTTTTTCTCAGTAGACATTGACTTCTAGGCTGTTTGTTCAAGATAAGCATCAAAATGAGAATGCAAAGGTCAATCTCTGCTGTATTAGAGAGTTACAAAGAAACGGTCAGTTTGTCTTCCATAGAATGTTCTCCAATCCAAATTAAATTACTTCCTATAGGATTAGGGTTTTCTTTGGAAATTCAGCAGATTTTGTGTTTATAGGACTGACTCTACCTTTACTGTGTACTTTGCTGAAAGTTTTCTTCTTTCTACCTCTTTATCTCCATCTTTTAATGACAATGTCCATGAGCTCATGCTTAAGGCTCTGAGATGATGGCAGCAGTGGAGTTTGCCCTGCATGGTTCACCCTGCTGTCCCTACTCCACAGACCTAAAAACCTGTTTCAAACCTGGCCAGCATTTGCACAGTCACACCTTCATTGGCTGTTCCAGCTAGATGGGGAACCAGAGCAAGTGGGATCAAAACAGGGATTTATTCACCCCTTCCTGCTTTGAGGACAGGAACTACTGGCAAAAAAAATGTAGCAGGCAGTTGGAACAGGGACTTCTTAAATTTTTTTTTACTGTAGCAACTAAACCAAACAAAACCCGCTTGGACAACATAACTGATGACATAACTATTCTCAATTAAAATATGTTTTATAAAAATAAGGATGCATTAAAAAAGAATCCATCACGGTGCCATCAAGGCAAAGGAGTTGAAGAAGCTGTTGCTTGCTCAGTTGGAAATTAATGCTACCTTTGCTGAGATAACACAGCCAGCTGTATGGGCTCCCCCCATCTTTTACAGCACAAACTAAAATAGATCCCTATAAATCACCACAGAGGTGGTTCAAGCCAGCCCACTTAACACTGCCATGTAGTGAATGTGTATATATACATAGATTTCACATTCTAGCTAAGTAGTTGGTAATCTCCTGAACTGCTTTAGCTGAAGTGCTTGTGATTGCTTGACTCTTTACTTAATTGCATTATTTTAATTTAGCTAGCATTTGTTTAACTACATAATGGAGGAGATAAGCTGGGATATCTGTAACAGTGCTGTGGAGACAGAGCTTTCTATGTGGAGAGGATGAACAATTTAAACAGATATTTTATAACTTCTACACTAATTTCTTGACACTGTGGTATATTCCTCCTTGCCTTGTCAACTTTGGCAGTCTGGACATTTACACTGGGACAAAATTGTCCTTGCCATGGCCACGGCCTGCACAGACAACCAGTCTAAGTCCCCTTGTTCCATCTTCTGTAAAGTATTATGCAGAATTGTCACGCATTACCTTCTTCTTATACTGCCAGGGATGAGTTACCAGCTTACTTGAGTATTATCCTTAAATAAAATGAGTGTTGGTCTTCCCTGACTTCTATAATTAACAGTAAAGTATTATGTTGCCATTCATGCCACTAGTTAGAGACATCATGTTGGACTCATGGCCTTTGTATCTTTTTCTTCTATTGTTGATAGAAGACTGCCAGGTTAAGGATTGTGATCCTAACATAATAAGAGCACTTCATGCATGTGTGGAAATAGCAGTTGATAAGAAAAGATGAAGGTGACTGCACAGCACTGTGTTGACAGAAAAGGTGATTTATCTTCTCTTTGCAAGTTTCTGCTGGAAATCACTTAACCTTGTCTTAAAGCCCATTTGGTTTTGAAGTCTCAGCAAAGAAACTCCACAATGTTTATATTCATCTGTATTTTGAAATAAAATTATAAAGGACAATCGGATGGCATTATGTTGGAGATGTCTTCAAGAATTTCTCTTATGCACAGGAGCTAAATCTCCACAAATTGAGAAAAGCTTAAGAAAGTTCCCCCAGGAACCTTTTCCTGCCAGTCCTTGATGAAGCTGACAGTCAGCCAAGTGTGAGTTGAGGCAGAGAAGAAAATTGATGTGAACTCATCAAATCAGTTGTTTCTTGATGTCACTAAAACAGCAGGGCTCATAAACCATTACGTGTATGGAATCCAAACACAACTTAATGAACAGGCAAGTGTTGACAAAACCCAAAACCCAAATGTACTGATGACTTGTGGTTATCTGCAGTGTGAGGCACAGTGAGGGAGGATGACCTCTGAAGTAGCTGTGAATGCTTACTCACAACTTGGCTTACTGAACCATTCATTCTGTGTTAAGTATTGTTATGTTTATTTGGAATAAGTAGTGTAAGTCTGTAAGTATATGTGTGTCTGTGTTAAATGCACCATTGGACTGGCATTTTGGTTGATGGTTGTTTTCACAACTGACATTTTTCAATCTGCAACAGCTGCTCTTTAATGACACCGATGGGGATGGGAAAATCAAAAATGGGATCTGTTCTTAATTTTGGAGAGCACCAAGAATGTGAAGTCTTTATTCCAGCAGCTGGCATAGTTCAGACTCCATTTCCTGGGGGAAGCTACTTACCTATTTGTTTGGAACATGTTCACTTTCTGAGATACCCCCACAGCGATTATCACTGTGCCTATTTGGGTGCTGGGAGCCCAGTATGGTTATGAATAGGTACAGGAGCTGTCTAAAAAGAAATACTGCCGTGGTCAGCAATAGGATCCTTTCACACAGCTGTTTGGCTTTGGGTTGTGTGGTGAAACCGGCAGTTCTGAAACCTGCAACCTGTTTATTCAAATCAAAATTCGAGGCCAGTGTAATTCCCAATGACTATCACTGTTGTTTTCGTTATGGAGTCTTAATTCATTGTTTCTGTGAGCACAGAAGTATTGCTGGACTCATTTGGTGTTTCAGTGCACTGTAATTTTACATAGTGCAATACTGTTGAGATTGCCAAGCTGTGTCATTTGTTGGGCTCATTACTATTACTTCCTTTTGACCTCCTCTGTGTAATTACACATGGATGACTGACTTGCTGCTGTAAAGGTACATAAATGCAACTGGACTTGTTAAATGAAAAACAGACTAAAATGATTCTCTTCGAGGTCAGTGAGACCCAACGAGGTAGCTGTTTGCTCTCTGCCAGGCAGCCAGAGCCATCTGTCACATGACAATAAGCAAACATTGATTTCAGAAGTCCATTTGTTTTTGTGACAGTTTTTACAATTTTATTGAAATTGAACCATTATATAAAGCATATTTTTCCTCAGAAATTGGTGTTTATCCCTGTTAGGTCATTTACATTCCTAGATGCATTTTACATGAAGCATAAATACACTGATCCTTTTTTCCCCCATTAACAAAAATCTTAAGAGCATTTTTCTGGATTTCGGCAGGAGGAGGGGTGGTTTTGTTTTTCTCCTGTATATGCAAGACTATCCGTGTTTGGTACTTAAGGAAAGCCTCAAGGTGTCTGAGTTTTATGTGTCCCTGGAAATCAAGTCTGTAGAGGCTACAAAGGAACTAATGTTTCATGCTTTAATATTTAGCTCAAACTCATTGTTCAGAATGATTTTTCTAACAAGATTTTGCTACTCCTTTTATTCTTTACAAATGAGTTTTTCATAATTTGTGTTAATTCGTAATTTACCTCATCATATTCCTGCTTTTCTTTTAGAATAGTAAATCTAACTTATCAAGCCAAGTTATAGAGATGTGTAATTGTTGGAGTCTTGTGTTCAAGTCCAGATTATGACAAATGTGAGCATGAGCCATCTAATTTAGTTTCATCCACCATGGAAGCTGATCAATGCTATACAGAGGTTCTGCTCAGGGAGATTTAGAGATTTTGCATACTAGATCAGACTTGAATTGCACAGACAACTTGGACAGCTCTGTTCACATCACTGTCTTCATCAAGGCATAGTAGTCTTTTATCTTTATGAGGAGCATTTTAAAACAGGACAAGGAACAATGTCAGGCTGTAGATATCGTTTTTTGGAGGCTGTATGCATTAAACTTCAAATTCCTAACTGAGACTTCTTGGCTGTTCCTAGGGGTTTGCCCAGTTCACCTGAGCATCACTGTATGGCTGTTTTTAAGGGTTTGTGTCCTTAGACATAACAGCATTTATTAAATTGGTAATTGCTTGGTTGCTTGCATACTTCTCCTGTGTGGTAATTGCCATTTAAAGGTCAGCACTTTCCAATATGATCCAGGTGTCACTGGCTCTCCTAATAGCAAGAAGTTGAGTTATCTGTGGTAATGATTCTTACCCTTACAAGTGTGTACATGCTTGAAATTATTTGAATTGTCAAAACACATGCGGTGGGCAGGTGCCCACCATGCTGCTTTATCACTCACCAGCTGAACAGGGGAGAGAAAATCAGATAGAAAACCAGTCAGAGTTTGAGATAAGGCAGCTCACTAAAGCAAAAGCAAAGGTTTGCAGGCACACAAATGTGTGAGTGAAAGATCTCGATTTAGCTGTACTAGATGAACATGAAAACCACATGTATGTGAAAGTAAAGAATGTCATCCTTAACCCATGGAGCACATCAATGGAAGTTTGATATAACTCCAAAGAAACCTTTGCAGTTAGTCTATTTTGTGGTTTTACAGGGAGACATAAGGGTTGACAGATGTTGAAATTTGAGGATCTTATTCATAGATTGAATTATTAGGCCATAAAAGACAGTGTCACTGGAAAAAGAGTTATGGGAATCAACATTTAAGAAGTATTGGGAGTTACTTGTCAGAAGCTATTTTAGGAGAAAATCTGATTAGAGAAAGACTTTGAAAGATATTTGAACATGAGAGATTCAGAGAATGATTAACTTGAGGGGAAATCTAGATGTGCAGTGGATCTGTGTGTTGTTTTAGTGTTTGTTCATAACTATTTTTAGTTTGCTCTGCTTCACAACAACCAGGAGCCTCTATAGCAGCTCCTAAAAGAACACAAATATAGGATCTGAACTGTGGAGGAAGGAGGACGTTACAAGAGACTACCAGGATGAGGTGTACCTGGGAGGTGGTGGTCTCACCAGTTCCAGCAAGGTGAGGACAGGCAGCTGCTGGGAAGCTGCAGGAAGAGGGATCTAGGGCTTGCAAGTTTTGTGTAAGCTTAGTATGTGGCCCAATTTGGCTAAAGCTGATATTTGAGGCCAGCTGGGATCATTGTTTGGACAGAACAAAACTGGTCTGAAGTAGTACCTCAGGGAGTCATTGGCATGCAGGTGACAGACGAACCTGTGTTTGCAGATGAGATCACCAGCAAAAGGATGGCAAGTGCTTATTTCCAATGTCATATAGATGTTGGCTAGCTTCTGAGCATGCATAACTTGTCAGCACTGCAGCCCTATGTGGAAGTCTCCTGTAGCACCTTTGAGCCATGTTTTGCCAGACAGAACTGCAGTTTACTTTTGCTAATAAAGCTGTTGTGGTCAGCTGGCTGTATAATGCATGTAAAAAGGTTGCCCTATCCAGTTCTGTTAAGTCAAATATTTTAAACTCACTCATTAAAGAGGGTGGAAACTGCAATAATGGATATTTTCTGGATTGTAGAGACATTTCTAAAAGCGAACTGAGAACACCACTTGCAATAAAACTGAACTTTAAAAATCAAACAAGACAGAGAGTACCTTCTGTTCAATAATTACCCTGCAGTTTTACAACTCTTCTCTTATGTTTAGACAATGCCCCTTAGAGTTGAAAATTTTATAATTTTACAACAATCACAGAGCATGCCTCTGTGTGCAAAATGTATGTGCTGAAGGGCAGAGAATAGCCTCAAAGTGAATAGATGTCAAGAAACGTCCAAAATCAATTAACAATTATCTGTCATGTGGGAGACATTCCTTGTCTGCCTGTGAATAGTCCTCGAGCCAGTGTGGTGCTCAGACTGCTGGGAAACTGGGACAGTTCCAAGTTACCCGTAGGAATGGCTTTGAACTCAGAATAAACCTCCACACACATCTACAAATTAGAAGAAAACAAAACACCTAGAATGAAATCTTGGCCTTATCAAAATCAAAAGGTGTTTGTTGACTTCAGTGGAACAAGGATTTTGTCCATAAAGAGAGAAAAAAAAGATTCTTGAAGTCTAAAATCAGAGCTAAGCTGTCTGATGTAGTGTGGGGTTGGGTTTTTTTTTGGTCACAGATACCTGCTTGTTTTCACATGTATTTGCAGGATCTGAAGGCCACAAAGCCTTTGTAATTGTGTGTCTGCAATCCCTGACTGCAATATGCTTGCCAAAGCACACCTGGAACACTCATGCTTTTGTAAGCTTCATTTCTTGTTTTTATGGTCCAGCAGCATTGCTCAGGCCTGTTCAAGTGACTTGGCAATTAGTAACATAAATATAACTTGTCTGACTTGATTTGTTCTTCCCACACACACATTCTGTGTCTCTCTCCAGCTGGAACCGTGTGTAGAGAGAAGAGTAGCAAGGAAGCAATGCTGTGAAGGTTTTTACCCTTTTAGAATGAGCTCTCCTACACTATGGAGAGCAAAAATAACTTGTGGCCATCCTAGTGAGCATACTCTGTAGACACACTGCCCTTAGATGTTCCTCTGCTACACCAGCACAGCCTGCCTAGAGTTACCATTAATTTTCATTAAACAACCTGTAAATTGGCTGCACCTTAGTGCTTTAGAGGGTCCTATCCCACAGACCTGCTGGGAGCACATGTAAGTAATGTCAGATTAAACACCTCACAAAAGATCACTGTATATATCTGTGATTTTCATTGCTAGTTTTAGTTGTTTTGCTTTTATGTTTTAGAAAATTGGTGCCACAGATGTAAAATTGCCCTAATAGCTAGAGCACTTCACTGGTAAATGGGAGTTCATGTTTAACTTCTCCTACCTGGAGTGCCATGTTGCCAAGTCCCCATGTTATTCACTCCTTTTGGGGGAGCCATCCAAACCTCCCTGCCTCTCCCCATCTAGTGGACACCCTGCTGCAGCAGCAAAATGTGAGCCTCACTTGCCTAGAAAAGGGGAGAGGACTACAGGAGAGCCCAGGACCCCGTAGCCTGCTGTGGGGGCACTGAGAAAAGGTGTTGTGGTCTGTGCTGTCTGGACTGGGAGCTTTCACTGGATATGTTAGCAACCTGAGCTCCAGAGAAGAGAGTGAATGTGGGTAACTTCATTCTCAACATGAGGTTTCCATGTCCTTTGGCAGCAGCACTCCCCATGCACTGTGCAGGTATCTGGGTCCCTACTTGGGATTCCTCTCTGGGGGCTGATAATTAAATGTCATCATCACAGCCTCTACTTGATAGGCTCCAAATGCTTTATTGGGTCTGGCACTTCAGTACACAAAGGTAAGGCTATGTTACTTTTCAGAGTATTCAGGCCTACAGAAGTGAGAGATCCACCTGCTCTGTCATGGGAAAGGATGACATCACTTATTATAGTTCCTCTGGGCACTGCCAGCTTAGTGTGTATGTTTGGAGAGCAATTTATAATGAAATTAATGCTGGTATTTAATGAGTCCACAGCCAATGGATCTGTTAGTTTTAGTTCACCTGCATGGGTCCCTGGTTGCAGTATTTGCTGGGTTTTTGTGCTCCTTCATTGAGAAGGAATGGCTGCATATTTCTGGCCATGTCATCATGAGTTGTGAATGACAAACCAAGTGACATGATTTATTTGATTACTGCAGTGCTTGTGAATAGTTCAGCATTGACAGCCTGGGAGGAAAAGTATCATTAAATGCCCTGGGATAGGCATAAGATGGGTCACAACACTAGAAGGTTTTCCCCTCCAGCCCAGGCATTGTGCCTCATTTCTGAAGTTACCATCCCATTGACTTATTTGCTGAGCTGTCACATCAGCTATAGCAATGTTTTATAACGCCACTATATTTCTTGACATTTGTTCCTTAAAAAGTGGGAATAAGGTCACACTAAGCAGCTGTGAATAGCCATCAACTTTCAGTCACCACCAGCCTGTATGGCATTTGAAATAGTAGCTTTGGTTGGGGATGAAAGGCTCTGTGTCCTACTGGCAGTGCCTTCAGCCAGTCAAAGATGGAAGTAGGAATGAGAAGTCTGAGATGCATCTTTAAAATTGCAGGAACAGCACTTAGTATGAAGACATTATTTGAAAGAGTGTCTAGAGGGCAATAGGAGTGTCCTCAATTCTTTAATGTTTTTTAGTCTGGAAACTTAATTTTTAGTATTGTATTTCATGTCCTACATAGGGTCCCCATTAGTCCATAGAAAAAATGTGTTGCTGATTGTTTTACTGCAGTATTAGCTGAAGGTACAAGTTCCATTCACAGAACAGCTTCCAACAAGGGATAAGAGAGATTTTATTCACAGCATGTATCAATATTCAGGTGATGCTGACATTGGACCTATGAATAACTAGTAGTTCTGATAAATCAAACCACACCAGCTTCTGCCTTACCCATGTGGCTGCTTTCAGCCTGTGCTAGTAAAGTTGAGCAAGAACTGAGTACCTGTAATTAGCTTAATCATATTAAATTTTGATGAAAATGTAAGGAAGCGTCATTATTTGAGGTTAAAATATGTATGTTGGGAAAGAGAAAGAAACAGTTTGTGAGAAAGAGGTACATTTTGAGGTGTCTTGCTTGTATCTGTGTATATGGGCAAGGTAGTAGTTTGTTGAGCAAATGGTGAACATCCCCAGCAGCTGTTTATTTGCAAAGATGATACTTAAAGCTGAATATGCTCCCAAGACCTTTCTTCAACCAAGAAAAAGTTTCAAATATAAAGCTCTTTATTTTTGCATGATTTTCCTGTTTACTTCACAGACATCAAGTTTATGGTTCCCTTGAAACCTCAAGAAAGAAGAATTTGTTTCTCTTAAAAATAGTGAGAGGGTAGTTTACTGCCTAGGTAATTTCTCTCCATTGTAAATGACAAAACTACGACTAATCAGAGAAAGCAGTTCAGCATTATGAAACCAACCCTAAGAGAAGTAATTTGCCCTTAAGTTTCTAGGCTTTCTTGAAATTTGAATTGCAAAAATCCCTTCTTAGAGTAAGAATGCAAAACTCCTCGGTTTATTAGTGAAGTAGATATTCCAGTGGAAATGTTCTACATTCTAACTTTTTCTGCACTCATCTTTAGCAGCACCATAATATCTGAATGGTTTTCTGGAATTTTTTGGAAATACCAATTGTTATATATCAACCATGGTTTTCCTTATGGTTCACCCTTGCTTAACAGGTTTGAGGAGAAGAGAGCTACTGAATGGTTGTGGGCATAATAAAGAAAAGTAATTTTGAAATTCTTGTTAAATTGCAGTGAGTGTACAACTAAACGGAGATTTAATTACATTTTTAATTAAAGAAATAACTATTGATTATGTCATTGAATCTGTGTTGCAGCCAGCCCTAACAGCAATATTACAAGAGATCATTAATCTAGTTGTTAAAATACCAAATGAATGAGAGCTAGAACTGGTGTGGATAAAAGACGCAGCAATGGTGGGTAGAAGAAAAAGATAACAAAGTGAAAAGTACATTTATTTCTCAAATTTTGGTGACCGGTGGTTTTATGTCCTGTCATAATTTATTATAATCTATGGAACAAAAGGAAGATGAAACTGGAACAGTTTTTAAATAAGAAACATGAGTAAAGTTTCATCTTGAAAGTGAACAGTGATTCAGATAATATTTCTCACAAGCTCCTGTGAAGCAGGATGTAATCTGTCATGTGCAAAGACCTTCAAATTGCTCAGGGAGCAATCAGATCTACTCGGACTGAGATAAGAGCAAATAAGAGCCAGTGATCAGAGCATGGGAGTGCTGACAAAACCCATAGGCAACTGTGGCTGAGCTGGCTCCTGGGTGCTGGCAGCTCACCCTGTGTTCAACCTGCAGTTTTCCTGCTAGCACAGAGTTGGTCTCCTCCCAGGGCCATGGAGTGGGTGCCTGGTGGTGGATAGGAGGCATTTTTCTGGACACTGGTGATGAAGAGCTGGTGGGGAAGCCCCAGCTGCCCATGTAAATCTGTGCAACCCTGTTTGGTCTGGGCGAGTTCTCTGTGGGCATAGGTGGCTCTGCCGACTGGACAGGTTGGTTCTTCACCAACACCCCTTGGCTTGGATGAAGCTAGTAGTTGGCACTCTCAAGGAAATATGTTCTGAATTTGGGTTATACTTAATTTAAATGGACTGGAGGCAGCTCATGCTGATCCTTTCCCTCCTCGTGCTACCACTTTTACTGCTGAAGCATTTTGTTAGCCCAGGGAGTAGCCCCTGTGGATGGATACCATGGGAGCCCATTGCTTGTGGTTGAAAGCTGCTCTGCACAGTGAATTCTAACAGGGAGGTGATGAAATGATCTCATGGGTGCTTCTGTTTCAGTCTTTTACATTTCTGTGCATATAAAGCCATTTTAATCCTTTCTATTCAAGTGCATTGTATGCACAGAAATGTGTTCTTAACAGTGACACAAGGCATGCTGCAGCATGGGCAGGCTTATAGTCAGACCCCATGACTCAGTTGGACTAAGTTATTGTTTGAAATGGATCATTTTAGAATTAAACCTTTTTCTTCATACCAGATTTTATAGTTGAATATATTTTGAATGTTCTCTGTATTATGCCATTGGCTATTTTGTAAAGAGACCGTGAGGGTTGTATAAATGCCAGCACCCAAAAGTTAGTATGTAGTAGAATGAGAGATATCTGTAACCTTTATTTGACCTGGTAGTTTTATGGAGCAAGATTCAGTCCTAGTGACCTTCCTTCCCTGTGACCTCTTAGCTTTTAAAGTGTGCAGGATAAACAAGGGGCATGAATGTGGAAAGTGCAAGGAATGTGGCAGTAGCTGGTGAGCTGCAGGAGTAGCAGGGAAATGTTTGGTTGAGGCATGACCACTCCTTAGGAACAGAAGGCAGTGTCTTGTGGTGAAACTACTTTTCTCCCTGTGTTGCTCCTATTATACGTGGTGGTGTTCTCACATTCAGAACCCAGATTACAAAACATTTTCTGTGTCTAGCTGGTAACATATAGAGAAGACTGAATTTCTGAAATATAAACTGAGAGAATCAGATATAAACCTCAAGAGAGTAAAAAGGTTTAACCATCTGTAATTAGGATTTACCAATTAATTGTGTTTAGGTAATGGCATCCTTGGGTTTTTTCCAACACACAGGATATGTTTTGGTTTACTTCAGGCTAGTCCCTGTTCTCTGTAAGTGCTAAACTACAGGATGTTACGATTATAGATGTAGTGACACTTATTGCAGAATCACTGCTGATAAATTACAGTGGGATGGCAGCTGTAAATACAGCTTCTGTTGTGATTTAAGAGGGAGATGTGAGGGCGTGTTGCCCCGATGCTGGATCAATGGTAAATAGAGCCAGCCACAGCACGCTAAAGCTTACAAGTCCTTGCCAGATTTTGGGATTAGAAGTCATAGTTTCAAGCATTAACTCCTCTGGTATCAAAGTAATCAGCTGGTCTGGTCCTCCCCTTTTCCTTTTTCTTCAGCCAAGATTGATTTACCTTTGCAAGCAGGAACTGACACGCAAACCAGGTTTTTTTAGTAATTTTTTTGAGATACAAGAGCTTTTCAGTAAGCTGCCAATTATTCAGTGTCTGTTCAAGCTACAGTGCATAAAACTTCATGTCGTGTTCCCCGTGACCTTCCTGTTCACCTGCTTAACCATCAGGAAATGTGGAGCTGTCTGGTGCTGTGTACTTGTACTGCTTCAGGCTGGAGAAACAATAAACCAGTCATTGTGGATTCATGTAATAAACCACACCAGCAGCAAAAGCAGCTATAATCAGGATTCATTTGACACAAAAGGGCAAATAGCTTTGGTCACTCAGCCCCCTGCTCTGTAGGTGACAGTCCTGTGCAGGTAACACTCCTAATGACTGATGAGAAAAATTTCCAGATGCAGTTGCCAGCTTTGCCGTGACTTTAACCTGGTTCCTCTCAGACAAACCCCACATGCCCTGATCTGAAGGCTGGTAGAAGCTTGATTACTTTTTCCCTGAAGTAAGAAATGAAAATAACTGTGTCCCCAAGATATCCCTGGGATTCAGACTAAATGGGGCTTGTATTTGCATTGATACTAAGGATGAAATCAGGATTGGCAGACTGTGATATGTGAATTTGCACACATACAGGGACTCAGGACGTGGGTGAATATTGTTAACTAAGCCATTTTAGATGGTCTCTGCCTAAAGTTCAGTAAAAGGGACTTTCTCATCACTCTCTTCAATGTCACATTCCATTTACAATTGTAATAAATGCTGTAACTTGTTTCCTTCTCTCTTATCCCACAAAAATGACAGAGAAGAATCTTTTGCTAAGCCTTTGGTAAAGGTGCTTTCTTTTTGTTCCAGATAACTTCAAACAAGAAGCACTCGGAGAGCCTGAGGAATGATGGTGATGCTCTTATCCAGGCTCTGGAGAGCCTGGCCCAAACTGCCAGGTGAGTTCCCTCAGGCTTTCAGGAATTTCCAGGGCTGAGAGCACTCGCCTCCTCTTTTGTCTGCAATGGTCTTCTGTAATTCTGTGCAGTAAGAGCTTCTCAGGTTTCTGTCCCTGGCCCCCCTCCCTGCACTGCTCTCCTCCAAAGTCTCCTCTGTCAGAGCCTGCGGCACGCTTTGATCCCCAGCTGCTGCAGTCTGGCTCCATGCGTGTGTCGATTCTGTGGAATTCTTTTTTTTTTAAATTTATTATTTTATTCCAAACCTTGGTCCCTCTGTCAGGGGTTCTTGGCAGAGTGGGTTGCATGCACAATGTGACATTTGTGCCCCGTGTTAAGGTAGCTGTGGCTGATGCACTTGCAAGCTGATTCCTTTCAAATGTTCGGCTGAAGAACAGACCTGCTTTTGTTTAAGAATACCTGTGGCTTCTGCAGAAGGCACCAGACTTAGGGGAATGACTTGACCTTCTCTACAAGAACAGAGGTGCTAGTCCCAACAAACTGGCCAAAGTTTAGCTCATCTGCCACAGACTTTCCCTTATCTAATCCACCTTGGACATATGAATGAATGAATGGCTGTTCTCTGCCTCTCGAAACAAATTTTATGCTTCTGCTGGGGGCTGTTGGGCCTCATTCCACTCCTGGTTGAACTAAAATTCATAGAGAAATTGTAGTTCCGAGGTCAGTTTTTGAAACACTAAGATAATCTTTGCAGTGCTCTTTGTCCTCCCAAATGCAGGGTTTTGGGAAAACTGGCTCCTCAACATTATGGCAGAGTGTACCGTGTGTTGGAAGGAAGGGGGGATGTGGGCAGACATGGAGAGGAAATGTTGGGATGTGGCAAGTGCAAGGAGATGCACACTGAGGACCAGCCAAACCTGTTGAGAGCAGTCAGCATCCCTCTCACACACTCAGCTGCTGACTTACAGGGGTTTGTATGACACGTTAAATTATCTCACTAAAATATAATGTCAGCTCTCCCCGAGGAAGACACAGGCACCACCACTGAAAATGAGAGTGGGGGAAGATGGGGTTGTCCTCTGTTAGAAACAACTTTCACTCTAGCATTTCAGCATTAGATGCACCAGGCAGCCCAGCTCAATTGTCTTTGAGTTTTGCTTTTCTGGCTTCCTCAGTAGTCTGTTGGAGTCTGTACATTTCTCTATACAGAAAAACACATGCTACAGAGCCCAGATAAACAGCACTCACTATAATTTAACACAAGATGCTCAGTAGATCAAATTCCAGCTGATGCCATTGAGGACTGTTCTGATACAGTAAGGTGATCCAGGTTCCTCTGCTGTGCCAAGCTCCTGCACTGTAACAGCAACAAGGGAGCCCCTGAGAACTCATGGATTTCACTTCCCCTCCTTCCCTTCTTTAGGGAACACATGTCCCTATCCATTTGCCTCCAGAGGAGACTGAGAGGGATTCAGCCTGGTTCTTGGGGCTGTAATGGACTCAGACATGCATAAATTGGCAACAGGCAGGCAGAGGAAGCCTGGAATTAGGAAGCTTTATCAGACTTAGCTGAAATGACATTTATTTATGGAAGGTGTAGATATTCTGCCTTCTCCTCAGATTTCCTTATGTGGCATTTTCCCCAAAATATTCCTTGTGACATTATAAACTTGGTCTCCTCACCTGTGCTTTGAACCTGGTTAAGGAGCCTTTCTGTATGTCCTGCAGAACTGGAAATATTTTAGAGGCAGCTACAGCCAAGATCTAGGCCATCCTTGGAGTAGTCTAAACTCCCAGGCCCTTCCATCCACATATCACCACTGGTTTGAATTACTTGAGGAGTGTTTTTGCTTTGCTCATTTCTTACAAACAGGTTTCTAATCTCTCCCTCTTCCTGTGTGTCAGAAGGGGAATTCCAGGCAAGCAATCAGGTGCCAAGAGAAGGGCACTGGTTGGATTGAAAGCTGCTTTCAGTGTTCCCCTGCCACCATGTAGAACCCATGGATTGTCAAACTCTCTCTCAGGGATGCTTCCTGAGCTAGTTGGAACAGGCAGTTTTAAGAATGACATGACCAACCCATTTTGCTTAGTAACAACCTGGAATCAAATCCGTGCTTTAAAATTTGGGACCATGGACATTTATTTTTCAGTAAAGGCAATTGCTAAGATGAATTTGCTTCTGATAACTGATTTAAACTGCTGCTTATTAAGACATTGGCTTATGTAGTGTGAACTGATCATTTAGATTTTCTGGTTAGCTCTGTATTCCCAAAATGTGGAGTACCAGTAGATATTGTCATTAGCAGCAATGAAGGAAGTTGCAGTTTGATCTGCTGACGTCCTTTCTAAGCTATAGATGAGGAATGGGAGTCCATAAAAAAACTAAAAGGACTTGATTCTGTGGACTAGGAGTAATGTTCCAATGCTAGGAATAAAAATGTGTTTCCAGAAGAAAAAATTAGGCAAAATATATATAATAAAACCTTAGGTGAGGAAGCAAAGGGCGGCAGTGCAGTGCTGTGGTTGGAGGGGCAGTTGCTTCTCCTTGCAGGAGGTGTGCAACACCTGGAGTGGAAGTGCCTGCCTGTGCAGAGCAGTGCTGCAGAGAGGGCTCTGTGTGTGTGTGTGTGTGTGTGTGTGTGTGTGTGTGTGTGTGTGTGTGTATACTTCTTTCTGCCAAGCTGAAAGTGTGCGTGTGAGGAGTCTCAGGGTGTAGGATAAATTCTGTCTGGTTTTTTTTACAGAGGAGGTTGAGTGAGGTAGCAGTTACAGGGAGTTCGAGCTGAAACTCATTTCTATTCGAGATTTGCTATAGGGCAGAATCACTGGTTACATGTTACTGCTTAACAGAAAAGCAAGTAGAGAGTGCTACTCAGAATTTTCTAGCATAGACAGAGGCAAATGTGGAATTTGAAAAAAAAATTTTTTTCTCCTGAGGATGTCTAATAAGTGTTACTGTTTTTAATTCCTAGCTCTCACGTTGACATTGCTGTTGCTTCCTTGGCATTTGAAATTCTGAGCACAGTGGAAAATGAAAATATCAAGACTCCCAAGTGAACCATTTTTGACGAGCCTTCTGAAATGTGCAGGTTGTACCCTCGGTCCTGCAGGAACACCTTCAGATGAGCTGAGCATTTAGCAGTCTGTGCTGCAGCATATGCAGAATTTGGGCGGGCTCAGGAAGGGGGTGGTTTGTTTTTTAAACCCCTGTAAGGATGAATTCTTGGTTACTATTTTGCCTTGCTGGCATTACATGATGTAGCTCAAGTATTTGATAGTTTGAAAGCGTTAATTAAATAAATAGCAGAGTTACTTCACAATATAAAGTGTTTCACTATTTCAAGCTGCTGTTAGAAATGCTCATTTATGTTTTGGACCAGGTGACTGCCTTGGCTGTTCATCTTAAGGGGTCACCTCATGCTTGTGACTGGCACAAGAAAATACCTTTTTAACAAGACAGACAATATTGTTCACCTCAAGCAACCAGTACCAACCACTGTGATCACACAAGAGGCTGTGTGTGTGGCGTGTAAGGATGGTAGATGTTACCCAGGTTTCTACTCAGCAGCCTTTTGTGTGCCCTTCCTTTGCCTAGCACTGCACAGCTTAAGCTACAGGGGTGGAGT
The DNA here is from genome assembly GCA_013396995.1 of Dicaeum eximium. Lineage (NCBI taxonomy): Eukaryota > Metazoa > Chordata > Aves > Passeriformes > Dicaeidae > Dicaeum > Dicaeum eximium. Next base: position 299,690 of record VWZP01004948.1, read on the forward strand.
GCTGTTCTCAGCTGCCAACGCTCCTGGCTGCAGTTCCTTGAGAACAGGTGTGATGATGACCCTGGCAGTTTGTCAAATCCCCAGTAAAAGTTGGTACCCTAGGAAAGCTCCTCTAGAGCTTGCAGATCCCATGGTGTGTGAAGTTAAATTCTTTTCCACATGTGCTGTGGTTGATGTCTGTCAGTCTGTCAGTGCACCCACCAAGTACAGGTGCCTGTAAGAGTGGCTGCTACACCCCTGCTCTTGGACGGCCCCGTTACCCAGAGTATGCGGATGCAAGCAAACAGCCCCAGGTAAACAGATTTTGCCTTGTGTGTCTTACAGGAATTGTTTTCTTACATTACTTCAAATACCACTATCTTTCATAGCTTAACAGCTGGAGTTACTAGAAAGAGGGAAGAGTTAAGTGCGTGCTGGCTATTATTTGTTGTAGTGTTTTACAGTAGAAGTCTAGCAGCTAAGTGTGGCTGAGGAATAAAGCTGAATTCCTTGTGTGGAGCCCTCTCCCTCTGCAGCAGAAGGGGAAACAGGCTGGTGTGGCTCCCTTCAGCTCTCAGCATCTTGAGCCAGGAGCCTCTGCAGCAAAGCCTGCTCTGATCTCCTGCTGGCAAACTGCTGCCTGCAGTGGCTGTGTCTGGAATGCTGCTCCCACAGAGCTGGTGACAGCTGCACGGTGCACACGTGCAGTCTGCGGCTGAGCCGGCAGTCTCACAACCACTCTGTCCCCTTGCAGTCACACAGGTGCTGCCTCAAGGGAAGCCAGTTACACGCAGGTCTCGTCTTGCACAGCAGCTGAACACTGAGGACACCTGAAAAGGGCTTTGAACCAGCTGTGGATAAAGGATCTTTCGCTGAGTCTTAGTGCTGAGGGCACCTGTGAGGGGAACTGAGGCTGTTCACCCTTTGCAAGGCCCAGAGATGTGGGGCTGGCAGGCCTGGCACAAAGTGGAGCTGCCTCACACCTGGCTAGACCTGCGGAACAAAGCCGGGGCAGACCCAGTGCCTCAGAGGACTGCAGCAGGAAACCTCCAGGCTATGAAGGGTAACTGTGCCAGAGTGGGATCAAAGAGGTAAATTATTCTTGGCTCCCTCCACTAAAGTGGTTGTGCAAGTCCAGGACTATTTCTTAACACACAAATATAGTTTGTGATTTGAAATAATTTGACACAGAATGAATTAAAAGTTTACTTTAATTTTGAACCATTTTATAACTGCATTTTTCTCATGAAGCATCTGTATCACAGCAGGCTACAATAACTTTGGGATAAAAGGCAACTGGTAAACTGTCCAATACAAGGTTCCAAATAAACAGTTCTTACTGGCCCCTACCCAGACATATCCCAGATAAAGTTTTTGATCAAAAACATGAAATAGATCCACCTGCTTATTTTAAGCATATTAAAAAGGAAACTAATTGGACCATTTCTATTTGTCTAGTTTTTTATACAAAAAGGCTACACAATGTTACACTTTATTCAGAATACAGTTAGAGCGATTATGAATTAGTGTTCTACACCTTTACTCAATCCTTAAAAATTAGAAACTGCTGTAGCATATTCACTATAACTTAATACTACGAGAGACTTTAAAAAAAACTAACAACAATTACTGCAAAAAGAAAGGCTACTTCCAAAGCAAGCAAGGTCAGTACCATTACAGAGATTTAAAAAAAATAATAAATTTTTAACAAGCAAGGCTAGGGTTTGATAAATTCCATCTTGCAATTCATTCTTGTGCATTCTTCGTTTCTTGAATCACTCCCAAAATCCATTTGTATTATTACTCCTCGACCAAAAAGGACCAGAACAAAAAGTTTACTTCAATTGTTCCCATAGGAAACTCAGCTTGGTTAGTGTGTCAGGCACTTTCTGAGATACTAGCCCACCCCTCGAGCCCTCTCAGCAACTCTACAGGCCAATCAATGCAAGTTCACTCAGATGATACAGCTGCAAAGAGAAAAAAAACACAGGTGTCAGTGCTCCTGAGTTGTAAAGGGCTGTTGTAACACAAAGACTGCATGAAGCCGGTGCACAAGACGTTACAGTTAATTACTTCCACACTTCACGGCAGAAGTCAGTTTGGAGTGTGCTCATTTTGTGTTTCCAGAGCATTTATGCATTATTCTGGCACACTGGGACCCAGTCGAGCCAATCCCTCCCTGCCAACCAAGTCCACAGTCCAGTCAGCTGTTTTTCTCTTTTTGTTTTGTTTTTAAATTCAAACTTGGAGCTTCTTACCTAAAGGATGATTTACAGGTCAGTATCGAACCAGGCCAACTGATTACTGTCACCTGGAGGCAGCCCATCCATAAGGTCCTGGGCATGGCCAAGATCTGGCAGACCATCAACTGGGTAGTCAGCACCAGGGTGGTGGCCACCCATTTCATGTTCCATCATAGGGTCCATACCCAAGGCATCCTGACCGTATCCGCCAGAGTGGAAAGAACGGTAGCTAGGATCTAAGAAAGTTAAAGGTGGCAGAGGGAAAAAAAGCATAATGTTAACAGATGTTAGATGCATCAGAAGCTGCAAGTATCAGTGTGTGAGGAGATCGTGTAGCCATCTAATTGTTTTCTAGTTCAGCCAAGTTCAACACAATCTGGTGCCTGCCCTTAATGGCTATTCCATTGTTCGGAAAAGCCTTCCAGTAGGATTCTGCAGACAAAGCACACTGCAGTCAGAAGCACGAGCAGATTCCAGCCAAGCCATTAGTCTGCACAATCAACAGTACTAAAATTCAACAATACTGCAGCAAAACCAGGCTCCAAGACTGTAGACTTGCTTCTGAAAGACTACTCAAAAATAGCTCAGAATCCTTAGGGATAGGCTTGCGTTCAAATCTATAGACACTTACAGACTAATATGCATTCAATACCAGCTTCGTTGTTTTAAAGAAAAACTGCACTATTGGAATTGTCAAGTCCATTTGTAAGGAATGGAAAAGATTTCTGGAAACAACAGCTCAGCAGGAGGTGTTCCCACAGGACTCAGACAAGAGACACTGGTTTTGCATGTTCATACGGCTCCCATTTCAGTGCTGCCAGTGGTGTTGCAGAAATGGATTATTTGAACTGGCAGTTCCCCATCTGCCTGTCAGTTTGCAATACCTTGCTGAAGAGTAAATTCACTCTTCACTCATTTGCAGTTCTCCTTTAAAATCTATGACTTGACTTCATCCAATTGAAAGTTTAGTCAAGGGGAACGGAAGACACATACCATCTGGGCGGTATCCAAGAGGCTCTCCCTGGGCACCGATATCCAGTCCGAGATCTGCTGTCTGTGTGTACACAAAGAATTACAAAACAGTTTTAACATCAGATCTTTCAGCCACCACCAGTCATTCTGAGTTTGAAAAGTTCTGAAGCTTGCCCCAAACCCCTCTGAACAACTCCTCTGCAGTGAACACTGCAGCACTGCTACCAACATGAAATGCCTTTTTAACTAAGTATCTGCATCCAACATGTAATAGCCAGATTTAGGAATCCACAGATCACTGGAAGGAGGGTTCTGTCTGGGAGTGAAAAAGATGGGGTAGGTCTAGGAACACTCCTCAGGTACACCTGTCCAGATTCTGCAAGTCAGATATTCCCAAGCCAGCAACAGAGCTTTTAAGAGTTCTGAAGGAACCTCTCCTATTTCTTCAATTACAGAAGTAATTGCCTGCCTACAGAGCAATTGCCTAACTCCAATCTCGAAGAGATATCCCATTTTAGCTTTTTCCCCCATGCACCCTTGTGGTAGATACTGATTTTAGGAAAACAGAAAAGTAAGCACTGAAATAATAGAAATTAGAGGCTATTGCCCCTTATGTAGTAGATACATACAAGACAAGACAAGCTAGGCTCCTGAATCGTAAGAATTTGTGGGAAGACAAAGAATGAGGGAAACCATCCCTGTATCCCATGCATACAGATGGACTTCAGTCTCAATTTACTGTGTAGTCCATTAAAAATGAAAAAAAAAAAAAAAGCCATGTGTGATAATGAGCCTGCAAAAATATCCAAGTCTGAAATCTCAGTTCTCAGGACAAGTTGCATTCCCAGCCCAAGATTACTAATCCTGCATTGTTGGCTTGAAAGAAACCTCACAGCATATGTTTTATGTTTATGTTTCACTCATATCACTCATGTTTCTATTTGTGTATCCAGAGTTCATTATGTTTTGACAAGCAACACAGAAAAGTACAAAGTTCTCGTATACAGCTTTGCACACTAGCAAGCATAATGAGCATTACATACTTCAGCAGCAGCAGCAGAGAACAGACTCTTCCTGTCTGCCAGGGAAAAAGCAGCTTGAAGGCTGCTTACCACAGGTTCACTGCACCTGAATGCAGAGAGTAAAGAAGGTGCAGCCACCACACAGCTGTGTAAAGCTGGGCCCGTATCACTGATGGCCTTTACACTTCACTGGTGGAAGGAGGGAGAACACGGAGTGAACTCTCCACAGGAAACTGTTAACACAGATCACAGAACTCACCTCGTTCCAAGCCATTGGCTCAGTTCGGAACAGGGAGCTTGTCAACTCAACCGAAAGTCGCTTCTTATAGTCCTGTGGTTTGTCCTCAGACATTCTGAACAGCACTGCAGCTGCGTAGGTTGCTGCCGAAAGGAAGAGTGATTTTAGTAGGGGTCAAGACTTCTATCAGCTCTTCTAACACAAGTATGAAACTTCAAGTTCACTTACCAACACCCTCATTCCTAGAATGAAGCAGTTCTGTTAAAGGAGCAGTTGCACCTTCAGCTTCGATTGCTTCAGCTGCCTCCTTGTCTTGAGCCAGTTCACAAAGTACACCCGCAGCTACTCTCTGGATATTCTCGATGGGAGAGTACAGCAACTGCAACCAAAACACAAGGGTTCTTTTAGCTCTTCCACTTAAAACCAGCTCTTCAACCCACTCTGACTTAGCAGTTCTATCCAGGAAGCGTAAGAGCTGTTTTACTTCTTTTCCTAATGTGTACTATAGTGCTGACTTGAGCTCTCACTTACCTGCACGAATAGTGGAATGGTATTTAGACCCCTGATTACGATTCGATTATGAACATCGCGTGCGAGAATGTGCAGGGCTCCAGTGCAGCCCTCGACAATTTCTTCCATACGCACACCCTCCTAGTTAGGGAGAGAAAAGGCATTTTTCAATTTGAGATATTGTATACTCCCTTCTTAAGTGGCTGTCAAAAAGGCAATCAGCAGTTCCAGCTAATCATCCAAATTCGTCCCCTGCACTTACCCCCTTCCCGTAAGCACTGGCCTTCAAACTTAACATCCCGGCTATGAGTCAGCCAGGTGTGCCCACCCAAACTCAGTACGTGAAGCATCCCAGCGGAACGCCTCAGTGGCTTTTATTATTAAAATCCCCTCTGATAACACCAGCTCTTTTTCTACAGCCTGGATTAGCCTGGCAGTTACTAAGATGGAACCAGCAGTTACCAGTAGCAAAGAGGTCCCTCCCTGCCTCTGCACTAGTTAACTACACTCCTGTACTAGTAGATGCTGCTTCCGTTTGCTGTGCTAAGCAAACTCCCCCTTTGTTAATGTGTTTAACAGGATAAAAATAATCCAGTTGAGACTGATCTTGCCACACGGACCTGGAACCCTAAGAGGTAAGAAGCACGGAGCTGGCACAACTTCTCAGTACTTTTACAGGTCTAATCGCCCTTGCCAATACACAATAAGCTGTAACAGCATTCTTAAACCCATTCTTCTGAGAAGGAGAAGGGACTTCTGGTTTCTTGGTAGACAATTACTTGCCTTGCCAGAGTAGGCAGTACCAGAATTTCTGTGAGCTCTAACATTCAGAATTAGATGCTCAAGAGGTTATTAAAATAAGAACCAAGGTTTGTTTTGGCATTCTGATTTAAGAAGAATCTCAGGTCTGCCAAGACAGCTATCAGCACACAGAGAATAATGTGAACTAGAGCAAATAAGACAACAGTTCTTTAGGCCAAGCACTACAGGGCTGAGGTGCACTGACAAACGAGGAGTTGGCAAGAACTCTGAGAGATGCAGTGTCGGGGAGGGCACTCACCACGAACTGCTGTTGTGTCCCGCCCATGGAAGTGCGTCGCTGGGTATCCTGGTGTGCTCTAACCAGCAACTGCACTAGCCTTGGAATAGCACCTTGTTCACGCAGCGGGGCGTGGTTTGCAGGACACAGAGCCAGGTTGCGGATCAAGCCAACAGTAGCCTGCAGGTAAGGAACACGTGGGGAATAAAAGAGCAAGAGGGGTGTGCTTGATGTTAGTGACTTCGTCTCAAATGTTTAAATCTCTACCAGAAAACACTAAGTTGCTCAACTGAACAACTTCTGCAGCAGACAAATTGTATCTCCAATACCTTGGAAACAAAGTATTTTTCACCTTTAAAGTTACATTTTAAAAAGCAACAGTTCTCAGTTTCAGCTCTGGCAGCTTTTAACTATTATTTACCTTGATCAAAGGCCAGTGTGAGGGTGGGTGCAACAGCTTTACCACCACTGGGAGTCCATAATGGAGACGAACTGCATTTTGAGCCATCTCTGCTTCTTGGTGTCTGCTGGTGAGGTGACGGAGCGCACAAATCGCAGGTTCCGTGATGTCTTCCCTATCTCCAGCCCGGAGAACTGTGCGCACGAGAGCCTCGATGCCACCAACCTGGCACACCATCATCTTGTTCTTGTAATTGTTGCAGGTAAGGTTAGAAAGGATGCCAGCGGCACAGGTCACAACATTAATGTCATCTGATCCTAAAAGCTGAACTAAAGTTCCTAGGAGGCCTTCCATGCCCTCCTGCAGGAGGAAAAAGAAGGAAGAAAAAGTTAAGTCTTTTTTTTTTTCACTATGTTGACTTTTGCTCTTGATCCCTCAGACAAGCCCCTTACCTGCTTTGTTGCAGCATCTGACAGATTTCTCAGAGTCCAGAGACAGTTCTGGACAAGACGCTGGCTTGGATCTGTGAGGTGGAGCCCCAGAGCTTGCATCCCACCTGGAAGATGGTACAGATTTGACACCATTGCTCAGATTTGACACCATACTCTGATGTTCACCTTGTGAGCAGTTGGGTCCTTCTCTTCCTTGACATCTGAGAGCAAACTCTCACAAGCTTTTGGATCCTTCTTGTCGTTAATATCACAATATGGCTGGGCCCTAGCCCTTCTTCACATAGGAAAATAACAACCCCCTGAAATCCCCTGAGTGACACTGGGCCTTTTAAATATGTGCATATTCTCAGGGATGCATTCTGACAACATTCAGCCACTAATACCACACAGTTAACAAAACAGTGGAGTTACCAAAAACAGCCAGCCTTTTATACTTCAATATACTAAAGGCCTCCAAACCTGGCAATGGACTTAAGGACCGACCCAAGTTTGTTTTTTGATGCTGGCAGTTTCTGTTCTTGATGGAATGAACTGATCCCAAAGCACTATGTAGATTTTTAAGTTAGAATGAGTACAATGTACTTACCAGCCTCAACAATAGCAGGTTTGTTGCTCGAGCAGACTGACAACACCTTCAGCACCCTACTTGTGGTCCACAATAGTTTCTCATAAGTATAGGTCCTCATTATGTTTACTAAAGCCTGGGGTCCGCCACTTGCCAGAATAATCAGCTGAAAGACGGCAAAAATAATATTTGTCTGTCACTTCCTACACATGTCAGCAGGTAGTAAATGTTGCTGGCTTACACCCCTCATGGTTACAGTTCCCTAAAAAATCATTCCCATCTGCTTATGTGAACTGTAAGTTTTACAGTCTCACTAGAATCACAGCAGCATTTCTGCAAGATAATTCCTGTATCCCTCCCCTCTTGCAAAGTCAGGACTGGCAAAAGCCAGTGGCATGTGGCTGAAGAGTCAGAGTCAGAAAGTCAGTACACAAGAACTGTCAGGCCATTCATCCCAAGCTTGCTCATTTTAACTACTTCAGCACCAGAGGCACCTACCTTACTTTCTTGATTGCCATATGCTAAAATCTGAAGGCAGTCTGTTGTGATGGCCAAGAATTTGACGTTTGTCTTGTTGAGCAAGGCCACCATTTTCTGCAGCCCACCAGCAAGACGGACAGCCATCTTGGCTCCTTCCTGATGTAACAGGAGATTGTGAAGAGTTGTAATGGCATAGAACAGCACAGAGTCTACTGGGGACCTAAAGAAGGGAAAATCCTCATGAGTACCTGCTCCTAGCAGACTCAACTGCAAAACACAAGTACTGCCTCAAGGGTGCACATACCCCAGCATTTTAACCAAGGCAGGGATGCCTCCTGATTTGAAGATTGCCAGCAAGCCTTCGCGGTGATGTGAGAGGTTGTGTAGTGTCCCTGCAGTACACCGGGCTGTCTCCACGTCGTTTGTGTTTTGCATGGTACGTACGATGGCAGACACCATCTGAGGAGATCTCATAATGGCGTGGCGAGACGCTTCCTTTTTGGACAGCTGATGAACCATAACTGCAGCCTTGTTCACCACCACCTAACACAAGCGTTTGAATAAAGCTTTTAGTTTTAAGGCCATTGAAGGTGCCCCAAAAGCAAGCTTTACCCAGGCAAAGAAAATACTTACCTGGTCCTCATCATTCAACAATTTGGTCAGCTCTGGGATTGCACGAGTTGCAAGTTCAGCATCATCTTGGTAATTTATCAAATTAACAACAGCATGTTTTAACATCTGGGATGGCTCAGCCAGGCGTTGCACGTTAGTTGGATGAGCTGCATCAAACTGTGTGGATGGGATTTGCATTCCTTCATCCAGGGTTTCAGGGAACATAGCTGCACGCACCCTCTGAGCTCTAGTCATTGCATACTGGCCATCAATATCTGAAAACAAGGCAAGTAATAATAACTTCAAACCAGGAATAAAGAGATTGGCAATCATCCAGATTGGAGGTAACTGAGTAGTTAGGTTGCTGTATTGTTAAACTGCCTGCCCGAGCAAACCACTGTGATAGAAAAGGCCTTACCTGCAACTTGCTCCTGGGTGAAGGACTGAGAGAATCCCTGTTCCCACTCGTACAGCACTTGTGTTGTGTCCACATCTTCTTCCTCAGGATTTCCCTTGCCACTCAAGGAGGGAGCAGTTGTTGTGGCACCAGAATGGATACCAGAGTCCAGATATGATTGCTGCTGCCAATGACTGACTGCTGCTTTTCTGTCTGGCTCCATTGCCATATCCAGCTCCATCAAGTCAGCTGTAAGAAATCAGTGGTGAACAATAAAGTTTAGTTCAATTATTCCAGCATGTATTAATCCCACAAGAGATGACAGAGATTTAGAATTAAAATAAGCTGTTATAATCAACTTCCTCAACCCAGCATGGCAAGTGAGCAGCAACTTTAAACTGAGTCTTTACGTTGAACCAGTGCAGACACGTCAACCTGAGGAGCAGGCGGAACAATCATTGCTATTGTGGCTGTCCTGACCTTACAACAAACAACAAACTTGTCAGAAGGGTGGATTTCCAGTGTAAGGTATTAATTACTGTAATAGAGCAGATGTTATTCAACCAAAGTGACTTCGAAAAGTTGAAAAGAGAGGGATAAGGAGTCTTCTAGGTTCTAGTAAGAGAAACTGTAATGCATTACGTACCTTGAGTTGCCATGTTCCTTGCTATGCTCCCAGAACGCTTTCTTGCACCCTTTCAGAGATCCTAAAAAAGAGCAAGGTTAGAACTTATTAAACACCAATCAGACCTAGTAAGACAAGATTTCACATTAGAACACTGAAATTGCAAACTAAGACTTGGAACATCTTGCCATTTCATTAGTACAGTGAGTAGTAATACTCATACTCAAATGCTAATTGGCAAACCCCCATGGACAGACATGCAAAAGAACATGATGTATCATCCAGACTTCTTCTGTCAGGTTATGTGTTAAGATACTCTCTTAGAGCTGTAAGAGAACAAGAATTGAAGACTGATCATGACAGAGCTATTGTTTACTTCTCTATCTTTGCATAAGATGAAGTCCGGACATTAAATTCCAGAGTTTGGAAATTCCACGAAGACAATGGCTAAATGACAGACTTCCTCATTTCCCTCAAAGATAAACTACTTAGAAGATACTAGAAAAACTGTCTGATACAGGTCTACAACATGAATTTTCATGGGCAAAGCTGAAATGACCATGTAAGGCAAGCTGCACAAAGACTACCTAAAGAGTTATAACTGCACCTCCTCCTTTATTTATTCCCTTCCTGTGCCATAAGAATAAAGGTTTCTTCCTAAAAAATCTCTTCCCTTAAGTTTAAAAAAAAACAAAACTCTTCTTCAGTTGAACACACATTGAGTCCCCGAACTGACTTTTATTTTTTGCACAGAAAGCCAAGATAACTGGGGCCAAGGAGGCTGAAATATGATCAAATGCCCTATATAAATTTTCACTATGCACTTCCATTCAGTATCACCAAGCAGCTTGGAAGTATTTGTACCATAAATGTGTATCTGTCTCTTCACTAACCCAGAAAGAGAAATTTGAGGCTACAGCTCCACAACAGGTCACTTTGATTTTAGTTGCTCCCCTTCCCCACAGAGTCCCACTGTTTCCAGCACAGACACGGAGCTGGTGACAGCCTATTCTGGGAGCCAGCCAAGCAGAAACATTTGTAGTGGTAGCTTGTGCAGGAAGCAAAACCATCTCTTGCAGCAATCAGCTTTCACTGTGCTGTTAGGTGTTAGAGCTGTGCTGATCAAAACATTCCTGCACAATGAAGTAAAGGCAGTACACTAATCCCTGAAAGGACAGGTCTGCACTGCTGCGTCAGGAGAACAAAGTCCGCCTGACACTGGATTTGTGCAAAGATAGATTTCCCGGTTTAAGAGTTTCCTTCAGGAGCACCTTTTTGAAAATCATAATTAAACAGAGGGCAGGCCTGCAGTTTTAAGTCTTGCTGGATAGGTAGGACAAACTTGTATTTCACTGACTCTGAGCCAGCTACGAGATACTCCAGCAGCTCCCGAGCAATCTTGTTGCTTGGCTGTAGAAATGCCAGCGCTGTTTGTCTCGAGTCTGCACTCCCACAACTTTTGGCAGCAACTCTTCCCCAGCTCTTTTAAAATGGATGATAGATCTGCATCTGCAGCAGATAAACAGCATTAAGCTGATATAAGACATTACACAACACACAATAAGCATCCTGCTGTGAAGCTGGAAACTCTAAACTGGTCCTTCTCCACAGCCTGGAAGAGACTGGCCAACTCAGAGTCTGCTCTTGACAAGGGGCATGGAGGATGTGCTGAAAATACTGACACTTTTCCCAGTCCCATATCCATGGATTCTTCCAACATGCTGTTAGGAGTTTGAGAGTAGTAGCGGCAAGGGGAAAGAAAAACTTAAGTCATGCTGTCAGTTCACGATTGATTAAACAATTCTAAGGAGTAGCTAAAAGTTGAGAAAGTGCCTATACAAAAGCTTGATAGCTCTCTGCAGGTCTTCTGCATCACTTTGGGAGTTCCATTAACACCTTCCAAACAGAAAGAAGGGAATAGCAGTAACACTAAAATTTGTATCTTTGTTCACTGTAGTCCTTACTCTAAGTCAGATGTGACATTTTGAATAAAAAATTTGGCATGTTCTAGTTGCTATATGAAATTTTCAATATGCTTAGCACAAAAAGGGTTTATTTTTACCATGAACTTTCCCATCTCCTCCCATCAGGACTGTGCTAAAAAAAGGATCATCAACCTGGTTTTGAAGTTGACTGGTTCATCTACCACCATGTTAAGAGCAGTGACTATGCTTTGAGACATTTGCTACCCCCTGAGATTTCCATATGCAATAAGGGGCTTGGGAAGAACATTTATAATTTTGTCTACTGTTGAATTCTGCATCAATGCAGGCAACTGGCTTATAGCAGCTGCACTCTGAAATTGCTGTTTCAATTTCAGCAGCCTGAAGAGATCAGAAGAGCAGCTCTATCATTAGGTAAAATTCAACAGACCAGAGTAGCCCCTGCGCAGCAGTGCTGTGCTGAAACAACACTGATGAACATCTACAAAATAGCAATGAAGAACACAAGTGTTCAGAAATGCATCACCATGCAGACATTCAGTCTTTGGAATGCTGACCCTTGATCAGCCTGTTCACTGCATCTAAAAGTTCCAACATCATGATCTGTGTTTCATACACCTGTAGCCCCCCAGCAGTTCCTGGCAGCTTTTAAAAATTATTATTTAGATGAGGAATTTGGTTTAGTCCTGAAAGTTCAAACTAACTGCCAAACAAAAGTAGCCAGGGTTTGGTTTTAGGTTTTCTGCACTTAAACATCATCTCATCTTTTCCTTCACATTCTTTTCTAATTTTACAAAGGGGTAAACTGAGTCCAGGCAAGCTACTGACTTTGTCTTCCTGTTTGTCACTCTCAAGGTTAACCAGCACATCTGCAAAGGGAGCGACAACACCAGGCTAGGTAACATTTGTGCTACTCATCTTCCTGACAAACTGGATCAGTACAAGGTCAGCCAAACACATCTCAACCACCAGGAAGAGACAGAAGGCCTTGGTACACTTCACAAACAAACTTGAGCATAGCTGCAAGTTTTACAATTTTTGAAGGCTAGCAGGCACTCAGAAGTGGGAATTCTGATAAATACTGCTTTATACAGTTCACATGAATGTACTGCTAGGAGTTATGGGACTCAACTCTTCTCAGAAAGCTCCTCCTGCCCCATGAGACTATCCACTTGCTTAGCAAGCATCATCAGCTTTGTGTTTAAATGAAGGTGGGGATTTTTTAGACTACATATTAAACAACTCATGTGAAGAGCAACTCAAGACCTTGCTGTATTACACGGCATCTGAGAGCTTAGAAGGCACATGAGCTAATATTTTCAAATTACTAGAGAAGACAATCCAATTTTCTTGATTTTCAAAAGGAATTTAAGAAGTATGAGGTATTATTTCTGATCATGTGTTTTTATTGGATATTGATTTCTGATTCTGAAGAATAGTTAGACATATGCCAAGAAAGTCAATGAGCCTACAGTAGTTCTGAAAAATTTTCTTCTTTAAGATTGACTCAAAAGACACCTGACTGATCTATTAAGCAGTTCCCTCCCCACCCCTGCCACTATTATAAAGCAAGTCAAAGTCTGCAATCTGCCACAAATCCTTTGTTTGAGAGCAGTATGTTACTAAAACTTGCACAAGAAATCCAGACTGATCCACTCAAACACCATCTATTACTGCACACAGACACCCCTCCTGACCATGTTATCCTGTTCTTTATCTCTGTCTCACCTGGGACAGCCCAAGCAACTGCATAATCTTCTGACAATCTCAGCAGTTAAAAATGTGTATCATCTACACACAAGGGGAGAGAAGTACCTGTACTGAAAAACAGTTTTTCTCCAAGTGCTCTGAAGTCATTGCAACCATTCCCAAGGTGCTACTGAAAGCAGCCTTTGGGTCTGATTTTATAACTGGTCTTAGCTGCTTGCCAATGATGTTACCTGTGTATCTGCTTTACAAAAATCCATAGCCAAAATATACAGGCAATAGCAGTTCCACAGATAGTAACACCAGGGAGCATTCTTTTTTATGACCCAAGTCTTTGTATTTCAGTTCTTAATGTAGCAGAAGCTTCCTAATTAACCTTCATTTTCAAGTTGGGAATTTGAAAAATATATTCAATTAAGGAATTAAAACAAATCACAACAAATAACCATTTTTAATCTTCCCCTGAAAGTTGTTAGCCTGTTTTGTAGAAAACAAAATGTGGGGGAGGAGGAATCATCCAAGTAAGACAATACTGACAGTGGAAGCATTAGGAAAAGAGCTTTCATAGTATTTAGGCAGGAGTGGCTGAACTGTCTCTAAGCGACTTTTGGTCTAACCTAAGCCCCACATACAAACACTCTTGCAACAGACAGACCTACTTCCACTGATCTTAGTCTTATGAAGACATGATCCAAACTGTTGTAAACTTCTAATTATTCCTTATTCTAATGTAGATAAAGTTCCCTCCTCCCATATCCACCCACAGGTTCAAAAGAAAACTGAGAATTTTATCTGGCTTTACTGAGCTCTGGTAAAAAGTACCTTTTCTAGGTGGTTTTGGAGGTCCTTTATGTACTAGATGCTTCTGTAAGATTGGTAAGAAGTCCTGGAAGCACAGTTTTGGTGTTGTGTGTTTTAAGGAATGTTAGAAACTTGTGGTAAGAATGACAGCCGGGGTTTATAATTTTTTGTAAAAAATGAACAGAAGATATTTTATTTGAAAATCGGTATAGAATGTGCTTGAATTTCACTCTTAAGATTGCATTTTTAAAAGACTTATTTTTCTTGTACAAAGATACCACAGAGAATTACAAACAACAGTTTTCCTGAAATACATTTCCATATCCAGTAAACAAGTACTAAAGAGCATTCCCATATTCTGTCTCGAATAGTAGCATTTGCAGTCCTCCGGCACCTTGTCCCCTCCAAAAGAAATAGCCATATACAGTGAGTGTAGATTATTTTGAAGTTAGTTATATGCAAGTATTAGGAGGCCTTGACTACTGGGAAATTAGTCACCCACCAATACTGACTTCTGCACACCAGTGCTTCAAGGACTGGAATGGACAAAAGCTACTATGAAACTCACTGCAGAGTGGCTCTTGAATAGTGGCTATGAGCTGTGAATTATCACATTAAACAAAGCAATGCACCACTTAGATATTTTTAGAGACAGAAAAATTAATGTTTACCTTATTATCAGTACTAGGAACTGAAGTATAAAACTCCATGTATTTTATATTAATGTCAGGCTTCCTCCTGCATTTAACAGGGTGATTTTTAATACTACGTAAAAATGTCTTTAAATGGCTCATGACAAGACACCTTAACCTAGTGGAAGAAACTTAGTATGTAATATCAAAAGGAAGCAAGTCAAACCATGCAGTCTCTTTCCTCTAAAAGGGGAAAAAAAACTATAGGCTTCCACAGCTTTAAAATTCTTCTACCTTTTTTTTGGGGTTACATGGTAGAAACATTCATCTATAGCCTTCACTACTACTTCAGAAGTGCCATGGCAAGAGATGAAGCAGCACTACTACATTTAAGTGTTGTGCCAAGATGTAGCAACTTGAACTATTTCAGAAGTTCCACTGAAAACTAAGAGCTACCAGTAATCTTGACCTCAATGCCACAGCGTGTGCCCACATTGAAATCCATCTTGCTGATCCTGGACTGCAACTGAACAAACTCATTAACTATACCTTGTGGCAAAATTGCTCTGGTCGTTTCTCCAAGCAACATTTGTTTGTTAGCATCATGCTTAAGCATATCCATCAGAGCACTAAGCTGTTCTTGCTTAGTGAAGTATTTCTCTTCTCTCCAGTGATAAACTCAGTATCCTGTGTAATCCATCCAGCTCAAATTTATCCAAGCAGGAATACTTCAGACAACACATTCTACTGATGCCTGCAGAAAGTTAGAAGATGCCTTGCAAACAGCAATACATTCTGTCTTAGATGTAGCTAATCAGATTGTAATAAATTTGACTCTGAACCCAGAATATGCAATAGTGTTAAAATGGTCTTTAAATTCTCTTAATAATAAAGACTGAAAGTCTAATGTTTGTTTTTCCTAATAAACTTCAGAAAATTAAGAAATCTGAGTATCTGCTTTACTGACCTCAGCAGTTAAAAGGTTCCAATTGCTAAGCCTTCAACATCCTTAAGACATGCTGGAAGAGGCAACAAATTTAGCTCAGAATAATGCACAGATTTAAAGTGGGAGAGGGGTGCAGATCTGCCAATGCTCACTGCAAGTCACCTCTATTTCAGCCACTCTTCTTTGCTGCTTCATTTCCAATTTATTATTTCCTTTTTCCTTCAGGCATCCCAGATTGCTATTACATCAACTGTCCTGGCTTCTCAGCCTTTGTCTTCTGCCTTTAGAAATTATCTGAAAACTCCTTTCTGTAACAAAGGAAGAAACCTCCCTACACTAGCTTTTGTAAGGCTTTTTTTAATAAGAGTTCACTTCATGCCACACACAAAATAACGTGCTGCCTCTTTATTTTCAGTTGTGTCAGCAATCTAAGACCAAGAATACAGAACAGAGCTCCTAGTCACATGCCCATTGGCTAAAGCAAACTACATGTAAGTATTTCTTTCTTGCTAGGCTTCTCCAAGTCGATTACAACTGCTTGATGGAACCGAAATGCAGGCAGTCTGGTAGCCTTGACTAGACTTAAACACTTGGTTAGCTGTATTTAAAAAGAGAACATATTCCTCAAAAAGGGTCTAATGAAGGAAAGACTTAGGTTACAAGTTCCAAAAAACTCAAGGCTTGTTCTGGAGTCAATAGAGTCTTAAGCAAATGTGACAGAGGAGGGAAAGGGGCCACAAGAGCTTTACAACAGCTAAAGTGGAACTGTAAAGTTCCAGTCTGCCAGACTTCACCTCTGGAGTACTACAGAGTGTTCCAATATAACAGGACACTCACCTGTTTTTGCCTTTCCCTTCCTCCTAAAAGAGAAAGCAGGCTGGGTCTCCTACCTAGCTTGCGATGTTCAACAACTCCTAAGTTTCAAGTGCACTTGAGACTATAATGTAAGTGTAGCAAGAGCCACACTTGGTTTTGCTCACCTAAAGTACGGAAAGCCACCCAGAATGTGGGCAGTTTTATCAATTGCTGAAGAGCAACTTTGCACAGACTGACAGTTCAGGTAACAAAAGGTCCCAGAAGTAGAGGTCAGAGATTTCACTGGCAGATGGGTCTTTTCCAGCTGCAGCCCTGTCCGTGCTGTGCTCTGAGCAGCTAACACAGCATGAAGGCACTAACAGCTTGTGCAATTCATCAGGGTCTTCACAGGCACTAAGGTTTAAGTACCCTTTTAAAAACAACCCATTAGGATTCTCAATAAAGCAAGAGCTAACAGTGGTCTGAGAGTCACTGTCAGCCAAAAAATACCTCAGATAACTAAAGTACAAAATTATGGCAACCTGGAAAAGAATTCAGAAAAAGCACATCAGTAAAGTTACTAAAAAAGAAATAAAAGTTAATCCTGGCACTGATCTGCACTATCATTCTGGAAGATGAACTTTGAAACTGTAGAACCTGCTAGGAAAGCCTCTCCAAACATGAAGCTGGCAATATCATATAAAGGTTCTCCTTTTGAAAGAAAGGAGAGGCGCAGTACTTCACTCTTTAGGACAGACTAGATTCTAGAGAAACTTTGGTAGAATTACAGACTGATGGGGCACACAGATATGTCTAAATGG
Organism: Dicaeum eximium; assembly: GCA_013396995.1. NCBI lineage: Eukaryota > Metazoa > Chordata > Aves > Passeriformes > Dicaeidae > Dicaeum > Dicaeum eximium. The sequence continues at coordinate 316,869 of VWZP01004948.1, forward strand.
ACTTGGTAGCAGTTACCTACCACCATCATTTCTTATCAGCAGTCCCCCACGTAATTTTGCTTGATGCTGGCCAGAGGCACATGGCTGTGCATCCTACACTATGTAAAGAAAGCACCTCTTCACACAGTCACATACTCTTACTCAAAACCACACTGCAGGAGCTGAAATTTCACAGCGCTGGATCTTGTCACTTCAGAAATTAAGTGTTTGGATCCACAGCAGTTATTCTGCCCTTAACCGAGAGAACATTCAGGAGTTACAAGAGGTCTGTCAAGCCAATCCTTTACATTCAACATCATGGGCAACCATACCAGCAGCTTCTAACAGGATCTGCAAACAAAACATTCTCTGTCCTAGGTATTTATTCATCCTTTCTAGAGACTTCTGGTTGTTTCTAAGAGCCATAAGCAGCAGCTGTGTTCAAGTTGACAAATCATCAGGTCATGTTTGAAAGTAATGATTTAAGAGAGCTTTTAATCTCTTTTCAGCAAGTATACCACAGCTAGTATACTAGCAAAAAATTCCACTTTATTAGTTGGCAAAATAGACCTCAAGCACCTAAGCATCCTCCTAACTGTCCAAGATGGGAACTGATGATAATTTTATGTGTTATGATGTGAAAACTGCTTCAAATACTTGAGAACAAAAGTAATGAACTTCCTCACAATGTACATATCAATCCCCTGACAGCAGTTTGTAGCTCAGTATTAGAGGTCTGGTATGATAGTTTCAAGTTTATGAACTTGCATTAAGTCATAACAAGATTATCAACCCAATTACTCTCATGTCTTAATTATTTTGACCAACTAAGTACCAGCAACACAAACAAGTAACCTCCAAACAGATACTAAGTCAGTTCTGCTCAGCAATGGATTTGGGATCTTTGGGTCACTGGCACACATTTCCCACTAGAGCTTTGTGCAGCATTCACTAAATTTGAGTATCCTCATGGCTGGTCAAAACATTGAGAGCAGTTTTATTATCACAGCTTAGAGAGCTCCTGCCTTTTATTTGCAAGACACAGATATGTACATTATGCATACTCCCATCTTCCTTAGCAAGGGATGAGCCAGTGTTTCTAGCCAAGTTTTAGTCTGTCAACAGGACTCACATAATAAATATGCAGTGGTTTACAGCTTTTGGTCCATGTACCCATACTTATCACTGACTAAGATGACTGTAGTAGAGAGCTGGCATAGACAGGATCAAAACTCATTCTTTAGTCTTATCTGGTCACATACAAAAAAAAAAGTTGCCATCCTGATCATTTAGAGGCACGTATGATAATTCAGACAAATATTATACCACATTTCATTTAACACTCAAAGTTCAGGAACAAAACCACTGCCAGCCCTCAAGTTTCCCTGCCCACACGGTTGGTTTTGTGTATCAAAAAGATCTTGGTTCTGCAGTCATTTAACACAATCACGTGCATCACTAACAACAGACACTGTTACAGAAATACCTTTCCGGCCTGTTTGTGCCTAACTTGAAACAGTCATTTCCACACCAATACAGGAACAACTTAGCAAACCATCTCTCTTCCAAGTGAGGAAGTATTTACCCATAATCCAGTTTCTTCTTAGACTGCAACCACATAGTCAGCCCCGAACTTGGATGTTAAACATTAATCTCCACGGTTTAAGACGCCAGAGTGGTTAGTCATAATTATACTGACAAAGTACTTATGAATCTGAAAGTGGCTGTCTTTGCTTGTCTGTCAGAACAACTCCGTATTTACAATAAGGCACACCAACACTCCAAAAAAGGACTGTTTAAACAACAAACATACTAATGAGGTCTGACACTAAAAGATGTTTCTTCAACTCACTCTTAATTAAGGCAAACTGACAAGGCAGCTGCACTTAGCAGCACCTTTAGGATGTTCAGATTTCTGGCCACTGGAGGGCACCTGAATTGTTGCCAGGACAATACGGAACTACTTGCTACAGTTGCTGCAGAGTTGGCAAACTTCTCCAATTTATACAAGTCTATTTAGCGCAGGCACAGAAATGCTGGTTCCAGCAAATACACTTACAGGGCCCACGGTGCATTTGCCAACTCCAGCGAAATCCAGCTAGCTCATACTGTTTTTTAAATGCAGCAACATAAGAGTATGAGATTAACTCCTTCACCCTTCTACATCAGTCCTCAAACAAGGCTCCGGAGTTAATTTAGTATTAAGTAACAGAGCAAGCACTTCACTTCTGCAATACCCATCCAGCCAATGTACATTGTTTCCTAAAGTCAACTTGGAACACGAAAACAAGGTTCTGCTGTAAAGCAGCATGTGCACCCATACTTCCCAAGGCAACAAAAGCACAGGAATTTGCTTTCACATCAGAGTAAACAGACTCATGAGGTCAGGCTGAGCTACAGGTATGTTTCACCTGCTCACCTCATCTACTTGGTGTTCCACACAGACAGAAATGCCAGAATTACACCTCTCTCCCTTGCACTTGAAGTTACCTGTCAGTGAAAAAAGAAAACCACAAAACCCCAAAAATTGAAACAACTTTTCTGGCACCTTTCTTCTCATGAGAGGCAGCACAGGCTACACAGTGCCAGCACAGTTTAACATATTACCCTCCTGGGCTAAAGCCTGATCACAGACTACAGCAAGTTTTACCTTGGAATCAAGTGCCAGAAATAGATATTAAAAGTAACCACCATCAGGCTGCCTTATGTTGGCAAGTCTAGCAAATTCAACTGGTGCTTAACTGGAAAATCAGAAATATTGCCCTGCCAGGAAAATAATTTTATCTAAAGAGACAAGAAGAGTCACACACAATACTTACTGCCAAGGAGTCTGCCATTTCTAGGTTCCCACCCAGTCAGCCAGCAAGGCACTGGGCTCAGAGCTTGCAAGTGCAGGTTCTGAGGACACAGGAGCAAGTCACAGCTGCCTGCACAGTTTCTCACAGGTTTTATCAGGCTTTGTGAAGTATGATGTTCAAGATAAGTAAGGTCAGTCCTGATTTTCCTGCCATGGTATGCAGGCTACCACAGCCACAGAACAAGTTTTGCTGCAGGCAACTGCATGATCACCACAACCCCTGCATTACCAGTTTAACTATGAAATAAGGTAAGCGATTTTGATTACTGCTGCATTTGCACACTAGTCTGCCTACTAGACAATACTCTGCAGAAACATCCTTATCCAGGAGTTTCAGACTGCACATTCTGACTTCCATTTCTGAGACAGAAGCCTCCGGCAGCTGTATTTCCTGCTCCATTCTTTCCACCCCTGAAAACACTGCAAAATCAGAACACCACTAGTACTACCCTCTTGTCTTAACATCCCCAAAACCTCAAGTTTAACTCTTCAGAACACAGTATTTCAGGGTGCTAATTCAGATGTAAAGTCACTACAGATGGACATGTGTTTCAGAAAAAAATCATTATGTCTGAAGGGCAACCAGGTCTCACAGCCAAGGTTTGGTAAGCCAGTTACTGACACACCACAGTGAGAGCAAAATGCTGGTGTCCAGAGGAGACATACACCATGCAAAGAGCCCACTCTATTTATAGCTTAGGCAAGAAAAAGGAAGCTTGGGTTGATAAGGGTGTAACACAGCATTTGAAGAACTGATTCTTCCAATCAAGCTTTATTTTGTATTATCCTTGCTCCTAGAATCTATCTTGCATGGCATTGTCCTTTCCAACACGGTGTTTTTACTTATTTTTCCCCTAGATCGTGAGAAATGATCAGCCATACAGACCAAAGTGAACATTCCCCTGGAATCAGTTTATACCTAAACAGAAAATACCTGAACTAAAAGATGAGCAAATACGGCATTTCTTTAGAACAACCCCAGAACAATGAGACACTCAACTGAACAGCTGAATTTAGAGAGCCTCAAACTCTTGCCTGAATAGCTAAGCAGCCTCATTTGCAGCAGTACCAGCCATCAGACAAACGACACAGCAGTCACATACCTGCAGCTGTCAGCACCTTTTTATCAAAAGTGCAAGATCAACATTAGGTTCCTGGACTGTTAGGTACTGAAATTCACATTACAACTTGGGCCAATACACACCAGTAAGTTTTGCCACTCGGGCTTTTCTTTGAGCCTGGCAGTAGTACCTTTTTGTCATTCAGAAGCAAAATCACAGCTAGGAAGTTGCTGTCTGATGTGTCTGAACTTAGGACCAAGAAAACCCTGACACTCTTTCAGCTAGTTTTCTCCTCTTCGCCTGTACTGTAGTCTCAGCACATAAAGATCCTGTTTTACTAAAACCCCTCCTTGATTTCCGTCCGTCGACCTCAGCATACCAGCCCAGCCTCTTTCCATTCACCACTTGCATACTTTGGGGGATGGGAGGACCACAGATGTCTGGAATATACAGAGTGTCAGAACAATGGCTGCTCCATGAGAAAGAGATCAAGAAGTAGCTGATTACAAAGATCAACACTGCTATTCCTAAAGTCACAAGTAAGTTGCCCGTGGTACCTTCACACAGTCTGTCCTTTCTTTCCAGTTAGGATGATCTTCAGAGAAGGTTTTTGGGCAGATACAAAAAGAAACGGCTCAACGTCCTACACTGAGTTTTAACTAAGAAAAAATTCAAGGTTTTGCTAAATTTAAGAAAACTTGCTGCTCTAGGAGCAGCTAATCATGCACAATAGAGATGAACTAAGCTTTGCTTAAAAAAAAAAAAAAAAACAAAAAACTAAACTAAACCAAACAACAAACCACAAAACAAAAACAACACACCTGGAGACCCTGTTCCTAGAAAAATAAGTGCCCTAGATAGTTCTGAGAGTAACCACAAGTCGATCCCCACCTCAGGAACGCGCCACTTCGGGAGGCCGGAGCCGCCCTGGTCCCCCCAGCCGGCCCCGGGAAGCAGCGGCCGCTTCCCCTCGCAGCGTGGGAGCCCCACACCGCCAGCAGCCCAAGGCATTCCCTACAACACCCCGGTGAGGTGGGTGTTAAAAAACTTAATTTGATCGCTCCCAGCTCCGGGGAAGCTTCATTTCGGTGACACCCAGAAGCAGCAGCATAGCCTCTCCGGCAAATATGCAATGCCACTAAGACCCAAACCCCACAAGGCAACAGATTAGTTATCTCCCGCTGTCTGCAGTGACCGTGATTAATTATATTCGGTACAAATAAATCCGTACCCTGCTCTCTTCGCTCTCCTATCGCCAAAGGGGATCTGCAGCCCACCGGCAAGTTAGTACTCCCCTAAAAGGGGAGGGGGAGGAACCTTTAAAATAATAATAAAAAAGGCTCATTAAAGTACTCCGGGCTGTGCAGCAGAGCCGGGCGCAGGGACTCGCCTTCTCCCACAGACCAGAGCAGCCACCCCCTCGCCCCAGGACGCGCTTCCCAAGAGACACCTCGGGAGCTGCAGCTGCCGCTCCTGCAGCCACGCAGCTGTCCGGANTTCGCTCACGGCGGTGTCCCCGCCGCTGGCTCCCGGGTGACGACCGTACGGGGCGGCGGTGTTTGTGTCCCCCGAGCGCCGCCGCCGCTGCTCCAACACCGAACCGAGCGAGAGGCTTAAAATGGCGTCGCTCACAAGGAGGTTCTTATAGCGAGCGGCGAGCTCGGCTGTGTATCCTGCCGCCGCGGCNCGGCCGCGGGGGTGCCCGGCCCGGGTTTGCCCCAAGTTCCCGCCGGAGAAAGCGGCACTAACGTTGGAGGAAGGGAGAGCGCAGGGTCCCCCCGGGCTCCGGCGGCGGCTGCTGCTGCCCGGGCGATCCCGGTCCGGTCCGTCTTTCCTTCCTCGTCCCCCCGCCTCCGCCGCCTCCTCCTCCTCCTCGCTCACGGCGGGGTCCCCGCCGCTGGCTCCCGGGTGACGACCGTACNACGAAGTTGCTGCTGCCCTGAGGGGTGTAGAAGCGGCGGGGGAGGGGATGCGGCTGAGGGGATCAGACCGGACTCCTGCTTTGGGAAGGAAAGCGGAGGGGCGGGGGGCAAAAGGCGAGTGTGACTCTCTCTGCCCTACTCCCTGCCACCTCTCCGTTTAATTTGGAGTTTCGTTGCCTGGGGATTTTAAATTTTTTTTTTAATTTTTAATTTTTTTTTTTTTTATGCACGGCATCAACTTTAGCGAAACTCCGGGTTCC
>VWZP01004948.1:323110-470215 GCA_013396995.1 Dicaeum eximium
GGGGCTCATCCCGGAGTTCGGGGCTCATCCCGGCCCGGGGCTCATCCCGGAGTTCGGGGCTCATCCCGGCCCGGGGCTCATCCCGGAGCCCGGGACAGCCCGTGAAGGTGGCGGCGGCCCCGCTCACGTCGGCGGAAACGCGCTCCCGCTCTGCCCTTGTAAATATTTGTCAGGAAGCAGTTGCCAAAGAAAGTATCTCGTTATGCAATTTTTTTTTTTTTAATGGGAGAAGCGAACTTCCCTCCCCCCCTCCCAACACCTCCTCCTCTCCGCCCGCCCCTCGCTTCTTTAGCGAGTCGTAAAAAACAGGAAAATCCGAATTGCACAAGGTTTTTTTGCGGCGTGTGAAGGCACGTCCGTGGCGGCCTCTTCTCGGCGTGCTCGGGCTTGCACAGCAGAATGTTTTACGGACTTTTTGCGTGCACCGTCTTGCAATGGCAAAGTCTGTGTTTAACATACCAGGAGGGGAAAATGCATTCACACCTCCCTCCACGTGAAACGAGGACCGTATACACAACGTGGATATGGAAAACATGCGTTGCCAGAGCGAAAGATGGATATTATTCTGTTCTCTCCGCAGTATAAATTTGTTTGGCACGAGCTGGTGTGGGAGGTTGAATTCTTGTTTTGCTTCTTGCAGCCTCTTGTCCCCCACGAGCCTCCAGTTTCTGCAGTTCCTGCAGCGGGGAGATGCGCGGTTCACAGAGGGGCTACCTTTATGCCTGGTTTTTTCCACTGATAATCCTGTTTTAAACAGGCTCTAAGTTTCTACTTAGAAAGTTGCAATTAAAGATTTGGTTTTTACCCCTTTGATTTATTCAGTCACATGTAGTGTTAGACTAAAGGAACTTCTTTCACAGTGCTGCTTGATTTTCACGTAAGCTGCTTTCTTTTGAATTTGGAGCTTTTTAAAACGGGATTTCTCCTGGGCCGGGGGTTTGTTGGGAGGATAATGTGAGGCTTGCTGCATACAAGAGACAAGGTGGAACTGGCATGGATCACAGGGGGGCCACAATCCAGTGGGGCAAGTGCAGCAGAGGGGTTCCAAGGGTGGGTTAGCTGTCACTACTTATATGGCATTGGAAAGGCAGCGGTGATTTTAAAAATCCTGTTTTCCTCCCCACTACTGCTGCCACTGAAGGGCACACCAGTCATTCACCCACCAGCCTCCCTCTGCTGTGGGCAACCTCTGGTGCCCACTAGTAAGGAAAAGAAATGCTAGCTGGACAAGCCTGAAGTTGGAGAATCGAGAAATGCAGCGGATAGCTGCCCATTTTGACAATACTGGTCAAAAGAAGGGCAAGAATTAGGGCAGCTGTTAGGCAAGAGCTGGCAAAGAAAATTCTGCCAGATCAGGCCAGTGGGCTGTGAGTGTTCATCACCTTCCTGGGGAGTTATTTGGTACAGCTATGAGCAGAAGGACCTTGTTCTTGACACTAGAAATTTGATTCCAATTTAAGATAAGAGACAGAGAAAATATTCCTGAAGATCGGCTTGAGCAATAACAAAAAGAGAAAAGGGTGTGGGGGGAAGAGTTAATTTCTTTGTCCATCTTCCTTTCTCAGCTGCCTTCTTCTACAACCTTGAGAAAATCTGCTCTGCCTCGGTTTCACCCTCTGTAAAATGGGAATAGTAATAGTGACAAACCCCTCCTTTTAGATCCCTGGATCAAAGGTACTATATAAGTTCAAAGTGCTGTTTCTATAGGGCATTATTGCCAAATTCACTATAAGCAATTCCATTGGGTACTTGATAACAACAGTAGAATCAGTCAAACGCCCTTGATGCATTGCATGGTCCCAGATACCTTTCAGAGCCTCTTTGTGTGCCATCCCACCCCCTGAGGTCTGCAGGGATGGGGCTTTTGGAGCCTGGATTTTGCAGGAGCAGGAGGGGTACAGTCCATGTCTTTGCTTCTGGCCCCTGAACTGCGGACCGCTTTTCTTTTTCACCTGACGAGGACAACTGGAACTAGACCTTTTAAAAACAGGTTTAAAACATACAACTTATCTATACATATATATATATATATATGTAAATTTTGTAAGGCCTTTAGTACCTAATGATTAACTCTTGTTGATTTTTGGATGCTTTACTTCTGCATGGGTTGTTGTAATTTTAATCTCTATTTGTTTCACTGCAAAGTGGTTAGGATACTTTTTACATCTAGACACTTATAGTTTGATTATTGAAATTTAGTTCTTATCAGCTTTGCAATTTTTAGCTATTAGGTAGCTAAACATTTTCTAAAATAGCACCTTAAAAAAATTCCCAAACCCCTACTTCAGGAAAACAAGTATCTTAATAGCCAAATTGAAATTATGATTAACTTGTCGGTGTTCTCTCAATCATAAAAATGTTTCTAAAGTACATTTTATGTTCCTAATTTTTCTAAAATGCAGTGTGTCAAGTTCCACTATCAAAACAAGAAGAGTAAATGTTATATGGAATATTACATATAATGTGCGGGGCTTCATCAGTAAATTCACAAACAGTCTGGTTATTTTTCCTCTTCTACTTTTTTTCCTTTCCTCCCCAAGAAGCACTGAGTGTGCCTATGCAGCTTCAGAAGTTTCCTCTGAGTGCTTTTATACTTTAATAGGTTTGTTTTGGTGGCAGTTTACTAGAAGAATATGCTGCAGACATATTTTTTTTTAAAAGGTCAAGCAGTTTCCTAACATGTCCATTGTGTATCCTTGCAGTAAGAAATTCTCAATGCAAAGGAGAGCTTCATGGTTGAATTTTAAAAGATAATGATTTAAATATTTTTGTTAACTCTTCTTTTTTTTTTTTCATCCTTAGCACTGCTTTTGGAGAGTCAACTTCTAATATGGTAAAAAGTAGGAAGCCCCTTAATTAAAAATAATAAACAGATAAATGTAAACTTAGATGGTCACCTTTCTTTCTGAAATCCTGGTGTTTAACTATGTTTGTAAGGAACATAGTAACAAATGAGTAGCCATGGTACTAATATGAGGACAAAGCAAAATTATCAATTACAGAAATATCTAGGGCTCTGGGCCTGAATCTTTGATTTCCCATATGGATCTTAAAAATGTATGCATAATTGGCTTCTAACTGTGCATGCTCTAGGAACATATTCAAGAATCAACTACAGATATTTTTTTTCAGACACTGACTAAATATATATTCACTTGTCAGCAAAAAGATACATCATTCGGATCCTCTTAACCAGAAAGAAAAAAAATAAAAGGAGCCTTCTTCCAGCAAAGTGAGGTTGTAGTGTATTAAAAAAGTCACATAGTCTCACTTTCATACAGGAGTGAAGAGGAAAAGAGAGGGGGATGCTTGCGATATTTAAGCACTTTGAAACACAAGACTAATCAATGTAACTTCTGCCTCATACCTGAGACCTACGTTTTATTAATACACATCAAGGTCTTTGCTAAAGTAGATAGCTATGCCATTCAGGCTCAGTTTACAGGGAAAACAATTGTTCTTTATGGACAAAGAAAAATAGAATTATTCAAAATAAAAATAATGGTGAGATTTTACTTTTCTCAAAAATTATGCAAAAAAAATGTGCCTGTGTATCTGGGTGATTTTGAAGGAAAGAAAGATCCTACAAATTAGTAATAAATTCGTACAGAAGATAATGATCAAAAAATCTTGTTAACTGGTTCAAATGACATAAATTGGAGTAGTCTGTAAATGTTGCTGCTAGCATCAGAAATAGAATTGTCATTGGCTACCAATTTGATTTTTTAAAAAAAGTTGTTATTTCCCTTTGTGTTCATTTTGGATAAATGCAATATGCCCTAATACTTCCTTCTTTAATTCAGTACACATGAATTCCTACAACAGTTTATTTATCAGGCATGTTTCAGAAACTAAGGTTAAAGTCTCCAGCTGATTTAGTAGCTGAGGCATTACTCATCAGAATATCTGATTACTGGCATATTAAGCAACGGAACAGACTAAACATGAAGCATTGCATCTCCCAGTATGTATATTTTAATTACTACTAGCCAAACAAATATCAAGATGACTTTATATTCAAAATTTAATGCATGATCATGTGAGCAAAAATCCACAATACTGATCAAAACATTGTCATCATCCTGTCTATGGCAGCACCTAAGTTTTCCTTTAAAATTTCTGTTTGCTTGTCTCTTAATGGTTATGGGTCTCACAGTCCTCATTTAAAACAATTGCAATGGTTGTGTTGAGGTACCCTGGCAGAAAAGATGTCCAAAAACACAGGAAAAAAATTACCAGTTGCAGAGGTGTGACACCGACCTCCTTCTTCCCTAAGCAAACTCTGTCCACATGAAACCCCTGGTTTCTGAGAGTTGTAACCCTTTAATTGTCAATACTCTAAATACATAGCTGTACTCATATAGGAAGCTGTCTTTAAGAAGGTTTCTGATCTATAATTTCGCCTTTTTCTTTCAATAGCTTTAGGCCAGATTTCCTTATTTCGAGTAATTGGCTCTAATATATAATCTTAAAACATAAGATAGTAAATCATTAAGACATGATTTTTCTGTTCAGACTACTCTTTCTTAATTACTGTGCAGTCTGAAAATATGAGACGATCAGAGTAGTAGTTTCATTTGAACAAGGCTGTGCGTGGATTAGGGCTTCAGAATTTCCTAATGCCGCAGAAAAATTCCCTCTCCCCTTCTAGCTGAAAGCCCCGAGCAGCTGTAAACACCTCATGCTTTCTAGAGGCTTGGCTCCCCTAACGCAGCCTGGTCATCTTACGAATCCACTGGTCAAATGAATTTCAATGACCAGTAATCAAAATTTTCCTTAAAGCCTGCAGCATGGAGGTTGTGGTGGCTGTAGCATTTGTGCAGTTATGGCAAGGAAGCGCTGCGTTTCTGGACACCTTGGTTCTCCATTTCTCACCCGCCTGAGATATGGGTGACACCATACTCCAGGCATATTTACGGACACCGCTGGAGAAAGGGTAGGAGCGATGGAGACAACAGCTAGAAACTCCAACACCACAACGCGATTACAGTATGTTTGCCTTTCCTCGCTCTTTCAATTCACAGTAAATTTCATTCCAGCTCTTAGAAATCATCATTCTTTCCCCCTTTTTATTTCAAAATGGTTGCATATTTTTCATTCACGAAAAGGTTAAAGGCGTTTCCCCATCGCAGGAGGGATTATCTTACCAGAGGATTCTGGGACTGCAGATGTATACTGCGGCAAAATCCTAAATTCATCGGCAAAAAAAAAATCATTTCCAGACCCCAGCTGCTAAAAATAATAGAATTATAGTAAATCATTGATAAGATTAAAACATAAAGCCATTTTTACATTCCAAAGTGCTCTAAAACATGAGTCTTTTCTCTTAATTCATTTCTTAAATAATGCAAATTTTAAAGTAGCTTTTCTATCCCAAGCACGCAGCGCCATGAAATCGATAATTTTTGATCTTTTGGTTAGTAGGCAACATGGTGAGCTATTGCAGTGACTGCAGGCAGCAGACATGTTCTTGTCAGCTAAAAATTTTCATATTGTTTTTGAGTCCATGGAGATTTGCGGATGGGATACAGCCAGTTATAGCTTCAGCTTGCGCTTTGCTGAGGGGACGTAAACCAGTACTGTTTTAGATGCATGTATAGATATAGATATATGTTTTAAAAACAAGAAGCATTACTGGATTTTAAACAAAAAATTATGTAAAAAGAATGGCTGGTGTGATTATAATCGCATCATGCAGGGTCCACGGTTTCCATTTAGTGAAATTTCGCAGAGGGCAACTTCTTAAGAACATCCCTGCTGTGCAGAGTGAAAAGCATGAACAAACCAAAGACAGAATTCATCTGTGTTTATATTTTACAGACAATGAAAAACCTACTCTTTGTATGCCTTTTTTTCCACCTTATTATTTCACGAAAACTGCAGCATTTTCCCCGCCCCCACCCGAACACTCACCACCCCAGCACTGCGGTGTTCGGTCTTTCTTTCTTTCTTTTTTTCCATCTCTTCTTCTTTTTTGCTTTCACAAATTCTGCACGCGCCATCTTTGTCTATTGTTACTCTTTTCTAATTTCTCTTGCCCATTCTCTTTCAAATCAGCTAATAAACAGAAGGCTAAATGCCTGATCAATGCTTATGCGTTATATTCTCCCCACCTTTTTTCTTTCTGAAAAATAAAATTTAAAAAAAACCCAAACCAACACCCCACGCCCCAAAATTTCTCTATTACCATAACCTGTTGTATACAGTGGTGACAAAAAACATTATTAACATAATAGCAACAGCTGCAGCCTAAATAGAAGCTATGAGATAATAAATGTGCTACAACAAATTAATTTGCTGCAGGTGCTTGTGCTCTGAACTGCGTAACCCAAGCCATTTCAAGTCTGAATACAATTATTATTCCCCCCACATGCTAAAACAAAGTGCAGAGCAAAATGTCCTGTTATTATAAATATCTTGTCCTGTTCCCCGAACATTTTTACCATCAGCAAAGAGTGGAAGAAAGGATTTTAAAACCTCAGTAGAAAGCTGTGGCATTTAAAAATATTTAACGAGGCTTCAAGTCATGTCCAGGCTTGAAGAGATAATGTCTGTTTAGGCATTAATTTGCACCTATTGTCTCTTAACCAGAGTTCTATAGGTAAGGATGCAGCGAGGTATTATATACATGCAATTGGCAAGGCAGGGGCTGTAAACATCTCATTAGTAACAGATGCATATTTGTGTGTGTTGGCTCTTCCATTTACTTCATTGCAGAGAAAAAAAAAATCTCTTTGCAATTTGGCTTGTATAATGAGCAGTGAACTAAGCAGGGGTTTTTACTGTTTTTTTTCTTCTGGTAAATGTAGTGTTTATGGAAGCCAGTTACTAGTTACCTCACAGGCATGTACCAGTAGCATGTTGCAGCATTCTTCAGACTATGAAGATGGGAAGTTAGATGAAGCCAAGTGGTCTCTTTTCATTTGGGCACTGTGTTGTAAAAATTAACCACGTGCTTCTTTCCTTATCTTTCCCCCCCCCCCTTTTTTTTTACTGTTCACAGACCTAATTGTCTGAAACTGGGTAAAAAGACAAAATTAGGGGCTCAGCTGTGCTGACTTTACTAGCTTTTTTCATCACCACAGCACATGCGCTGCTTTTTTAAATGTTTTCTTTGCAAATGTAATTAGGGGACTTGTGTGTTTTAAAAGATTGATTATTCTCACAGAGTAACCTTGAAACGTTCTTTCTACGATCGTGAAAAAAAAAAAAAAAGTATCGTGCGTATCCTAAGAGAACTAATCAAACTAATGCCTCACACAGGACGCTCCCCCGCAGTGCTTCGGCATCGCGTTGTGATGCTCAGAGGAGCCCGAGGAAGCCCCGGTGCCGAAGCAGGAGGGTGGTGCAGATGCAGAAATGCACTGAAACCCCGCAGCGGTGATGAGCAGCGCCTGCTCACATGAGGCGGCCTGGGGAGGTCAATGGGATTACTCAGGGGCAAATGTGACGTTACACAACTCATCCCTAAACTAGAATTTGCATGTGTCAAATCCCTTTTGCCCAATGAAGAAAACATATAATCAGTTAAGCAAAGATGTATATACCACGCCAGGGAAAATGGTTCTGGTTTTAAGGCTGCTTTTGTATCAAACTCCTGTTTCATTTTCTGCAGCTTCTTCATGTCTACTCCAGAGATCTGATTTTTAAGTTATTAGTTGGGCTCAGCTTCCATCTATGTCCGTAGCAATTTTCTTGGAGTAACAACTGGGATATGAATTCCTAAAATTAAGGTATTCATCTCCATAATAGTTCATGCTAATGTGTCTCCCAGTCATCATCCAAGTAAGTAAATAGCATTTCTGCATGTGAGGCACAGGGTGAAAATGTGCTTTCACAAACTTCCTTGCAGGTATTTCCACAGCTCAGTCAGTGTCTCCTTTCTCCTAAGTAAAGCTGGTGCCACAAATGAGTGGTTCTTTAGGCTCTTTTCCTCCAATTCCTGGTATTTTGCTTTTAAGAGTCAGAGTGCTATTCATATTCTCAAAGGATGTCCGTATTTTGTTGGTGGGTGATTTCAGTGGGGGAATTGGATCAATGTGCATCCATCTACCTGCTTCATGCTGCTTGCTGGAAGTACCCAAGCACTGTCTGGCTGAGGTTATCAGGACCACATCACAGAGGGGAGGAAAATACAAATCCAAACTGGAGATCTGAAGCAGGACTGAGGGGCAGGTTTTTGGGTTATTTAGGCAGGTAGTGGAGTACTCCATACCCTCCCTTGCTCCAGCTAGCAGGTGCTTTTGCAAATTTGCTGTCTGCCAAATAAAACACCTTGCCTGGCATTCGGCAGGAAAACTCAGAAACTATGGTTGGCCTAGGCCTACCCAGCAGAAATGCAAGTGTTGAAGAGCAGCAACTTCACACAACAAAACACTACACAGTGGAAATTATAGCTGGCTTCATTAAGAAAGCACATGCAACCTGATGAATTAAATGGAGGGGGAGAGAAGGTGCAACAAGCTGTTTATTTTCCATTACAAACCACTCCTCCCCCAGCAAAGAACAAAAATGAAGAGGAGAAATGCAGGTAGCTAATTGTAGGACAACCTGTGCAATGCAGATAGTGTGACTGGCAACTTTGTGTTGCTGTATATATGACTGTAACAAAGTAGAGATTATTTTTTGTTCATGGGCTAATGTGACTCAAGATTAAGCTTCACTGTGAATGTTGAGTGTGAGCCTTGCTGATGCTGAGCACCCAATCAAGACAGCATTTGTTGAGAGTTAAGGAATGCCAGCAGGAGTATCCTCATTAAAAACTAACAAACAAATAAGCCCCAAACTGAGAAATTGCATTAGTGCTTTATTATATCTGGTAATATCTGCCCTCCTGCATAATTATAAATGACTTTTTTTTTTTTTATTTACCTCCTCTAAGTTCCTGCAACCTGTGCTTATGCAGGTTCCATTTCTGCAAGCGTATTCTTTAGCACTAAAAATGTGAACATGAACGCATGAGTCTGAAGCCCTTTCCTGAGCTATACACAGATTCACCTGTTCACTGTTTGGGTTTGTACAATAATGTTTTGTTATTGTTTTGTGTCAATATTTGCTACTGAGCTGGCTCTGCCTTTTTTCTTCCACCCACTTTTCTCCCTGTGCACTGCCAGAGAAGTGTGATTTGAATGAAGCCATTCCCAGAGATATTGCTGTTCACAGCAGCATCATTGGCTATAATTTGTCAGGCAACACCCATGGGGCTGGAGGGGAGACAGCATGTGCAGGTACTGCTGTGTGTGCCCAGGGGTCCCTGCAACCCATCCTGGGCCAGCTCACTCCCCAGTCCAGAGAGGGCTGTGCCACATCTCAGGCCACAGGTGCTGTGTGGCTGGAGAGTTTTGAGCTGGGACATGGCTTTACAATTTCTGAGCTCTTCTTTCACTCCTCTGCAGGACTGGACAAGTCAGGCTCTCTTTCTGTGGATCAGATTTCCTGTAGTACAGAGGGATTTCTTGGAAACTGTCTTTGGGTGAAGCTTTCGGCTTTGGGCACCAAAACCTCTAGAGCAGGATTAGGGGAGGGGATCTGCCAACTTTGCCAACAGATTTATTTATCCCTGGTGCATGTGAAATCCTGTGGAACAGAGATAAAAGTTCTATGGTTTCTGGGAAGCCCTAAGTCAAAAGGTTGGGTTAGTAAGTATTTCTGCCTCATAAGGTTCTTCCTTTGTCTTCCCAGTCTTGCTCTGCTTGCCACTGCCTTTCTCAACCAGCAGATTCTCGCTCCCATTTAGAAGCCACAAAATTTCTCAAATTATTATTTTTTTGAAGCTGATTAATATCACTGCACAGTGGAGCCATTCTGCCACATACACAACATGGTGAGGCTTCCTGATGTGGTGTGTGCTGCAAAGAGACTCAAATATGGCTGAGCTTGTGCTGTGGAAAGAAGAAGGAGTTGATCAAGAGGTCCATTGTGGGAGAGATCCACAGCTTGAACAGGAAAAACCCAACAGGGGCAGGGGGGACATCAGCTGCCAGCACATCTCCTTTGAGGAGATAAGGTCTCCATAACTCCAGGGAGGATCAGTTGTCAGCAAACTCTCTCTTACCAAAACATCCTGCCCCTAGGAAAAGGAAAGTGGAGCACAAATCACCAAGGGCCTTTTGTAGCCAACCCCTCACCCTGAGTCTCTCATCCTGCCACTGCCACCATGGAAGGTCCTTTACCAGGGCAATAGTCCCTTTTAAGGCTCTGCTTGTGCTAGCTAAACTGAGGGGCAGGGGCACATTCTCCATTGATGTAACTCACTAACCTGCTTGTTGCATTTAGGATCCAAAGCATTTTTTGGTGGTGCTGGAAATAGCCAGCACCCAAGGATTTTTTTGCTTTCAAACCCATTTCTTTCTAACAAATTGTCACATCAGGTGACTAGCAAATTTCACCCATGTGTTGTTTTGTAAACTCTTGGGTTGGATTATTCAGCAAGTGACTGTACAAATGATATGGTCAAAGACAGGAGAAGGTATGATGTTCTAAACAGGGGAAAATGGGTGGAAAAGAGTAAAAATAGTGATTTTTGGCATTAATTTTCAAAATAATGGAGGCTTGAGCAAGGAAAAAGAAGAGAAGTTTTTGGCATGGGCACAGATAAATATGAGTTTCACGTTTTTGAAAAGTACAGATGATCTGAATCTATTCATTATTTGAAATTCATATCTGGCCCTGTGCAAGAAGTGTAAAAACTGATACTGACTTTTAGGAATGTCCCTCCAGACCTTTATACACCTACATTCTGTTGCTTTCCCTTTCATCCTCTTGTCAGTCAATACTTAACCCTTTTGGATTCTGACCTTTTGGTAGTGTGAGGACTCAGTATGGAGCTGATCAGATAGTTAAAAGGATATTCTTGCATATTTTCACAAATCAAAGCACCACATTTGATTTACTGTGACTTGTGAGTTATATTATTACAAATACACAGAAGCTTGTTCACTGAGGCACTAAGTCTCTCAAAATCTTCCCTAATTTGCTTCACAAACCCCTATTTATTTGAAGATTCATCCCATATATTTTTTTAATTCTTTCTTGAACATTGATTCAGATGTTTAAAAAGCACCCTGTATCAAATCAGCAAGTATAGAAGTTTCACTGTGATTGCATTCACTCAAAGTCCCTCTAAACAGAGCAAACAAATTACAAGGCTCGTGAGTAAGATAATATAATTATCTGACATAATTTTAAAAAACCCTCTAATCCAAATGGTAGTAAATGTGTAAAAAAACGACTAAACAAAAATTTCTAACAATCTCTTCACATCTAAAACATTTCTTAGTATGTATCAGTTTCAGGCTCATAGTACTATCCTTGACTGTCGCCTAGTTTCAGAGGTATAAGGGAATTGTTACGGAAAAGGTGACAATAATACATCTTGTTGGAACTGAGAAACAAAATGAAGCAGCTGTACATCAGAGAGAAAATCTGAACCAAGAGACTGATAATGAGTGTGGCAAGTATTTTTTCTTGCTTATGGGTGGAAAAGCCAGTGAAGTCTCTGTTTGAAGACAAAGCACATAGTAATGTGATCATAAAAATCTCCTAATGGGGACTATGTGATGTTCTGTAAATGTATTCCTTTCAATCCATCTACACAAAGTCTTTCAAGGTTGCCTGAAATGGTACAGGGGATATGATAGCATCGGCATAGCTGGGTGTGCACAGAGCTGATACTCCTGTTTTGTTATTATTGCTATTATTTGTGCTGTTATTACTTAATACATGTATTGCTGCAGCTTTTGAGAAGCTCAGATAAAAAACATCACCCCGTTTTTGTAAGGCTGTGTGCAGACATTGCCAAGGTACTGTCTGTGCTCCGAGAAGCCTGCAATTGATGGAAACAAGTGACATTCAGAGGGTGGGGAGACAAGTACCATAATTATGGGTGTGGCTGGTAGTATTACCTGTTATTAAGGGCTTGCCTGACACTTCCCATTTTAAGACCTGTTTTTGGTGGTTTGTAACTGCTTAGTAAACTTTAACCATTTGTCTTTCACTAGACTTCCGACCTTGGCTGCCAGTGCAGCTCAGTCATTATTAACAGACTGATTTATTTCATTTAGGCTTGGGGGATGGCAGGGTTGGGGCTGACAGAGGAAGCAGCAGCTTTAAGAAAATGCAAAAAATTTTTGTCATTTTGCCTGTCACTGTTTATCTGAAATGAAGACTCGAATATTATAATGTCCTCTTTCCTTCTATATCCCCAGCTGTCTGTTTGCATCCATCTCTGAGCTCTTAGCTTAGATTTATCTTTCTGTTCTGCATTTGTACAGTACCTTACTCAGCTGAGTGCCAGTCCATGACTATAAGCAACAAAAGTCCCAAAAAATACTCTGGTTTAGCACAGAACAAATGCTATTGGGAGGCAAAGAAATATTCCCTGTACAAAAATCCTTCACAGTCTCTTCCTTATTGATTGTGACTCTGAAATTATTTACCTTTCTGCTCATACTTACTTAGTGCTGGAAATGTTTAATATTCAAATATGAGTGACTTTTCTTGTCAGCAACAGCTCCTTCTAGTAAATGTTTTTTTCTAAAAATGAGGCTGTTTTTTAGGCTCTTTTTAAACAGACATGTTGCTGTTGGGGGATCTAGCTGAGCAAAAGCTTATTCCTTCTACCTGTATTTTTGGAATCAGCACAGAGGAAGGGAATGAGGCACTGAGTTCATATTTCCACTGGAAGTGCAAAACAGAGGGCCAAGATTCATTAAGATTGTTATGCTAAGTCAATATGACCTTTCTCTTTGTATTTTGCTTCCTTCAATTGACTTGAAATTGGACTAAGCAGCAAACACTGTGTTCAGGACTTGTGAATTTCTTCAGCAAAGGTCAATATTTTCAACTGTGAGGGGATCATTGTTTCAATAGTGATTTTTGTATTACCTATAAAGGCCATTTCATTCACCTCCTTTACAGTCAGTATTTTTCACCCCCTTTTAACTAAAGAGTTGACAAAATCTAACGTGATTTGGTCTTTTATTATAAATGCAAAAATTATTGGATTTTTTGTTGCACCAAGTTTTTAACATTGTGTTTTTCATACCCAATCCTGGAGCCCAATCCACAAAGTTTCAGGTTCTGCTTCAGGTTCTTTTGCTTCAGTTTTAAATTAAATTATGAGCAATTTTTTTTCCCCTGTGAACATTCCTGACATTTGTAGGAATTGTCCCTACATTTAACCAAGTCAATAATGCAAAAGTTTGCAGGCTGAATGTTTGAAGCCGCTCCTATTGGGATTAAAGATATTTTCCTAAATGCAGACCTGTGTTCTCTCCTTGTAACTGGTTATGGACCATGTAACCTATGGCACACCTTTTAGAGTGTAATCATATGGAAAAAGTCCTCGACCAAAAAAAGCAACCAAACAACACTAGGGCTCAGCAAGCCCCAAATGTGCTTTGAAATCTGAGTGTGGCAGACCCAGGAGCAGGCAGTGCGTCATGCAGAGAGCAAGTTTCTGTTGATTTTATAAAACAAAAAAACACCAAAAGATACCACTACACCCTCTAACAAATGTGATTTTACCCAAGAATTTCACGTGGCTGTGACTTGTGATTAATATATTCTTTCCTTGTTGGATAGCCTCTATTAGCTTTCAGTAATGTAGGAAAATACAAACATTCTACCCTGGTCTTTTAAAGGCAGCCCCATCCTTGCTCACAGGTCTGCCAGCTGAAAAGGCCAAATTGAGTGGTTTTCATTTTTTGGACCATACTTTTCACACATGCACATGCACAGAACTCCTGCAGGGTCCATGGGAGTATGTTACACAGGGATTGAGACGAGAACACACCCTGGCTTGCTGGTATTTTCCCTAGGATCAGGTGGAGAGGTGGTCTTTGCTGACACCATGCCAGGCTCAAGCCAGCTGCTGTAAGTGCATAGAATCATTTAATTGTTTGGGTTGGAAAAGATGGTAATAAACCTATTTCTATGCAAAAGAACTTATTGCTAATAATTTCTGTCAGCTTCTAACCACTGGTGTGTGGCTTTTTAAATATCAGATGTTTACAAGAAGTTGTTTCTTTTTTACTTCAATGTTTTAATGCAGTGCTAATGGTCATCAGCTCCATCTGACTCATCCAGCCCAGAAACCAACATATGCCCTTTTCTAATGACAAAAGCTAAAGTAAAAGATGAAATAAAGCATATTTTCCTGAACAGCTTGATTTTTTCCCTCCTAGCTGGAATTAACGTGAAAACATTTCACAGTAAGGTACAGAATCTGTGAAGAGCTGAGCTGAAACTATTTGGGCTCTAGCTGTGTGCTGCTGGGAGGGGGCACTTAAATGGTGAGTGAACCTGCTAGGAGTCACAAATCAAATTCTTTAGAAACCACCAGCCCAAAAGTGATGATCTCACCATCCAATGCATAGAGGCATGTTTGAAGAGACATATTTTGCTGAAGTATCTTCCTTGAGTCCTTCCAGTGAGATACTGTAACTACAGGTCTGGTGGGAGGTCCTGTAAATGTCCCTGGGAGCATTAGACAATCTCAGACAAACTCTGTGCTACAGCATGTTTGTTTTTGGTGGTGTTTTTGGTGGNGAAAACAAGGAAAAATAAATGAGCAGCTGGTAATATATATCTGTATCACAAAGGAGGCATCCAAGTTTGCTCAGACCATTGGAGGGCCCTGAGGGCTAAATTGTTCATAAAAACCAAAACTTACCAGGAGCTGGTGTTTCCTCCATGGCAAGGCTGAGTGGGATGGAAGAACCTGAATTTCTTGCTCCTCCTTTGTGCGGCTAGACAGGTCTTCACCAGCAATTGCATTTCTTTCATGAGCTTGAAACCCACACTAACATTTTAAAATAATAAGCAATAACTGTGTAAGCTTCCAAGTTTTCCAAAAGCCTATTTATAACCTCATATACTCATATACAGACAACTAAATTCCTACATACACTGACATCCCTAGCTGATTTTATTAGGTGAGCCTCTGTTGGATCCCAAGCCCCAAATGACACTTCCCATTCTAGAGGAGTCCTCAGATAGTTGCATGTTTGCACTCTTCTCTCATTCAAAAAATATTTGCAAAATACATATCTGTGTTCAAGTGGGAAGTGCTAGATTTAAGCCTGTTCTGTATGAAGGAAGAAAGCTTGCTTGATTTCTCCATTCAGGCCTGCCTGAAATCCTTATCATGCCCAGGAATATAGTATCACATGGGAGTAGAATTCCTTTGTCACCTCACCTAGCATAGCCTATGACTGTCTTCTGAAACATCCACTTGGAAAGAAAGTCAACAAAGACATCTCTGATGCTCCTACGAGGGTGCCCCCTCTAAATCAAATTTTCTGGAATGGAGGAAGAGAAAGGAAAAATCAGAGAAGGCTTCATCAAATTGTAGACTAGGAATCTAAAGATATTGCTGTGCTTAGCATATCTGATGCTCTTCTGAAAGGAATATAATCTCGAATTTAAAAATTTCTAGGGCCAGGGAACCCAGCAAAACATTTGGGAGGTTCTTCTGGTAGTCAAACATCAGCGCTTCTAAAGTCTAGTCTGAACTTGCCCAGTTTCAACTTGCAGCTTCTGGGTGGTGTCAATCTCCATCTTCTGTACCACACAGCCCAGTATGAAGTTCTGTTCTTACAGGCTGATCAAATCCAATCCTTCATTTTCCTGGTGATAAAGTGTTGGCCTTTTGCTACATGAGGAAAATTTTCTGCACCTACTCTGCTTTACAGCTTGTATTGGGGTAGATCAGAAAATGTATTGTTTGCTTACTAATGGCTCAGCTAGCATCAGTGACCTCTCTTCTTCCTTAACCCCCAGTCTTTGTGTCATCTGCCAAATTTCTTAGCAAGGATTGGGGTTTTTTTCCCAGTCACAGATAAAAATGCTAAGTAAATCAGCTGGTTTTGGCAGAAAGGGCCCATGGGACTGCCCCTTGCAACTTGTGGGTTCTTAAAAAAATGGGTTTCTTATTATATCAACCACAAATTTTCCCCAAAGGTAAACTGCCTAGGAAATGACTCCTATCAGTATCCCACTGGTATTCTAGAGCACAGCTCTACTGCACAGGGAGTGAGATTTACGCATATTGAATTCACTGTTACTACTTTGACAAATAGCGTAATCCCTCAGAGCTAGTTCCTGCATAATGACTCCTGTATGTTTTTTACTGACCTTAGAAACAGAACTAGAGATAAGAATAGTTGAGAAGATGGAAGGCAGCTTACCAGACCCTTCTTTGCTCCAAGCTGAAACAGACTGCCTGGAAACTGTTTAAAGATGTGCTCCAACTTCCAGTGTTTTCTTCAGTTTTGCAGTGACAAGGACACCCTTTAAAGGGCTTGGGTTAAAAGAGGGATGTGTTTTGAAGGTATGCAAAAGAAAGAAAATGTGTTTTTATTTTGTGTAACAGTCTGAACAGTTATCTCTCTGTGTGTTTTAATCATGATACAGACAGAATTGCCTCTGTGATGCTTTCATGCATCAATTTCTATTCAGAGGGAGTCAGTCAGGGCTGCAACCCCAAACAGATGGAGTAAGTTTAATGATCAACTGAAATGGGAGGCACCATTATCTGGTTTAAGACATTTTAATGCCTTATCTTCAAGAGATTGAATTAAGGTTGTGAGGACTCCATGCTGCCTGCTCCTTTCGATTAAGCATTTTGCAGAACTGTGTTCACATATCTGTGAATATCTGTGACTTTTGCTCCCCAGCAGGTTTTTAAGAAGCATATGTCTTAATGTATCAAGTGCCATCAACCCAAAGTTTGTAGAACTAATTATTCTTTTTTTTTCCCTGAGTCCTTCTCTCCCACTTCTTTCATATATAAGATTTTCACTTGTCTGGATTTCAGAATTCTCAGAAACAGCAAAGTCAAATATATGGGATCTGCATTTTTCCTCTAAAGGTGAGGGTTGCCTGAGAGATCACATAGTGAAATTTTAGCTAATGACAGAGTGATAATGTCAAATGCATTTCGTGTCTGTCTTTGAGAGGAATATAATGGAGTTGATTGCAGTCTCTGCAGATGGTAAAGGCCATTCATGTGTTAGCAATATGGATTCTGTGTGCTGCTCTGTCTTCAGACTTACTGCTGTAAAAGCGTTTGGAACATTTTCAAGAGTTACAGCATGAAGAAATCTGAGCAATTGCATTTACCAGAGTCTGTCAACAAGTTATCTGAAAAACAAGAAAACTGGGTTCTTAGATCAGATTGATTTATTTATTAGCAGAGCACATTATGTGCCCATATTATATACAGGGCACACACTTAGATATTTTCTGCTAAAAATGAGATCCAGTCACAACGTGTACTTTATTTTTCATGCTCCAGCAAGTATGCACCAGCATGCAATTTTAAGACTTTGAGAGAGGAATGAAAGCTGAATAACATGTTTAACTTGATTTCAGTTTTTCAAATGCCCATATATGCTTCCACCCAGTACTTACTGTGTCTGTTTCCATAACTTAATGCTGGCAGACATGGAGAAACAATTGGGATGTCATGTGCTCCCCATAAAAAGCCCCACAACTAATTCAACCCCACTGCTAACTCACACTCTTCAGAGGCCACCCAGTATCTCCAGAGTTGTCATATACTACAGCTGTTATTTCATGCAACATATATGCAAGTGCATGAAGACTGACTACAACTGAACTGAAATTGTTGAAGACCACACACAAGAATTCATTGTATTGTTTTGTCTATTAGCTAAAAGAGATCCCAGCCTGAAGAAATATTAAACATTTTTCAGTGGTTTGCCCATGATTAGTGCCTCACTGAGGTTCTACAATAATTTAATTCATTATATGAAATGTCATTTTATCAGTAGCATGCCACATGTATTGCCTGCGCATTTTCTTAAAGTCTAATTAACCTTCAATATCGTATGGGTTAGTTAGTGTTGAAGGCTTGAGTGTTGGGGTTGTTTTAGCTTGTGTTTTCTTTTAACACCGACCTTTTCAAATTGCCTCCTAGATAATGGGATATGGCTTTTAAATGGAAGATATAGCTTTCAAAATGATTCAACATAATAAGAGATAAAACAACTGAGGAACTGAAAAAGCAAATAGTGCCTCTGACTTAAAAGGAAAACAACTATCGGTGCCCCTAGCGATTGTCTAATTTGGAGACATTTGAAAAAGACAGGTCTTAAGAGGGGAAAAAACCCTTAAACTGAACATCACTGCTTCAGAGTTGTGAATTTCATCTGGCATGAATTAATAAGGGTGCAGATAAACAGTATCTGATGTAAAGCTTCACAGCATGGAGTTAACCCACCAGCAAATTTCAGCAGGAGGAATGAGCTCAGGCTGCACCAACATTCTGTGTGACAGCTTTGGGCCCACATTACCAATCTGAACATCATGAATTGTCTTATAGTGGGAGAAGAATGGTTCTGATTGCAAAAGAAAGCTGAGGTGTGCCCTGCTCTGAGTTGCTGTGGTCTGGCCACATCAGCTCTTGGGTTAAAACAACTCAGAAAGACCCACAGCTCCTGTGGTACAGTCTGAGCTCTATGTCAAGCTGTTGCACTTTCAAAAGGTCTGGAGGATCCAGACTGAGGTGGTGATGGACGTTTATCATCCTCTGGAGTTATCACTGGGATCTGAAAGCAAGATTTGCTTTTAGGTTAGAGTAGGGCGGGGAGATCACTTAATAAAGAGAGCAACCTTCAGCATGTGCCAGAAATAGGTATGATCTCTGCATTGTTTTGAGAACTCCAGATTTTATCTACACTATTAAGAGCTCTTTGCTTTGTACTGCCCTTCCCCCTCCCACCCTCCCCATCCCCACCTTTTTTTTTTAAGGGGAGAAATCTGGATCTTCTGATGGTAGAAATACCTGGAAACTATTTCCTTAGCATACTCCAAAGGCACAGGTAACAGAAGGCAAATATAAGAAACACAAGTTTATTTATTTGGAGGTTTTAATCTTACGCATTTAAAGCAAATTTCCTGATTGTTTGAAAACCCAGTCATGATCTGTGAAGGCTCAGGAGTGCCAAGACTATTAGCATACCCGCTGAAGAGTTTCAGCTGATAAAGTTGTGAGTGGTCTGCTCTCTCAAGGGAAAGTCAGGCTCGGGAGATGAGGTTTGACTTCATTTGCTCCATGTGACCTTAGACTGCTGCTTAAAACAGTCTGCTCTTTGTTTCTCCAGCTGTCAAATGAAGATAATGATTCTTACCCATTCTTAGGACAGCACTTTGAAATTTATAAATGAAAATATTATTTATATTCAAGAGGTTACCAGACAAGGAAAATGAATAATTTCCATAAATGCAATATATTTCTTCCTTGCATCATTCCAGTCTGGAATGCCATGTCTAGTTTCTGGCACTCACACACACTGAGGACTGTGTGAGAGACAAGTACTTATAATGATTTTATACATATACAGTCCCTCTCTATAGCATGCCTTTGTATGTAATTTTGTATATACACCCCTATATGTGTGTCTATGTGTGTGTGTAATGGGCACACAGAACACCACTTGAAGTGAATGTGAACCATTTCATGTTCGTGGTGCTGACTGTCTTTGGAGTGCTCAGATAACAAAGCTGGTAAATATTTTGTGTGACTTTAAAAGGCCAAAAATTTTATCAGTCTGTTGCCTAGCAAAATATATATGTTAAAAATATTACTAGTTAAAAAGATGATGTAACGTTTGTCACAGGAGAATGACAATGCACTTACCTAATGCAATATTAAACCTAGGTCCAGTCTGCATAATTTTGGTTTCTGAATTGTGATGGAAAATCCCAGTGGGCCTCTCTGAAAGGGTGATCAGCTGCCCAAGGAGCTCCAGGGAGAAGCTCATTCTTTTTCAAGATCAGACCATTGCACTGGGCAAGTGCCTCTATGAGAGTCTTTAATATCCAAGATAACAAGAGATCTGCTGCCACCTGCAACGTGGCAGCTGCACCTCCTTCCCCAGCAGATAGACCAGAGTGGAAGCTCACCTCTGCCTTGTGCTTAAGTTAGGTCTGCTGTTGTGTGGGGGCTGGACAAGAGTAATGGGAGAAGTGTACACTGAAAATCACTGCTAAAAACACCAGATGGGGAGCCAAAGCAACTCACATCCCCGATCAGTAATTTATAACAAAGGCTGCACAGCGTGGAGAACCAATTGCTTGAAATCGATAGAGATTTAATGATCTATGAAGGTAAAACAAACCATTCTGCCAAAAAGCAGGAGGTGCTAACAAAGCCTTCTGAGTGCTGGAGGAGAGAGGGCTTACTGGAGGAGGTGATGAGCATCCTGCAGTGGGTGCACTGGGGCTGCTGGGGCTCAGTGCAGGAGCCCTCTTTGGCCAACACCTACAGTCACTGCTGAGTGTCTGCAGTGTCACAGGGTGCCAGGTCTGTCTGCCAGAGGATCTGAACTTGTTTTCCTGGCTGAAGTGATGAGGATCCACCTCTTGATGGAAGTCCTGGGCCTGGATAAGGAGGAAGGGGAAGATGCTACACGAAGAGGGTGTGGCAGAGAAACTCTCTGAAAGTAGCAGTTCCAGGAAGTAGACTTAAACCCGGCACAAAACTGATCTAAACAGATATCTAGCAGATCCAAATAGTCTCCCCAGCACAACAATTAGAGACTTCAGCTTAGGAATACTGACTGATTTCTTGTTTACCCTATGTAATGTTTCACTCCTCCAGCCAGGCAGAGGTGAGACCATAAGATATTTAGCACTAGAGTCATGATGAGGCCCTGAGGTGTACTTCAGGAATTATCTGGGCTTTGGCCAAATACTACAATAGACAGTGGGGCATATTTATTACTAAGTGTCTTGTAACACCCTATCTCTTGTTAAAGTTCCTAAGTCAGTGCAAGTGGAAAGGGACAAACCCACTAAGCCATCCAGTCCATCTCCTGTCCAAAGCAGGATTGCTCTCTTGAGTGCAATCACTTGTGCTCTGCAAGCATAGTTTTAAATGTATCAAGAGATGCATAATTTAATTTATGAGAGTAATCAATACCCCAAAAGACCTATCAATAAATTTTCATTCTTTTTTTGATTTTTGTCATTACAAATATCATCCTGTTGCAAGTTATGCCCACTGGTATTATTAACCCTTCTGACATACACAGATGTCTATTGGAACTTCCCCCATTCATTGCTTAGCCAATACTTATACCTTTAGGGCCAGAATTTGACACATTTGCCCATAATATTTTGCTTTGTAAGTAGGCCTGTGAAAATGTAGGGGAAAAGGATGGAATAAAAATTAAAGTGCTACTCCATGGGAATAAAAGGTGCCCCAATCCACCCCTAAACTATTTTAATCTTTCCATAAAGTCAGCCCAGACAATCCCTTAGACACTGTTGTTGCTCTCCACTGAACCTGCCCTTTTAGATGCTAATAAGGTACCCAGGAGTGAATTTAGTATTCCTAGTGTGGTCACACCAAAGCCATATGGAATGGAATCTTTTCTTCCCTTTTCTAGGAGGTGATGTCTTTGAATTTGCAGCCAAAAATTTCCCTTTCTCTTTTTTTTCTCAGTCACATTTAATACACTCTCTACTATCACCCCCAGGCTTCTTTCAGCATTACTTTCCTCATTTTCCCTTCTGAGGAATAACTGAGTTTTGGATTATTTTCCCTAGATGTCTATGCTCAAATTTCTTCAAGTTGAGAGTCCTTCTGTTATTTTCTTCCCATAGGTCATATCATATGTCATCAGCTATTAAGTACAATTCTAAATGTGGATTATAAGTTATGGATTTCATTTTCATTGATTTTCAAGGGGGAGGAAGGAATTTAAAATTACCAACATGTCTGAATTTAA
Source organism: Dicaeum eximium (assembly GCA_013396995.1). NCBI lineage: Eukaryota > Metazoa > Chordata > Aves > Passeriformes > Dicaeidae > Dicaeum > Dicaeum eximium. The sequence goes on from VWZP01004948.1 coordinate 344,872, forward strand.
ATTCCACCTCTCTCATCAGTAGCAGAAATAATGGCAATTTTATTCATTACAGCTTAATGTATAATATGTTATTTAAGATCAAATATTTTCAGAAATATACAGCTGAGAAATTAAAAATCTTCTCCTTAGTAATCCAGAAAGTAAATACTTTAAACTTTTATTCATAGCCAAACGAGAATTAGAAGATGGCATATTTAGGGTGTACAATAATTAAGTCTCAAGGAAAACAAGCATGAGAGTACTTTTAAGGATGGGTGTAAGATTGACTGGGAGAAAACTGTAATTTAGTAATTACAATTCATTCTCAACTCAGAATGCTCTATTTGGCTATGTTGTATGTAAATTATTTTAAACTAAATTTGCCACTGATGTAAACTGAAAAATTAATCCAATTGAACTATATATTCTCTAATGGGTGAAGCAATTCTGTCCTGTTCTTGAAAAAGTTAAAATAACATACAAAGATGCTGTCAGTTACAGAAGTGCTGCAGAAAAAGAAAGTGTTTGTTACACATGGAAAATTTCTCCACTCAGTTGTACCTAGAGGGAAAATTCATTAAAGTTGCCCTTGTGAAGTTGAACACAGTTTGTTGTTTTGCCTGGATATATTGAAACACAAATAATCCACATTTCAGCTGGGTTTCAGAAGGCAGACGAATTCCTGGCATCAAAATTTCCTCTACTTCAGATTAATTAATCAGATTGGATTGCATTTTCTAATGTAATCAAACTGATACATGTCCTAAGTTCTTATGCAAAGGCATTACATGAAGATGGAAGGGTGTAAATTCACTTGAGAGAGGCTACAGAATTAACTGTGTAGCAGCAGGCAAATCACACCGTGACTGTTTATAATCTCTGCGTGCACATCGCTCGGTATGGAGCATTTCCCAGCGTTAAGAATCAAATCTGTGTATGTGGCAGTAAAAAAACCAAAAAAAGCTAGAAAAGCTATGGGATATTTGAAATGGTTAATTGATGTCAGTTCTGCCTGAGCATTTTGTGAAATAAACATTTATACTTTAGTGGATGGTGCTGTTAATTGCTTGGCATTCCTACACAGAAATAACTAAAATAAATCCAGAATTCACAAGGAAATTGCACAGTTACACTTAGATCATGCTAGACCTTGGTAAATTTTTGGTGCAAACTTTTTCACCAAAATATGTGGGTTTGTGTGAAATGATTTTAAACCACCAGTCTTCATAGGTCTTTTTCTTCTACAGAAAGCAAAACTGATACAATATCCGAATGCTTCAAAATGTGGCTCTTCAAAAGGTCGATTCAAGTCCAAATGTTCTTCTCTAGCCATAGTGAATGGACAGAATTGGGCTTAAACTTTCTCAGAACATTTTCTCTGTAACTTCACCAGCTGTAACAGAAGATCTCCAGAGAGTGACTCTGTCTCCATGACATGAAGACCCATCCCTTTCTTCTTCAGCTGTTGCTAAAGTTGGTTTTCCCCAGACAGACAGAGATTTGGTTGTAAGAGTTTTTACTGCTCCAGATAAATCTACTTTCTTGGTTGATCCAGCCAATCTCACATCCCCATCTTTACAAAAGCTCAAGACAAAACATGTAAGATCTTCTCAGACTGGTTTTCTTTGTCTTAAGTCTTCAGCATTTCATGGGCTATCCCTGCATTCTCAGCCAAGTGCTCTGCTGGGGTCCACTCTACCATGACAATGTTGTGTTTGAGAGGACCTGGTGTGCCTTTGGCACAAATCCATTCAAATCCAAACTCAAATCCATTTCATGCCCAAGTGAGGTTGCAAGGAGAGAACTGTTCCTTTGCCCCAGCTACCCTGGGCAGGTGTCCTGTGCGACGGCATTGGGGACCACTGCGGTGGGGATGGGGGCACCTCACTGGCCATGGAGGGACACACAAGTGGCTGTTGTCTACAGCACTTTTGACACTGTCATTTAGCTTTCTTCCAGGGGAGTTACTTGGGATGTGCTGAAAAGCATTGACCACCAACAAGCATTTTATTCTAAGATTCCCACCAAAGGTCTTCCTCCTTCCCTAGATCTTTCTGTTGAGGAGGCCTTGCACAGATGTCTGGGTGAAGACTTAAATCAGACTCAGTTTCAAAAGTGAATTTAGTTTTCTTTTTTTGTAAGCACAGCCAGAGTCTGAGATGATGATACTGCTCCAAAAAATTGCAGTTCCTGACTTAATTAGCTCACATGGTTTGAGATATGTAACACTGACCACTGACCATCAGAAAGTCTGATAACAAAGGGTAATGTTACAACACAAACACTGCAAATTAACACAAGCTATGCAGGAACAGAATCACTAGGATGTTTTGTCTCAGTTTTAAGGAAATTCTCCCAGAGACAGGAGGTACTAGCATCTGTCCTTTAATTTGCCCTGCTTTGTCTGATTCTTCCTCTTTCATATGCTAACTTCCATTCTTTTCCAGGAATATAGACAATTTTGCATATTCAAAACTTTTGGGAAAGCATCCAAACCTTTTGATATTTATCCAGACCAGATCTAACAGTAGTTTCCAAGCAGTGATGAACCTAGTAACCAATACAGCTAAGTAATAATGAACAAGAATGATTTTAAAATATATTACAATAATAAAACTTTAATAATAAAATAAAACTCCAAACTTGAGCTGGGAAATGGAGAGAACATTTAAAATCCAAATGTGGGTTCTGTAATAAGAATCCTCTATGCTGCTCTTTAGCATGGCTCTAGATAGTATGGAGGCATACAAAACTCTGAACTTTGTCTGAGTTTGTGTTTTTTAAAGCAATTGGCAGAAGTCTCCTTGAAGAGCAAGCCTTGGGCTTGGAAACATGGGTGGGTGCTACTGTGGGCATCATGGATGGGTGAGCATGGGAGAAAAGCCTGATGGGGACTGACACATCTGGAGTGGAGGGATTTGGGGTAAAACAACAGCAGTGGGTGGAACTTTGCAGAACAGGGACAGCAGCCTCTGGGTGTAGCCTCCACTGCTGGTGCAAGTTTGGCTGTGCCTTCAGCAGCTGGTGCTGTGGCTGGTAGCAGAGCTCTACTGAGAGCCCACAGGGGCTTGTTCCACTGGTGTGGGCTGGGCTGGGTACCCTCCCTGGAACAAAAGTAATAGTGGGTAGCCTGTACCCCTCCCTCAGCCACACCAGGCTGTGCCTCATTGTCTATTCAGTTCAAGCCGCCAAGCAGGGAGGGCTCACGCTAAGGTGCCAGACTGTGCAGAGGCTAAATTATAATGGCTGAGGTTCAGTCACCAGCTCCCTCCTGTCCACTTTGTTGTCAGGAGATGGTAGCCTGGCAGATGGGTGGTAACAAACAGCTGGAAGGTAATAACAACATTTACTCAGTGAATGAGAATGAGAACCCTATTTTATTTAAGGTTACTCTCTGCTGATGTCAGTGCAATGCCATAAGGCAGTGAATTCTGTGTTGGTTTCAGACTTGATCTGGGGAAGAGGAGCTTGCACATCCATACTGAAATATCACTGGGGTTTAACATTTTGCTTGCATGGGGCAACTTACATGTCAAGGGCCCTAAATCTCATCAAATGCATTCTTCATTAGTCTGATCATGCCATCTATCTTGGGGTCATGAGTTACTCAAAATGTCAGCTGACAGAAAGGAATACCAAGGTTTAATTAATCAGGTAAAACAAATTAGTGAAAGGCTTTTTGATCTACCAAAATTTTTAGAGTCGTGTATAAGACTGTTACATGAGTACAGCTCTCTGGCCACTTTCCCTGTCAATACTTTGACCTTGAAAAATGCAATAGTGAAAAGGGTTTTAAGCACATGCTCAAATTTCAAGACAGTCCAAGAGAGCTAAGAAAATGCTTAAATGTTGCTATAAATGCACAGTATAGCATCATTCTACAGCCTGATCTTTATTCACAGTGTGATGGGAGGCAGATTGATTTTGTCCTTCTGCTGCGTTCATGAGAAAAGACTTAATTTTGAAAATACAGTGGTAGCAGTATGAATGGAGTTTGTACCCAGAGACAGGTACAAACAAATTGAATGCATTGAAAATAATTTCTGTGACGATCGGTTGCCCTTCAGAGTGGAAGCCTTTGTTATTAAAAGACATGGAAGCTGGCAGTAAGAGAAAATAGCTATACATGCATATATGTATATATAGCACAGTCATGAGACACATAATTTGTAGTCTGATGTTTGGAAAGTTTGGGATATTCAGCCCAGAGACTTTGGACTGACTCCTTGGCATGTCAGTGGAGCATATTCCTTGTTGTGTCAGTCCTGTTTGGCCATCTTGAGTTTAGGCCCAGTGAATACTTAGGAATAGACCATAAACTTACAGGAACAGGATGAGGCTTTCTGCTCATGGAGAAGAAGCCAAGCTGTTTTATATCCACAGGCCTAGCTCTCATGAAACCTTAGGAAACCCTTTGGGAGGAATGAGAGAGAACGAAAGATTTCAGATAGGGAAATTGGTGTTAGAGAGGCCTTCTTTCCTAACTACACCAGCCACTGCCTCCTCCAGCTATGGTAGTGCCAACAGAGAAGAAATTTTTGTGCAAGTTTAGTGCTGCCTGCACTTTTCCAGCAAGCAAAGTGTTTTTTCTGGCTGCATGGTAAATAAAGATCGGAAGTACACCAGGCGAAGATGTGTATATCTCCAGAAAGATTACTTGTAAGCCTGCAACGGATCTTCATCTTGACTAGCCTCTGTAAATTTAAGTGTGTTAAGTACTGAAGTACTGAAATATTCCATTTTCCCCAGTAAGGTAAGTCAGTTAAAATGATTCAATGTGTTTGTCTTCCTTTAACCAGCTGCAAGCTTCAAGAAGAAAACAATTGATGTTCCTCTGGATGCAAAATCACATAATGTAATTTAGTGGCTAAATACTTATATGTGTTTATTAGATTAGGAACCTATTTCTTGCTTTTTTTTTTTTAACCGTAATATCTACAGGTATCCAAAATCTTCCTTGACATTTCTCCACTTTGTGCAACCAGAATCAGGCAGGGGTGAAGTTGCCCTGTGCACATTTCTATTAGGTTGGCAAAAGTGCCCTAAGCAACCACTCTTTTTTTTCTGGCTCTTGTTTCATTCCCTTTCTGAGCTGACCTTATGGAGATGTCTGTTAAAGCGAACCTGAGCCAATGAAACACCAGGCAACAGACTGAAAATCTCGGTTTAATTGAGTCATCACGCCAAGCGCACGGGAAGCCTGGTGACACTGACAGAGTGCTGGGCAGGATTTTGGAGGGTTGGCTGCTTCACCAGCTCCAGACAGGCTGGGCCCAGACAAACTCACTGACCTGAGGTTCAGAGCCATTCTGTATGTGAGCAATAGGACGCAGAGGTTCTGCTGTGCAAGAGCCATCCAGGCATCTGCCACATGCCGGGCGGAGCGGATGCATCCCACAGCCCTGTGACTGCTCAGAGGCAACAGCTGTGTGCCTGTGAAGCAGAAATTTTCCAAGAAAGAGTAGTACCCCCTGCCTGAAACTGTATGTTTGGGACAGGGGCAGTAGATTCCCATTAAATGGGAGCGTGTATCACTCAAACGCAGAGGCCTGGCAGATCTCCAGGGGCAGAGTCTCAGAAGTTACAAACCAAACTCTGCCAGAGCCCTGGGGGAGCTCTTTTTGAGAAAACAATGAACAATCAGGCCAAAATCCCAGGAAGACTGTTATCCCCTCTGGAGGCAAACCAAAGAAAATGTTCACACCAGCTCTTCTGCATAAAAACAGGGTTTTGGTGTTATTTTACTGCCAGTGTAGTCAGTTGCCTGCCTGGAAAAGTTGATGAAGAAGGAGCTCTGCATCTTTGCTTTCTCATGTAAGTTTTGTTTCCAGAGTTGTGGTGATAATGGGAAAATCTTCAAAATCTCTGCTGAAACCAAGAGCCACATAGGCAGAAATTAGGCACAGCTGTGCCTAGTAAACAGTATTTAATAAGACTCCATGAAGTGGGATCTTTTTATAAGTGGTGCTGCAGTCATATATGGGGCTCATTTGGAGAACAAGATGCAGGCCATGTGTGGCTGCCCAGCACTCACTACTGACATGGTAGATTTTGTTCTCTCCTGTACATTCCTGATATTTCTTTTCCTTGCCTTAGGCTTCTCCCATTTGTTCACTACATAGGCAAACACAGCCTCCTAGACCAAAGTGCTGTCTCTCCTGGTTACTGGCAATTTTGCCAATGAGTTTTGTGGGACTGAGATTTAATAACAACTGCATGAAATATTTTCATGCCTGGCGTATAAAATAATTTCATACTCTGTAGACTCTTTTGCTTTGATACATTGGAAAATGAGCAACATTTACTGTCTCTGACAATTAAGAGTGCCACATTTTCTAGGTATGGTCTAGAGTGAGCATGCAGGCTATAATTAAAAAAACTCCATGATGCACTGATCACCAAAAAGGCATTTGTTTATTCTGCCTACAGTGCAAGTTGGCCATTATAATATAGGTCTATCTATAATTACATTAATATAAATAAAGCTGGAGTGTCTGTGCTTTACCCAGCTGAGGGCTACACTTGAGTTTTAGCAGAGCCAGAGGGATGAATCTAATTTGTTAAACAGATCAGTCAGATTGCAACTGGCCTTGTGAAACAAAGGTGGTAGCCAGAGAGGCCAAAAAGAACCAGCCACCTACAGACTGGGATCAAATGAGCCCTTCTGTGTGGGGCCCTGCAGAGCGCTGGTGACACCCGCACTTCAAAGGCAACCCACAGGAGAAAAGTGAGCCCATGACCTTTGGTTCTTCACAACAAACAAAGAAGATCAAGAGGTGGATGTTGGGCTTTCTTAACTCCATTTGGTATTATACGAGGAATATGCATGCCATTGGGCCCTGCACTGGTTGGATTTGCTGTTTATCTGTTTTGTCTAGAAGCCCTCCTGAAGGAATCATTCTGGATTTAGACTTTCTCAACTGTTCAGAAGAGCTAGGGACATATGGGAAGGGCTGTCTTGGTAGGGCACACGCATTCAGCAGCAGTGCAGTTCTGGAGCTGTGCATGAGTGAAACAAGCTGGGGCAGTGAAGCACAGCCTTGCTGGCACGTCTGGCCCCGGAGCATCAGACGTGGATGGAGGCTGGCTCTCCAACCAGTTTCACATCCCTGATGGACATTGCTGAGTCAATAGAGCTCTGCTGGGTGGACCTGGCCAAAGTAATTTAACTGTTCTCCTGGAAGGCATTTGAGTTACACAGCTAATGACAAAACCAAAAAAAAGCAGCAAAGAGGAACACTCTGATTAAGAAATCCCTGTTCCTATGTTTGCTGTGTTTGCCTACATGTGACATTATAATGCTGCCAGTTCTCTGGTGTCCACTTTTTGGGGAGCAGAAATGGTAAGACTGTAGTAAGCTAATGCAAGTATAAGAGAAAAGAAATCTATAAATATGTCTGAACTCAAAATTATAAACTATAAATGGAAAAAACAGGCAAAAGCCTATTGCAATTTTTCTCCTCTGGCGTCTTTAACAATGCCAGGGGAGAACAGCTTTACCACCTGCTGGGACCGTCCATGCTGTGGGCACCAATCCAGACCCCAGCTGTACATCAGTTTTGTTCTGGCCTAGGTGGGGTGCCAGTTCTGCCTGTCTGCAGGAGAGGCTGTATTTCTATTTGCAGTGCCATCATCCTTGTTCACCCACTGCTCATGCTCCTGATCTTCCACTTTTCCTTAGGTTTGCAGCTACTGCCCTGGACAGGGGTTGGTCCTGGACAAGTCACTCCATCAGCAGCAAAGCAGTGAGGAAAAGCACAAGGAAGGATATTCACAGCCTGCGTCAGCACATCCTTCTGGCTCACTGTCCATTGCACAAACCATGGCTGAAGGATGATGCAGGGGTAGGACTGAGTGCTCAGCGAGGACAGGGGGATAGGGCTGCTCAGGATACAGCCCAGCAAAGAAATCCACAGGAAGCTGCAGCCTCAGCTCTCTCAGAGAGGAGCATAGAAAGGCACACAGTCATGCCAACCAGGAGTGCTGCTTGTTTCCACATGAGCAGCCAGTTTTGGGGTCAGTTTTCTCATAGTTTTCCCTATGGCAATAGCAGAAAATGCATCCTGAGTGCCAAGGAGCTGCAGCATTAGCTGCTGTCTCTTTCTTGATGAAAATACTAATGTGTGACCTGTCTACTATGGAGGAATTGGCAATTTCAGATCATTACTGGGGAAAAAACATGGCAAAGATTAACTTGTCTCACCGTAGTGCTGGTGTCTCCTGCAGCAGAGAAGGAAGAAAAAGCTTGACACCACACTGAATCCACTTTTGTCTTAGCAGGGTACTGGCTGCATCTGTTTGAAAGGCTTGTATTGTATCACTGCTCTTTGTTATCAGGTTTCCCATGGTGGTCAGTGTTACATATCTTACATTGTTTGAGCTAATTAAGCTGGGGAATCAGGGAAAGCACATTTCCGGCGGGGATTTATTGCCAAAAGATATTTCAGCTGAAGGGGGAAAAAAGGAAATCTCCCTTTATGTCCAGCATTCCTGAGCTGTTTCATAATATTCAGTGTTCAGCTTCATGGAAATAAACTGACAATAACGTCAAGAACTTTGAACTTGAGCAGTTTTCCTCTGTTTTGTTGAATTTAAAAGCGCCGTAAAGAAAACTAGGGATATGTGTAGCTGCAAAAATAAAAATACTTGAATTGCCTTGGTTGGAAACATGCTTGTTAATAATTTACAGACAAATGACTGTTTGCTCTCCAGGTGCTTTGTGCCAAAAAAATTGAGCATTATTTGCACCCGCTTTTATGCTTCTTTATTAGAGAAGTGCAAGTGGCAGCGTTTTGCCATTTGCAGGATGCCAGCAGAGACAGAGGGACCTGGTTCCCTCCTGCCTGCACCCAGCACCGAGGGGGTGCTCAGAGCACCTGGTAGTAGGAGGGCTGAGCACCTTTTACAGCACCTTCAGATGCCCAGCAGGTGCTGCCTGTGGGGCAGAGCCTGGGCTGCAACGTGGTTGTCGGCCCGGGAGAAAGGGGAAGCTCTGCTCTTACGTACGGGATGTCGTACACAGGTTCATTGTTAGGAAATCCTGTGTGTGAACAAAGCCCTGCTTTTCTTCCAGATGGTATTAATAATCACTGTCAGTGGGACTGCTGATGATGACAGTTTGTTCATTTTCACCAGTAGGTCTAAAAGGGTTTGCTGAAAGAAGTGAGGATGATGATCCTCTGCCTGCCAAGGTGCACCATCAGCAACCAGGGATCACTATGGATTATTAAAGGCATACAGTGTTTTGGATTAGAAGGTCCTGTTTTCAGTTTTGTGTAACTTTTGCTAAGCTTTGACAGTTCAGCATGTCTTCTGAAGCATGGTTTGTTGGCTGTTTTGTTTGTTTGGTTGGTTTGATTCTGGCTTGTTTTGTTTTTGCTGTTGGGATTTGTTTTGTTTGGATATTTTTTGGGTTTTTCCTATATTGGTAATTTCAGCTGAAACATTTCAGCTCTCCCAAGCATAATGAAAGAAAAGGATTTTCACCCACAGGAAAAGAAAAAGCTGGCAACTTTATCTTTAGAAAGCATTGGCAGTGCCCCTCATTTGAGGCAGGAACTGAAAGTCTGGTACCATTATATTGTCAGTGAAAGAAATTTTACTTTAAAATTTACTAAGATTTGATTTCTAGCATTTGCTAGTTTGCACATGCTCCCAACAGAGGAGAGTGTTTTAGCCAAACTCCCCTGATATTTGGCCTGCAACGAGCAGGCTGGAATGTGACCTGTCATTGCAGCCAGTAAATCCTTTAGGTCAAGTGAGAAGAGTCTTGAATAGAAGAGATTCCTACTGGCGGCACATATAAGTGTCAGTGAAGCTGAAGATAACACTTCAATCTTTTCTAACAATTTTTAAACAGGAAATTATATGCCAAAATAGTTAAAATGTGTTGTGATTGAAAAATCAGAGACTCAAAGTCAAATAGGAAGAATTTCACAATTAAGGTTTTCTTCATAACCCCATGCCAGTCCCTTTGAGAAGATTTTATTATTATGATCCATCTTTAATTAAATGATGATGCTAATTTTTTTCCCTAAGTCCCCAAGCTCATGTAGTGCAGAGGGTGTCTGTGCTGTTAAAATTAATGAAGACTGCATTGTAAAGAAAGTCCTTGGCTGTAGGGTCCTCACCCCAAGTGCTCCTGCATCTGGAAAACAAAAACGTGCAGCCCATGAGGCAGCAGGTTACAAGAAGGGAGGGGATTACATGGTGTCTTAGGAATCTGACTCTGGGATGGCACATTTGCTCGTGCTGCTGCATCTGCACGTGGGGCTGACTAAGTCACTTAAAGCAGGTTTTGCACTGGTGGATGTTAAATGCAAAGCTGTTACTTTCAGGGTGCCTAGTTTGCTCTTCCCAGGCAAGACACTGGGCAAGCAGCACTGAGAGAGAGGATCCTTGCCAGCAGACCAGTGCTCAGTTTCCCTGTGTTTTTTCCAGAAAGCAAATGAGCTGGACCAAAGTACAGAACACGCTGATACCAGGCTCACATTCAGATAAGTGGGACAGGTATAACATGCATTGATGGGGAGAAACCTGCTCTGGTGCATGCAATAAAGCTTGGGAGGAAAGGAGGTGGGGAAAAGGTGGTGTGGAGCTTGCTGCAAAGTTTCCTTCTACTGTTGCACCGATACACTGACCACACAGATAGGCCCTTCCATTGACCTGTTGAGTTCATGGAAAATAGAAGGAAAAGCCCTCTGAAAATGCCCCTGGAGGTCAGGACTATGAGTGCTATGTAAGCAACAAAAAATTGGAAATCAAGCCTCTAAAAAAAGCATCTCTGAGCTGATCATCTTCTCTCACCTCTTTTCCACTATGAGGAAAGACAAAGCAAGAGGAGGGGAATGGAGGGGAAAGAACACTGAATATTTTCTTTGTTCCACAGAAGCTCAGGTGCTGAACTTGTTGCAAATTTTCTTATGTGCGAAAAGGAGCACCTAATGTTTTTGGCCTGTTTCTCCCCTCGATCCCCAGTCCCCAGTCCTAATACTGGAGTCCACTGATTCTGGTGACAGGTGCTGGACACTTGGAGAATGAGCAGCAAAGGCAGCAACGCTGCTTTCTCTCAGCAGCATGAGGATGAGCAAGAAAATAGGGTCCTTAGTGACTCTCCATTGTGGCCATCTGAGTGCCCAGAGCAGAGCAATCTCCTGGACTGAGAGCAGACAAGGAGCAGCAGCACAGCATTTTCCTGAGGCCATGGATTGAGATGGTGCTTCTGCAGCCTTAATAGACACTGCAACAGCCATGGCAAATGTGACCTGCTCTATTATTGAATTGTGTGGTGCTGTTTTGCTTTTCCTTTAATATTGGTAATTATGCAATTTCTAGACAACTTCCCTGTCATAACCAGGGCAGCAATGCTGACAAAACAAGCTTTAAATAAGCACTTGTCAAAGTAACAGCTATTTTTGCTTGCCCTATTTAGCACCGTGTTTAAGGTCTACAGTGGGAATCTCAGACAAATTTAAATACATGGTGCAGTTACTTTATCACTGCATCACAATATTTAAAATTCCTAAAGCCTGGAAAACAAAAGTGTTTTGACAGCACCTTTTGGTGGTTCCTGCCTTCATGGGAAGGTCAAAGCTTTTGCAGGACCTGCTTGAGAGCCAGGAAGCGCAGAAAAGCTTAGGGTACACGAGCCCTTCTTTCAGGCTCTAAGGATTATTGGGCAGAGGAGATTCAATATCCTGCTTTTTCTCATCTCTGAGACCTCTGGAAGGTTCTCTAGAGGAAAAGAAAGAACACAACCAACATCACAAGACTTCGCAGTCCTGCTGCTCCTCAGGTAAGAAGGAAACAGGAAGCACTCTCAAAGCCTCTTTGCTCATAATTAAGGAAACACAAGAAATCCTTCTTCCTTGCCTTCATGAGGCCATGGACTTGAGGCTCCTCAGGCACGGGGCTGCCTTGTTTGCCCAGGGCTGGAGCAGAGGGCAGAGGTACAACCCCAGCACACAGTAAGTGGTTTCTTACCACTTGGTGTAAGAAAGAAGAAAGTGCTGTGAAGGGGCATTTGCAAGGGCCCGCCAGCCATGCAGCAGAGCAGGGACGTGCACAACCCAAAATACATGGAAGCTCACTCTTCAGGTAGGGAAAGGGAGGTTAGACAGGCAGTGACACAAGTGTGACAGTGATGGAGGAGTGCTTCCTTCAGGAAATAAAGTCACCAGCCAAGCACAAAAGGATTGCACAGTATCACACGGGAGCAATTGCACATTGGTTTATTTAGGCTTTTCTCTATTTTTTGCCTCTCTGTCTCCAGACTATGGACTTCTTAGCCTGTGTGTTCCTGGGAAATTTGTGATTTCCAGAGAGTTTCTGGAGCTCCGCTGGGACAGCTGTCTCACACAGTTACCTTAATAACACTTTGTGGAGGAGGAAAAGTGTTTAGAAAGATTTTTGCTGCACTTATGAAGGGGACAACAGGAGCAAAAACGTTTGGGGGTCCTGTGTTTTGAGCAACACCCTTGCTTTCCTCTCATTCTCATCTCTACCAGCGGATGCCAGAGAGACAGCCAAAGCAAACATAACACATGGGAAATGGTCTGTAAACCCAAAACAAAAGAGGTTTTCTTTTATCAGCTGTTTCCTGTTGTCAAAAAAAAAAATTATTCTATAACAGTGTATTTATTAGTGCACTAGGCATAGAAACAAGGTAAGTTATTTAACTTCTTGAGCAGCATTTTATTTGTTAAAATAATCCTGATATTAAAATAGTATCTTCTATGTCTATTTATCCCCATGGCATTCACTCTCTCCTCTGGTGCAGGGAGGAAAAGAAAAATAGCAGCTTAGCAGGTTAGGCAAAAAATGCTTTAAATTATCGTAATTTAATGGCATCTGCGTTATTCCGGGGCGCCTGTCCTGCTCTGCTGCTGACCCCGCGTCCCCAGCAATCCCCGGCCGCTGTGCTGTGGCTCTATCTCCTGACTCCTGAACGAGCTCCTGCCGCACCGCTTACCCACTGCTCCAGAGCGTGAGCTAAGGAGCCGAAAATAGCCTCTTTTCTGATAATACAGGGCTCCGCTCATAAAGGCGGCATCCTGGCATCCCAGATAAGACGTACACAGCCTGCTTTGCTTACGTTCGCAGCTCCCGAGCCTTTCTCCGCCCGACAGAAGCGCTCACGCCGCGCTTTCCCTCATACGCGGGTGCCGCGGGAAGCGCCGCGCCAGGAGGTGCTCTCGGTGGGCTCTGAGGGGCCGGGGAGGCGCGGCCGGGGCTGGGGCTGCCGTGCTCAGAGCAGCTCCGACAGCAGCGACCAGGGCTGTGCTGAGGAGCGCTTCAGAGCGACCAGGGGTGGGCAGGCCCCAGGGGAAGGCAAGGATTCCCAAGCCATGGGGTAGGGCCACGGGAAACACCTCCCGCTGCCCCACCTGCAGGCGCAGACTTTATGGCATCAGGGAGAGAGCTTTGAGAAAAGGGAATAGTCCCCTCAAAGTGTGGGAATGATGGGCTCGCTTAGGATAATCCCTGACCTAGAGAGGCAAACGTGATCTCTGAGATGTGATAATCATGTATCTGACAAGCATTAAGATGTATTCAGAACTGCTGGCTGCAGACACATCTCGAGCAGGCATTTTGGGGCACTCGTTGGGGGGTGTTTCCTAAGCAGAGCAGTGCTCCCCCGTGGCACCTGTATTTGTATTTGTATGAAACCATTGCTATTTGTGCACAGATGCCCCATCAAACAACACCAAACTGGGCAGGAGTGCTTCTCTGAGCCCCAGCTCGTTCATTTCTGAGTGACAAATATGGAGTCTGATTATGCCAGTGTGTAATAAGTATATTCCAGAGCAGGGAAAAGAGTGGCCAACCAGGATTAGAATGTCTCCCTTCAATAACCAGTTCACTCCTGCACCGTGGGATTAGGTTCTCTGCCTCCAGAAATGCTGCTAATTAGGAGTCACTTGGAAAAGTGGAATTTCCTGCTTCTCTGGCAGCTCCTCCTCTTGCCACTAGAATTCTGCACTTCACCTGGCCTGCTGAAAGTGGGCACAGGCACAGCTTGTCCCCTCTATTGTGCCTTTATGGGAGAAAGCAACCTGGAAGGTGTGCTGTAGTGATCTCTGGGAAACCTGCTGCAGTTGTGTGATGCACATCTCACCCGTGCTGCTTCAGCACTCAGCTCTCTCAGGCCAGGAGCTGCCGTGGCACCATCCTGCAGTTAAAGTGCTGCAGAATATTCTGGACAGGAGGAAGGTGCTTTAATGTATGCTGACGCCTGGTTTTTAGCCAAGGAGTTTGCATATGTGATTTCAAATTCTAGGGTAAATAAGGCATAGATATGAGCTGATAACCATGTTCTAGGATAAAATATGACTAGAAACACCGGTTGCTTTAAGATTTGATAATCATGTAGTCTGGCAAAGGTGAATTTGGACATAGCCAATCTGCCTAAAATATTAGCAGCAGTTGTATCTTGAACAGACCCTTATCTTAGAGTATTTGTACATAGTAAGCCATTTTTATGGAGCAACATCCTCTTGGCAGTGAAAACCATGCACCCAAATCTGACTTTTAAAATGTGTTATCCTCTGATTCCCATCAGAATAGCCCAAGCTGAATGGTCTGCCAGAACTCACATTAGCTGTGGGAGATGCTTCCCTGCCTCCTAGGATGGTCCATCCAAGGGTTTTTGCCTGAAAGTTCTGCAGAGGTGGACTGGGTCAATGGAACACCAGTGTGATGCTGTTTTGTGAGGGCAGAGGCAGGCTTAGCAGGGCTATGGGCACAAGGGCTGTGTTCATGGGGGTTGAACTAATGATGTGTGTGCCTACAGTGTCACTAAATAAGCAGGCCTAGAGACAACAGAAATAATTTTGCTTCTTGTGAGTTTGTTCTGTGTTTGTGGTTCAGAGAGGCTTCTATTTCTTTCTGCTTGTATCAGCCTATGAGCACAAATAAAAGTCTGAATACTCTGTTGAGTCTGAACATGCAGTACCTGTCAGATGTGCATCTTGGATATTGTTTCTTTTGCTTTTTATTGATTTTCATTTCTTTCTCCTAGGATTTCTTTGGAAATGGCATCTTCTCAAATCCTGTGTGTACTGTGCTTGGGGGGGAAGGGTTTTTCAGATGCTGCCTCCAATGGGAATAGGTGGGAAAGAACTCAACTTTTCCCTTCTACCTCCTTGCAATGGGGTTGATCTGGCCAGCAAAGTTGATGCTTTCAAGAAAATGATGAGTTTTTTAACCAAAAGTTGGGTCTGTGGTTTCCAATGGCTCACATGGGCCCCACCAACGTGTAAATTTGTAATCTCAGTGCTTCTCACCAGCAGTATATGCAGGAAAGCTCTTTGTGGGTACTGTGTATCAATGACCAAGGAGAAGAGGTGTTTTCACTATATCAGCTAAATAAAAGCTTTTCTGCTCCTTTCCTAATTCAGTTTTGAAACTTTTTTCTTCTCCCTCTTGTGCCTGAAATCCCCTTGTCTTATCACCAGTGAAAAGGGAGCCCCATGTAAAGCAGTTATAGACTTTGTAAATATTATCTGAAGTTTTTTCCCAGGAGGCATGTCTTCAAATGCATGGACCTGTGTAAATCTCAGAGGGAACAGAAGGCTGGAGGTGGGACTGAGTCTTGACTTGAGATATTAGATACTTATTTCTCATACTTATCACTTCACATTTCAGGGAGGAAATGCTAAGTAAAAAATCTGATTTTTTAATAAGGGAATGTCTAGATTCCATTCTTTCTAGTCTTGAATCAAATAATATTTTATCAGCTGCTTGCTGTTGGCAGTAAAGTCCTCCCCTGAAACAACATAGTGCTAGCTCTGCAACCTCTTAAAAAACAGTGGGCCACAAGTTATCAAACCATTCCAGGTGTTATGGTTTTAACTGGAGATCCTTCCAATTGAATGAGAATGTGCCAGGATTTGTGGTTCCCCCACAGAGCAAGGACTCAGGATAATGATCTGTTCAGGAGTGCCCAGACTGGGATGGAGAACTCAGGAGACTTGTGAAAAAGGAAAACAAAAGCTAGAATCTTTCTCCTTCCCTCTTGAGCCATTATTTTTGTTTCAAAGGCAGTTTTCTCTCCTTTCTTGACTGGGGGTTTAGTGTCTGGTTTTAAACAATTATTATTATTCACATGAAGCACTTCATTTTACATTTAAGACTGTGTAGCAATAGTGGTTGGGAATTCAAGTCTCCCAGGCATGGGGTAAATGAGTGCAAACAAAATATCTCACCACTGCTGTTCCAAGATGTGGCCTTTTATTTATTTTCACAAGGGTAAGAGTGTCATGTTATTTTTTAGAGTGTCTTTTTCTTGTGAGGTTGCTGTGTGCAAAATTCAGGGCTAAGTTCAGCCCTAAGACTATGAACTGGCGGATCAGCTGCCACAAGACACTTTCACTTAGCCAAAGTATATGTGCTACTGGCAGCATGTAAAGGATTGGTCTCTAGACTCCATTCTGAGCAAGGTCAGCCTGACAAATGAACAGATTCTCCTTTTGTGTTAAATACTAATCAGAAAGAAGGGAAATAAATATTACAGCCCGTCTCAGGCACGATACGCAAGATTTAATACACCAGGCTAAACCCTGAGGTCTCAATTCCTGAGCCTTAGTGGAGAGCCTTGCAGGCTTGTCATACTTTTCTTTCTGGCAGGCTGGCAATGTGGCACACGTGGTACAAGGCAGAGCAACCCAAACTGGAGCTGATGTTCCCTGGTACCGAGGTGTACAGGCAGTGGGTCCCTCCCCTGCAGCACGGCTCTGCTGTGCCCCCAAACGCCCACTGCACTGAGCACCCCACAGGGAAAAGGCAGCCCTGGGGCTCTGCTTCCTGCCCCCTTGCTCATCCACACACCAGCACTCCTGCAGACATTGTCATTGCAGCCCTTCCTCCCTTCTGGGCTGTGGCCACCAGGAGGAAGCAAGGCAGGAACTCTGGCTCTCTCCCAGAAAATATTTTCCTTAGGTTTCCTTCCTTACCCCAGAAAATGTGGCTGTTGAAAGCGTTAGAGAAAAAAAAAAAAAGTTAAGTATAGGAGCTCTGGGGACAAAAATAAGTATTTTGTAATAGCTGCCTAGGTTCCTCCAAGGAGCAAATATACATTTCACTGAAAAATCTTGTCTTTCCCTCCACTGTTTTTACTGACCAGCCAATAATTTAATGGATCTTAAGCATGGACACTTGGCAAGAGGAAAGGCCAGCTCACTTAGTGCTTTCTACAAGCCATCTTGATTTCGTGATGATATCAGAAGAAGATGGTTATAGGTGGAAGCTTCTGTAAGCATGCAGAAGATAGGACTGGATGAGTCCTTTTCTTTCACTAAGGGTGAGTCTTTTTCTTTCCAGCGATTGGTGATTTTTGCCAGAGGATGTATTGCTTGTGTCTCAGTCCCACGCTGTGGCTTTTTATTTTTAGTTGGGATGTTGGCTATTGGCAATCATGATTGCAGTCTCTTGGAGCCCTGCTTCGGGTGACATTCATCTGGAGAATGTTGAAACATAGGGGAAAGAATTATAAGCAGCAGCTGCAAGACATTTTTCACCCCAAAGGATACAGAAAAAAAGCCAGCACAACTTTGAACCATGAGAGTTCAGCTGAGGATAGGAGCCAACCCTTTCATCAAGCTAGCACAAATCCCACAAGCAGACAGATCTGTGCAGTGTGGTGATTTCTGAGTAGGGTTAGTCTTAATCTGCTATCTCAACAGTGGATTTGGACTGGGCTCAGCTCCCAGCTCCTGACAACAGGCCAGGTGTGTCTCCCCTGCCAAACTGCCCTCTGCAGCTGGAGCAGCACCATGGCCTTGCAAAGCCATGGCTCTCCTGGTCTCATGGCCTGGACTCAGCACAGATGGGAGCTGCCACATGCTCCCAAGAAAGAGTAGTGAAGCTTCAGTTGTGCCCGAAATTTTCTTTATTCTCTTTCCATCCATTGGACACTGATGGCAGGGAAGAGATCTGGCCTGAGCTGTTCAGGAGTCCTCTCGTATCAGGAGTATTCTTTCCTTGCAAATTGGATGTTAATTCTCTGCTGAGTCACAGGTATCCCACCATGATTCAAAATTAGCAGGGCACAGTCCATGTTGGGATTGAGCAGTGCCACAAATATCCCCTTATTTGAACTTAGCACTAGCAAATAGCTTAGGTCAGAAAGAACCTTCTTCTTCAAGACCTTCTTCATCTTCAGAGTGAGATCATGTCTGGACAGACTTTGCTGGGGTGCAAGGGCTATTGCTGACCTGCCTGTGAGCTGTGGAGGGCACAGACCGGATACTGAGTGACAGGAACAGGATGTGTTCAAGTTCACCCTTGAAAAATATGTGTCAGTGTGGATACCACAGACTAGAAAAAGACATTGCCAAGCCTTTCCTGGATCTTGCATTATCATTAGCTCCTCTTTATCTGGCTACCATTCAAAGCATACCCACCAAAGCTTTGCTGTTGCTGCTCAGGTGAAAGCCAAGTAACCGAGGACCAAGCTGCCCAACTGACCCACTGCATCCCCCTGTTCTGCTGGGAGAGTTGAGACCTGTAGAGCAGGAGCTGGGGCCACGTGCTCTGTGAAAAGGAAACCTGATGGAACCTGAGATGGCTGCAGCCCTCCCAGCGTACTTAGGGGTTCACGAGTCAAGCTGGTGTTAAAAGATGAGTGTAGCTTAAAGGCTTTTCTTTTTTCTTTTCTTTACAGTTCAAGGATGTGGGTAGCTAGCTGTATGTGTATAGTTAGGCAGCAATCCATCCAGCCATCCTAGGCTATTATTTTTCACAAAGACCTAGACATCCGTATTTATACAAATACATACATACATCTGTCAATGTTTTTTGTAACCTAGCATTTATAGGATGTAAGCCACCTCCCAAAGCTCAATTCAGCATACTAACCATCTATACATTCAGAAACGTTCATGGTACACATTAGAATATGCATCAGGGCTTTTGCTATTTCTGCTGTTGAAAGCTGTGTTCAGTCCACATCAGTCTGATCACACTGTTTTGCACTTGCCCATGGGTGCCTGTGCTGCACACCCTTTGCTCTGAACTGCTGAAGGGTTCTTTTCTTCTTGTTGATATCAACTGCAGGAGAACCTGGTGTGCTGGGGTGAGTGGGGGAACTGTGGGCAAAGGCACTGAAGCTTTACTGACGCTCAGGCAATCTCATCCCTGGCTCCCCTAAAGCAATCAAGTCCCAGCTTGGGCTAAAGCACAGCCGTGCAAGCAAGCACAGGTTCAAAGTGCAAATAAATACATGCTCGAGGGCTCCCTGTAGGGATGGAAGGTGAGCAAAAACAAAGATAGAGACATGGTAAACATACCCAGCCTGCCTGGAAGGAAGAACAGGTTTGCATAGGATGGGGAGCTGGGACAACATACGGTGCTTTCTGAACTCCAGCAGGTCGTCTGATGCTTCTCACAGACAGAAAGTACATATTTATTTGAGGTGGGAGGGAGGTTTATAGTCAATACTTGTTTAGTGTTTTCACTTCAACATAACCTAATTTAGTCATCTCCAAGGTTTTCACCAAGGTATTGGAGGAAAACTGTGCTAATGTCAGTGAACAAGAAACCACCACTCTCACATCAAATCTAGACTCTTCCTCTGGGTCTTATATGTTGTCTGTAGATGTACACTTTCCCTCTCACCCCCTGCCTCTAATGTGCATATCTTTGGTCTCCTAACAGCAGGCACATGGCATTAAAAGGACAGTGAACAACTGGGATGAGTGATGTTGTTGTTATGGGTAAACCAAAACTTCCATGAGGTGAAGATGAATATTTTCAGTTTTCCCAGATGTACAGTTGTTCAAAAAAGCACAAAAAAAGAGCACTGATTTGAGATGAACGTCTTTCTCTATAGAGACAGATGGGTCTTGTTACACAATTCCCTTTCAAATGGAGGCTCCAGTGTGAGGACATTTTGGGACCCCAGGTCCTTTGACAGGGAAAGAGAGAGTTCCTGATCAGACCAGCAAGGACTCCCTGTTGCATTCAAATGTTGGCTGTGGAAAAGCAAAGTGAGTGAAGTTTTGTTTTGCTTGACTGAGCTTTACAGTGCCAGTTATTGTTCTGAAAAGTGAAGAGATACCTACTACATCTCCTGGGAAAGTGAGCAGCAGCTTGCTTTGGAAGAGACTGCTATAATGGTGAAGTTCTCAGCTTAACTCTATTTTTGGCTTTATGTATTCACGTCTGCATGAATTTCCCCTGCAATAACAGCTTTGTGATTAAATGACTAGAATAAATGGTTTCAGAGCATCTGGGAATAGGCAGAAATGTAATTATTCATTTATTGATAGATAGTGAGGTAGATATTGATTTATACAGGATATTAAGTGCTCTTGAGCAGAGGAATGAAATATTATTAGTATTTTAAAAGAGGAAAATATTGCCACCTTGTTTTCTACCTTTAAGCACCTGTGGGGGAGAATACTACTTTGCTAATGTTAGACCGTTTGAATGCTTTGAATTATTTAGGGATTTTCAGTATAGGCTGATGCAAGTGCAAAAGCCTGTCTGTGATAAGTTAAATTTGTTTAAAAACCTTCGTCTTCTGCCTTATGGGCCTTTATTGTTAGTCACCTGTGGTTCTTGCCTAACCTGTGGTTCTGCCAAGCAGAGAGTTAAATTAAGAAATCTATCTGTCTGCCCGCCCATATATCTGTTTGTCTCTTTCTCTTCCACTCCATGGATGATATTACAATTGCTAGACATTACATTTTTATAATCTTTATTTCAAACTAGGCTCTCATAAGCATCACATTTCAGGCAAAATATATCATTATCCCTGTTACAGTGGAGCACTAGCTTTATAAAGGGAAGGACAAGAAAATTCACTTAATACATGAGTGAGTTCCTGTGGAGCAGAAGCAATGAAGCCCAGGAAGGGACTCATCCATGTGGGTTTCTGATGCCTAATAGCAGCCAAGCTCTTGTAGTCAGTCCTGCAGAGGATAAGCGAAGAGGGTCTCTCGTCTCTGCGTAGTCCTTTATCTTCACAAAACCTGTAGGGATGAGATATTTCTGAAAACTTACCTCTCTGTCAGTGTGCTTGAAAACAAAAGGCTTCAGGAGTTACCAGGGAAGACTCACAGATGGGCACTCAGGGAGGCTATGTGAGCCTAAATTGTGAAGGAAAGCACCCTAAAAGTGAATCCATAATCCTTGAACCCTATGTGCAAGAGCAACTGTAGCACAGCCTAGAGGAGAAGGAAGAGGAGGGCTGCCATGGCATGCACTTACCCTCATCCCATTCCCAAAGTGCAGCAGCACATTTCCTGGTGTGTGGGAAGGTGCCTCTAGCCTCCCCAAGGCCATTCTGTGACCCACAGGATGGATCAAAAGAAATCATGACAAAATCATGGATCTCCAGCCCAGCGTCCCCTCCTTACACTGTCCCCTCTGCTCATTCAATGGCCTCAATAAACCCTTCCTCATCCTCCTCCAGTGTTCCCCTCCAGAGTGCTTACCAGTAATTCCCAATTTAATGGTAATTCCTTCTGGCAGAGGTTTTCCCCCTTTAGCTCCTATTTTAAGAGTTTCCGTATTTTTCCCAGATCTTCCATGGAGCAGCAATGGTTCACCAAAGAGCTTGCTTTGTTGGCAACCTGTTGGTATGTTTTATCTTTTTTCTGGCTGCAAAACAAAATGCTTCTCATACTTGTGTTCTCTGGTGATGTTTCAAATACATCACTGACACACACGGATTTGTAAAGGGACACATTTCTCTCCTCATGGCATATTAGCATTGACAGATAGGGGCGGTCACTGCCCACCAACATGAGTGTGCCAGAGCTCTCCTCCTGCACAGCATTGATGTTGTGAGGGCTATCAAATACATGCAGGTCTCAAAAACCCCAAATGTTTGCCTCTTAAAGCCAATATTGGCCATTTCTCAAGGGGGAAAGAAAGTGTAAGGGCCAGGGCCAAGATGAAGTGAGTGGCTCCCAATTTGAAATAAGAATATACACACAGCATAAATAACAGTTTTAAGGCCTGATCTGTCTTTCTATTCCCACCAGTGCTGTCACATCAGTGCTGACATATCTGTGGACAAACCCTGCTGCTCAGACTGAAGATTGGTGTGTTTTCATTTAGCCCAACCCACCCAACCATCAGGCTCACGGCCCAAGTTTTGCTGTGCCAGCCCAGTTGTAGAAACCAATGTGGACCCTACAAATGCCAGACAAAAAACATCTGCTTAAACTTCTTCCATGAATATGCTTTGTTTTGAGACCATCAGCTATGCCTCTCTGCCCTTGAACTGAAGTAGGAGCATCATGACTGTAAGTCAAGCCCCAGCCATCCTAAGTTAATGAGCCTAAGTAAATGGGAAGCATTCAGCCCTTTGGACTGTTTTACATAAATCTGCCCAACCCCATACCCTTGGGGACTATCTACGTGAGCAATCTCCTTCCCACCCCATGTGTGAAATGATGGGGTAGTTTTGGCTGAGCTAAACAGCGTCCAGCTGCAGAGAGCTGAGAGAAGCAAAGCCTCACAGCACTTTAGGCCACCTCCCACAAAGTGAGTGCTTTAAATGGGGATAAAGTGGCTGCTGGAGATCTCTCTCTCTTTGTTGAGGGAGCTTAGGTGGTTTCTTCAAGCCTCTACTTCTTTGGCTAAAAATTGCATCACACAGCCAGGAAGGCATACGCAATGTTGCACAGGAATTCAGGAATTCAGGCCCTAAATATTGAATGAGGAAATACTCAAGAGAATATGACTCTGAGCAGCTCATGAAGAAAACATGAACCCACGGATATTCATCAAAACTGTGAAATTGGCAACTACAAACCAAGGAATTCAAGGCAATCTTGTGTCAATCATAGATCAGATGTAACTGAGTTATAGGGCTACGGTAAGGCAAAAATTTCCTTGCTCATTCAAACTCCAATGTACAACCCTAATGTTTTTGTCACAACTGATTCAGAAACAGACATAAACACCATCAGTTTCCTTAGTGTGTTAGCATAAATTAGGATGTATTAGCCTAGATGACTCCTAAAAATTGTCAAAATAAGACTTCTCTACATTTTATCTCAAGACCTAGTGCATACACTATTCCTAGTGCATGGAAATTTTGGCAAAAATTGAAAATAAATTGCAGTCAAATATTGTTTCTAGGAATAAGAGTGAAATAATTTTGGAATTCCATTCAAAATGCTCTTGGTGCTGCTTATTCTTTCAGAAGTAGTTTTCTGTAAACACTTCCATGGAAATACTTTTATTTCAAAACTCAGAGCACTGTGTGATTTTTCTTCCAAATTAGTTCAGATAAATATAAAATATTTTGAATCACTGTGTAATATTTGTATTCTCTCTGTCTACCTAAAAACATGAATAGCTTCTGTATCCACACTGTATACTCTCTGTATGCTTCTGTGCAAACTTCTCCATCCCGACTTTCCTTTTTTTTTGCAAGTCAGTGATATTGATACTTTCCACTTTTTCTTTTCCCTTGCTTTAAAGATATGTAAACAGAAGAACAATCAGCAGCTCCCTTAAGTATAGTCTATCTCTGATCCAAGTTCATTAATAAAAAAATTATTGGTGATTTATATAGATGAGTGCCTGAAAAAACCTTGTATGTGCTGCTTTTCAATGTAATTTAAGAACACATTTCTCACATCTTTTTTCTTAAAGTTGCAAATAAAATTCACTTCCTCCCCTTCCCAAAATGTTTTAGAATATACTTTCTTTACATAGGCTTTCCCATTTTTTCCTCTATCTTACATTCCCATGACCTAAATACACTCCAGAAAGACATTATGTCTAAGGTCAGCTAGGCAGGAAAATGAAACCCTGAGAACAGAAGCTGCCTTTGCACTCACCGCTTCTTCCAGCAGCAATGGTTAAGTTTAGCAGCAATCTATAATTAAAGAGACCAGGACACTTCAGTCTAGAGAGAGATGTCTGGGACCAAGGTGGACTACATCAGCGTGCTGCTAGGAAGGCACAAATGGCTGGAGAAGGTACAAACAGAAGGATTATTTACTATTCTTGGCAGTACAAATCGGATACCCAGTGAATTAAGGAGTGGATTGAAAACAAATTGAAAGAAATCACCAGCAGAGCCTTACACTGGGAACTCATTGCCACAGGATATTTAGATGGCAAAGCTATAAACGCTTTTGGAAGTTTATTGCATAAACTTGAGGGGGTAAAATTGATTAAACATGATAAACAGAAATGCAACTATTTATGTCACAGAGAAGATGAACAAAGAATGAGTATAAACTATTTCCCAGCATTTTATTCTGTTTCCAATAGCTCAGGGTGGGTTTGTTTTTGGTAACCAGGCAGCAAATTTCTAACAAACACACATAATTAAACATGAAGCTGATTGCTAGAGGATGCCATGAAGGCCAAAATCAAAATGCAATCTAAAAGTTCTTGGGTAGATTGAGATCAGCAAAGACTCTTGAGGGATACAACAATACAAAGACATCCTTCAGTTCAGCTTGTCAGAAGCTGGAAGCCTATGGCAGAGGAAGGATGAATCTGAGTTTGCCCTTTTCTTGCACATTTCCCAAAGCATCTGCTCTCACTGGCTGCCAGACACAGTTTTCTGGGTGATTTGGTCTGACCCCTCTGGATGTTTTGCAGGTTTGTATCCAAATGATCAGTAGTGAAGTGGCACTTGGATTGTGCTCAAAACAAAAGTGATGCCGAAAGGCATGGAAACAGCAGAGGTAGTTTAGCATCCTCCTGCAGCCATGGCTTGTCTGTGGGCTCAGAGGGATGACAGCACATCCCTGAATGAGTGGTATAAACCTAATGGAACTGGTCACTAAACACCACAAAAATCGAAGTTTACCTGGTTTTGTTTGCCTGTTCACTTTTTAACCAAAAGTTTTGGCTGCAAGAATTACACAAATGTGGAGAATGTTGTTACAGAGGGGTTAAGCCTTTGTGAGAAAGACAGTCTAGAGGCATCTTTCATTTAACACAGCTGTAAGAGGTATTAAGCATGTCTCACCTCTCCCTCTGCAGCTCCCTGCAAAAGGCAGCCTGGGTGTTTTTTAGGGATTTGTCTGCTCTGCATAGCAGTGCCTTGGCTGAGTGTTTTCAGGGCTGTGGTGAACATGCTTGTTGCTGTAGGAAAAAAAAAGCTAAAGGTGCAGAGGGAATAACAGAGCTAAAAAAAAAACCAAAAAAAAAGCAGAAGAAAGTTTGAACAGAGTCTGATGGTTTTGGCAGAACATTGGCATCAGTTTTGGGTGGAGGTTGTGACAAAAGGAGGTTGAGAAAATAATTTTTTTTTCCTGCTATTTTGGCTCCTCCTGTACTTAAAGAAGCAGGGTTTTGTATAGCCTTCCAAATAAACACAACTGCAGCAGAGATACCTGATTGCATCACCCATCTCTCCTCCTAACTGGAATAAACTAGAAGAGTTTGAATTTTCATTAACCACTCAGCCTAGAGGGATAATAAGTCATTTTACAGAAACCAGAGAGGCAGGCAGGTTGGCCTGATTCTGTTTGCAGTGTGATGCAGAGTGTTTCCACTGATCATGAAGACGTTTGACTTCTTGTTTTTGTGGTGCCTGAGTTTCCAGTGGTGAAAGAGAGACATTTGGGATGGCACAAAGCTGCACCAAGAAATAATCCCTGGGCTGGAAACGAGCTCTGTGAAACAGCATCCATGCATTTTTCAAGAGGACCCTCATGAGGCAAATCAGCCTCAAGTCATTTTTAAAATGTGGCAGGCAAAGTCTTAATTCATATTATTTTAGGAACTGTTCTGTCCCCAGATCACTCAATTTTTGTGCTCCTGAGTCTGCAGAACAGCTGTGTAGGTTCTGGCTGGTAATGGTGGATAAGAGTGGGGATTAAACTGGTTACTTTGCACAGCAAAGCAAATCTGCATAGTCCAAGAGCATCTCACAGACATTATAGAAGGGGTAAATAAAACAGGTAGCCCCTGAAAAGGAGCAGTTCAGGAGCTCTGCCATGTGAGTAATTTTATTCCTGCAAACAGAAAAGGGAAAAACATCCCTACCCAGCTTTGTAGCTGAAACAGAGTAACTGACTCTTCCCTACTTCTTGGCTTTTTTGGTTTTTTTCCCCTTCTAGTACATAATGTGAAAGCATGTTAGGCCCAGAGCTCAGACGTGGGAGTCTGCGAGAGAATGGCAGCTCCAAGACGCTAAGTGGAGGTGACAAGTTCCCAGTAATATTAAACATTAACACTGAATATTTTGTTGGTATTTAACTCCATGATGTTTCATGTTACTGAGCAGAATCAGAACATCCCCTCTCACCCCCACTGTTTTGTTCCTTACTCCTCTGCTCTGTACATTCAGAAGGCAGGAATGTGAGATGCCAGCTCCTTCAGGATTGAAATGGCTTTATATAAACTAACAGAGAGGGCAAGTTTATGAGGTGGAGACAGGATCTAATTCTGTACTCAGGTGAGACTGACTTGAAGATGAGGAGTACTTTGTGTACGAGGTGGGCATGCTTATGTGTATATATATATATGTATGAAGCTGAACACAGGAGAAATCCTGCTCATTTAGAAATCTGATGGTGGCAAGCAGCTGAGGGGGAGAGCTGGAATTTTAAAGTGATCTTTTAAAATGTTTATATATATTTTGTTGCAGCTGGAAATGTCTATTTGCACCTCAGGGAGGTTCCTGAACTTCCCATGCCTGGGACCACCTGGCCCAGAGGGGCAAATTTATTTCTGCTGCATGCCAGGAGGAGTTTTATCAGAGAAGCAGCTGCCCCGAAGGACCCACTACTCTCTATCTCTGCAAACTGAGTGAATGCAGGGTCCAGACCTGCTCCTCACAACATCTGGTGCCCCTTGCATTCACCAGCCCACAGGGGGATCCTGGCACACAGCAGTCCCCAAACCTGCCCTAGCTTCCAGGACCTGCTTGTGTGCAATTCCGATTGGCAGATTCATTTTGGGAACACCCAGCAGTTACAGCAGTGGAATTGCTGCCTTGAGTGGAGCCAGCTTAGCCCCCTGAGAGGAGCGTTTTCCATCAGCAGCCTGGCACGGTATGAGGGTGTGGTGGGAGGGCTGGGACTGTGGTAGGGGAGCACATCCTGCATCCATGAGCACATCCTATGTGCCCTCTTCTGCTGCATGGGGCAAGGAGGAGCCAGGAGAAGAAAGGTTCCCCTCATGTATCAGAAATGTAAACAAGGGTGTATTTACCAACAGTGCTGCTTCCAAAAAATCAAGCTGTGCTATTTCTCCAGGAGAGGCGTCCTGGAGGACCAGCTCTGCTGCTGGTGGGGGCTGCTGTGCTTCTGCTGAGCTCAGTTGCTGTTGCCTGAGAGCATCTGAAGAGCTGGCTGGTTCTCAGGTGTTGAAAGAGAGAGACAGATGCATATACACACACCCCAGCAGATATCCACAAATAGACACCCAAACAGCAAGAGGAAAATTGTGATGGCTTGGCACTTCTTGCTCATCCAAATGCTCCTGAAGACCCTTTCCTCATCCATTCCCTGATGCTGCCAGAAGCTACCCTATCTTCTGTTCACTAATATTTTTCCTCCAGAATCTTCCGTCTGCTGATCCCAAGCCTTTCTATGAGGTGCAAGGTGCCCATACTGGTGGCCTGAGCTCAGCCTTTTGGGGTCAGGAGCGTGAGGGCCACAAACCAGAGCAAGCTCCAGTTTGATGGATGAGGCTGACTTCTCTTGGACTTTGCAGCACAGGTAAAAAGGAGTGGACCAGGGTTTACATCAACCTTCAAGTGAACTCTTTTCTGAATGCCCACCTCAAAAGGTCAGCTCATGTCCACCTCATAAGATTCTGTGCTGCAATATGTTTCTCCAGAGTTTGTGTGCACTGCCTTTAAGCAAGGGGCAAAATGAAGAGCCCCCAGGGGTTCAGACTATGTAAGAGGAATGCTCTGGCTGTCCCTGAGACAAATGGAGAGAGGGTGGGGTGAGGGAAGGGGAAAGGAACCTGCTGGCACATTGTGCTGTGCAAGATGTGCATATTCATTGTAAACAAAGAATGGCAGGGCCTGAATTTCTATTGCCTCTACCCTGGCAATAGTGAAGCTCTGAAGCTTGGTAGAGGTATCCTGCCACCCCAGGTGAGGGTTACTGCAATCAGGATGCAGCCTGCAGCAAATCATATCCTCTCCAACTTGCCTTCTGTGGTCTCTAATTCACCTTTCAATTTACACTGTAAATCAAGATTAACCCCATTAAGGCAATGGACACATAGGAGCATAAAAGCTGTGTAAGTGGAAGGTGAATTGGATCCAGTGGTGTTATGAGGATGTTATCTGATTATTTACTATGCTGTTAAATAACAAGTGCTATCCACAGCAATACCAAACAGCAATGGGGTGCTGGTGAGATGCACAGTAATTTACTGTTATTATTTGTACACTCTACATTTTAGGAGAACAATTTAGCTTTCTTTTTTTTTTAAAGTAACCATGTCTGTGCTCTCTCTTGAATACAAAATATTGTTGTCATCCCATTCTGTTTCTTACAGATTTTGTTTGTCTTCTAGTTCCTTTTGAGGGATAAGAGCTCTGTTCTGAGGGTGAGCAAACCAGATGTGAGATCGACCAGCACAAAACCACTTAGGCCTTGAGAGTGTGCTAAGAAGTGGTAATGCCAGTTGATTGCCTGTGTCACACTGAGGACAACAGATACCTTTCCTGGCATATTTTTGTTGTGGAGCAACAGTCGGATTCTGTGGTGGCCACAGCCTGATTGAAGAGATGGCAAAAATGCAAGTACACAATAAATGGGGATTTGCAGCTCAGGTCTCCTTCTTCTTCACACTTACCTGCACCTTTGTGTCCTGCTATGCTTGTGGCAGCACATGTTGATTCACTGGTTGACAGGGGAGAGGATGTCCCAGTCAATGAGAACCAGAACCAACTCATCTCCAAAGTGCTTGTGGGGATGACCCCCACAGTGTGGCAACAGGACAGCTGTGAAGGGGTTAGGCACCATCCTCATTGGCTGCAGGGTGAAAGTGCTGGCAGGGACAGAGGGTCTGGCCCTGGGAATGGGGTCAGAGCACTGCAGAGCTGAGACTCAGGGTTCTCCAGACGGGACACAGCTGTAAATAAACAGCAGTGGTTTGTGTGCCCATTAGTGCATGCTAAAAGTGCTCACAGTCACCAGCAAAGGGTTGAATCACTCAAATGCTTTAAAATTAGACCCTTTCTAAAAGCATACCCTTTCTTTGCTTTTTAACCTAGCAGTTTGGAGGGAAACCTCTGAAATATCAGTACTGGCCCCCTGGAGAAGTCAACCACATTGCTGCTGGGCATTCCCTTCCTGGACAGCCCTTCTGCTGCCCAGCTATGTGCTAAGCCAGAGAGAGGAACTGGTTTTGGTTAAAAATTAATCCAGATAACTACAGTGATTAGTTTCCAGTTGCATCAGTACCCTGCATGGAAGGACTGATGCCAGCTGCCCCAGTGCCTGGAGCAGAGCTGCGCTGCTCCTTGCCTCTTGTTCCCTAGGTGCTTGTATCTTGCAAGTGAAATGTTTTCCTCTGCGTGTTATGGACCTTCACATCTCCTGAGACTGAATCTCACAGAAAGCATAAGGTCAAATTCGTGCAGTTTTCCTGTATCTTCACTGCCTTCCTGCATGTTTGTCTATACAGAGGCTCGTTGTGTCAGTGTTTGTCCTCTGAAAACAAGAGGGAAGAAGGGATGGCACGGGCCACTGTGTTGCCACTCATGCTCTGTCTCCTCAGACTCATTGCATGAAGCTAACTGGGTCATTTGCTTTTGGTAGCAAGGTTGTTTTTCTTCCCCCTCAAGTAAAACTGGCTTTTATGTAAATAATTTTTGGACCAGCTGCACTGAACTAATTATCTGGGTCATTCAAATTTCTGCTTCTGGAAGTAATTATGGCCTTTGGGAGTATACTGTATAATACCAATTTATGATTGGAGACTGAGAGTCTTCCTTATCTGCATGAATACTATAAAGCAAAGTTAGCAAATCTTCCTTACATCCTCGGGGCCGCAGAGCGCTCCTCTCCCGCGCACAGAACTCCCATTTGGTCTAACAAGCATCCTCTTCTCCCCTTCCTCCACACACACCTACTGAGGGCTCTCAGGCTGGATATAATCAGCAGGCTCTGCTCTGCCATTTGGGACAGCTCTAGCATCCTTTCTCCTTTTTTTTCTGCCTCAAGCTTTATACCCCATTACCTCTTAACTGGGGCATCAGAGAAAAACAAGGAGGGAACTTTACAGAGAGGGCAGGGATAATGTGAGGGGATGAGTAATTGGGAAGACTGGGTTCGCTCACATCCGCTGAGGGAGGAATGAGTTTACACAAAGACACAGGTGTCCTAGATTTTGTTTGCTCTGAGACTGCAAGCCTGTAAGCTGCCTTACCTGTGCAGGAGGGCTGTCCTGCCCTGCTGGCAGAAAGGGGACTGCAGCCAGACGAGGAGGGTGAGAGGAGGTAGCAGCTCAGGCCACATCTCATCTTGAAGGGGCTCAGGGCCACTTTGTGCCCCAGAGGGGAGAGAGCAGCCTGGAGCAGCCTGGCAGTGCTGCATAATGAGGAGCAGAGCGCTGCTGTACAGCCACCGCTGATTTCTCTATCCCACAGCCAACTCCCACGCTGAGGAAAGCTCATTTAGCTCTGATCCTCAGGCTCTCACTAAGAACAGGGACCAAAGGGCCAAAAGCTCAGAGCTAAAATGAAGCTGTCTAACACCAGGCCAGAAGAGGACATTAGCCTAAAGATACAGTCAAAATCAATTCACAGACTGGGCAGACAGTGAGTCAATATCGCCAGCTTTATATTTTTTATAATTTTAATTATATGATTCATACAAAATATGTAGTACATATTCATACAAAAACAGTAGTAATACAGCATATTTTTATATCACTAGACATGAAGACAAAAATAAGCAGACTCAGAATACCTCAAGGATTTTGAGCTCATCTTTAGTTTATACCTGCATCTCTCAGCAGCCTCTGCCTTGACACAGACACTCTAACTATCCTTTATTCTTTACCTTTTTTCAACTACTTTGTCCCTGCTAACTATATCCAATGGAAACAAACAATAAAGTAGTACGAAATACCAATTTGCTGCTATCCCTGTGCTCAACTTTCTGTGTGTTGCAGCCTGCTGTAGCCTGTGTCCAGCTTCATTCTCTTGGTAGGAGCATCTGCCCAGTCTCCTGTGCTTCTTCTGAGCCCAGAGCCACATCTGTAGTCCTGAGTCCACAGATAAGTGCTCTCAGACGTTTCTACAGTAAATGCTATTAATTATAACAGCAGGCAATCATGCTTCACAACTCAGAAAAAATCACTGTAGTTAGCTGTCCCATTTACATGACACAAACAATAAAACTAAAAATAAATGAAAATCCAGTGTAAGATAATCAGAAACGGATGACATTTTTAAACAAAATTTTTCTTTTTCTAGCAGGCCATGGTTAGACAGGATGAAAAATTTAGATTTCTCAGTTACAAAGTTACAGGTTGTACTTACTGACTGAGATGTCCTAAAATGTTTGGTCTTGCAAAAGTACCCACGTTTTAAAAATCCAACATCTGACTACTTGGGAAGCAGCTTTTGTATTTTCTCATTCAAAACTATTTTTTCTTTAGAATCTTTCCCTTAATGTGCAGCAAAGCAAGTTTTAAAACACTTGATAATGCTCTAAAGAAAAGTGAAACCACAATGTCAATCAAGTAAGAAAAACGCCATCTGATCCAAACTGAATATAGGTGTTTTTTTGACTCACCAGAAAGTGTTGATTTTTTTTTTCCTTTTCACCATGACTGAAACCAACTCCTCTCTTGCTTTCTCCTGATTTTTTGGGGTTGGCAGTAAGCCAAAACCTCATTTGCCTAGCTGTAGAAGGCATCGTTAGTCATCATCATGGTTAGATGGGGAATAGCTGAGAAGTTAGGAGCTCCAGAGATCACTATTAGACCTGATCTTATTTAACATTCTCACTAATGATCTGAGATCATATGCGTACTCAATATTATTTGTATTCATTGACAGCACTCAGATTCAGAGGGGTTGTGAACCCCAGTGGGGAGAATAGGAGATTGAATAAATGGACAGAAGATTAATATGCTTTCAAATTGATCCAATTACGGATGTTCATTTCAAAAAATGCTAGTTAATAGAGCTGAAGAAAATAGCCCCAAATGCAGATATTAGCTAAAAAAACCCACTCAGCGATGGCGCTTAAAAAATATTGGATACTGAGTGGCCACAGACTGGAAAGGAGCCTGGAGTGCAATGTAAAGGCAAAATGCATCTCACCTATTTAAGCTACTACAAATTATTTCAAAAAGCAGATAGACCCATGGGTAAAAGGTCCATCAAAGGCTTTCATATTCGAAGTTCCTGACACGGGCACCAGGTCAGAAGGTTTCTACAGACTGCCAGATGCCATCAGGAAAGGCTTTTATTTTTTATTTATCCTTTCTATGTGCTCCTTCGATTCATCTGGTGCTGGCTGTTGTTAGGAACATTCTCATAAGACCCTTCTGGTCTAGTCCAGTAGGACTGCTTTTATTTCCCTGTGAACATCCCTGTTTCCTGCAAGCTGAGGTTTCCTCTTCAGTAGGGGATCAGGAAAATGATGCTCAGATGGGCAGCCCAAATCAAGAGAGAAACAGGACCAGAGATGGTAGCATCGCATGAATGAAGTAATCTGCAGCCAGTAGCAGAACAAACTCCAAAATAATTTTTTAACACTGGGAACAGCTGGGACTAGAGGAAGAAACCCTGTCATTACATGTTCAGTCCATTTCTGGATTCCTGTAAAAGTGGAAGTGGTGTTTTTTTGGCTGCTGTACGGGAAAAACAACTTCTACTATAGCAAGTAACTGGCAAATGGGTTTAGTAGGTCTTCTCCATATTTAACCTCTCCAGTAGTTGTCTTCTACCTTTGATCTTGCTCAAAATCAATGAGCTCACATAATCAATGAAGAACAGGGCATATAGATTGAAGGAAGCCCCATGTGATTCTTTGAAGCTCCCAAATGTCAACTGAAACATTGTAAAAACTTTTCCAAGAGTATTTATTGGCTCATCATTTATAATGAGATTGGTACAGAGAGTCAAAGGCACAGATCATAATGTCTGCAAACAGATGTGTTTGGAGCACTTATGTAAGTCCTGCAGTAGGGTGTGAGTCAATATTTCTTATGGATACCTAATTGATAGCTGAGAACAAGGATCAATTTTCCAGTGAGCATGGGAGGAGCACTCACTCACCTTTTCATAGTTTTCATGCCGCCAGGATCACTTCAGCTTTAAAATGAATAATAAACTTCAGCTTTAAACTGAATAATCTGATGAGGCTTTTCCCTCCCTTTTATTTTTAAACTCTTAGTTACTTCCAAATATGCTCTTCTTTATCCTCTGTCATTTAAACCAAACCAAACCCTCTTCACCTCAAATTAATTGCCTCAATTTTTCCTCTGAGCTGTGACCACTGAACAGCCTTGTGTGGGTCTGATGGTCACCCCTCCATCTCCTTCCCAGGAGCTAATGGTAATGCCACCATGAGCACTGCCTGACAGGAAACTCCATAAGAAATGTCCCTAAACCAGCGCCAATGTCCCCACTCAGTGGCAGGGCAGATGCACCCTGGGTGACAGGCTGCATGTTGTGTGGTGGCAGCAGGCACTGAAGTGCTCTGCAGTGCACACACAGTCACCTCCCAGTGGGACCAGGGTTTGCTAGGACAGCCTATTCATACCTGGGACAGGTAAACAGAAACAAAGAAGAAAATTATCCACTGAAGAGATGAGAATATGTTCTTATCTTGAATCACCACACTGTTTTGTACTTGCCCATTTTGTGTGGAGATGTGATTGTGTTTTACGGCTGGGTCCAACCAATGCCAGCCCTAGTGGGATGCCCTTATGGTGCCCAGCCCCATTACGGGTTAGTAGGCTTCAAGCCAATGTTACTACAAATGTGATACAATGTGCCTCGTGTATAGGGCACAAGGAAGGGCCAGAGAGGGCACGTCACTTGAAGCAGTTTGATGTAAACAGAGAGGGTTTGCTCTTACAGGCTACAACATGCACCACTGGAGAGCCTGGGCAGCAAGCACCTGATTTGTACATCACTGGCTTTTCCCTCCAGCCTGTCCTCCTGCACTTGGTCCTTTCCATAAATCTAAGAGTGAGCCATGCCCCACAAAATGTAAGCAGCCCTATCTGAATAAAAAACTTGTGCTACAGCCAAATTCAGCAGAAGGAAGAGTGCATGAGGGTCTGGATTGGCATGCAGTGATGAGTCTGTTTGGACAGCAATGTCTGCAACCCTGCCACTGCTGCCTGCCCTTCTGCCAGCATCACTGCCCTGACACAGTTAACACCAGTCCCACTGCTGCTCTCCCTCTCTCAGCTCCACAAACTCAGCCTCCTCAGGAGCCTGCTCTTACATGCTAGGGCTGAACCTGAGTGGCTGCAATGCAGGCACAGGGGCTGATGTGCAGATGCTGTTGTGGGGCTGGTAGCTCCCTGCAGAGGGCTGCAGACAGCCGAGGGCTGAAACATCCCACACCTCTGCATCAGGATCTGCTAAAGCCTGTGCACCAGAGTCCTGAAGTGCTTTTGTTCAGGGAAATCCTTCTTTTTCCACTGCAGACTCTGCACTGCACTGCATGTGCAGAAGTTCCACTCCTAACAGTGGGAAGTGTGATGAAGATCTGCAAGGATAGAAAGGAGAGTTTTGCTTCCTCATGTACTGCATCCACCACTCCAGCTTGTGTTCTGCAATAAGCACTGGGGACAGTTTCCAAATTGCAGGAGATCCTGAGACTGCTTGGAACTAGCAGTAGGTCTTTATCAGCACTAATCTTTCATAAATCTTAAGCCTAAATAAATCGTGTGACAGTCCTGAATGTCAGGAATCAGAAGCTGTAGCAGTTTTGTTCACAGATACTGTGTATGTGTATTTCGGAATGCAGCTGGCAAACCCCCTCTATTATTTGTTCTGGCTGCACACTGTTTATGCTTTTCTTCCCGTTTATGAAAACAGAAATTATTGTCTCAGTGGCTAGATAAAATATTTCTCTTGCAAAAGAAAGCACTGGTTGAAGAGAAGCCCTTTAATAATTTTATTTTACTTCTTTCTTTCAGCAAAGGAGAATAAGAGAGATTTCTGGGACCTTTCACATTAATATTTAATGAACTACCTGAGAAAAAGTTTCAACAACAAATGGCTGAAAATGGGAGATAATGTGGTGTGATGCACTAAATGCACTCTGGGAATGAGTTAGTTCATACTGTCTCTTCCACCCAACCATTACAAACCAGGTAGGGCCAGCTCCTAATAGCCTGAGTCTCTGCAGCCAGTATGAGGCATTATTGAAGCCACCCACAAAACAAAACAATTGTCTCAGTCATTTGCCCTCCAGAATTGAAGTAAATTTGGTGACAAGGCTAAATCCTTTTGGAGTGAATTGCAATTAGTCATTGGAGTGAGCACACCAAGGCTGGTGAGACTCCCAGCATGACTGAGGGCTGATTTCAGGAGCAGGTTTTGCAGACCCAGTGGGAATGTGCCCTCCTGGGACCCTCACTGCTGCAGAGGTACCCCTTTTCTTCAGAATGCTTGGCAGAGCTATTGGGGCAAACTGAAAGCCAGGGCCAGGAGGTGGTGTGAGTAACGAGAGTAATTCTCTGGATCCATTGTTAAGTCAGAAATAAAGCAGAATTAAAAGATAATGAGGCTATACAGAATGAAAATGCAGAGTACTATGTTGATCAATCTGTACTTGTTTCTAGTGTAAGACCCTGTTGCATCCTGTGAGGGCAGATAAGGCCAGATGAAAATTCTCCAGCTCCTAAAGCTGCCAAGGAAGCAGCTGAGGGAAGTCTCTTATCAGGTCTATTTTCTTATTTTCTGAAATATTTCACTCTTCTATTATGACCTTAGCTTATGCACCTAACTAAGGACTTAACCCAGGTTACATTCCTTATGCCCAAACTTCTCCTAAGGACACAGCTTATCCTCATCATTGCTGTCCATTGCATTGACACTGACAGTAGGCAGTATGGCTGCTATTGTCACCTATCACAATATTGTGACATATCATCTATCACGATATACCAGCCCCTTTCTTGGGGAAGCTGAGGCACCCAGAGCACCGTGTTCTCACTGAGATCAACACACAGCAGCTGGCATCAGAATATTGACAACCTTTTGTGGCTGCTGGTGTTAATTAGAAGCCTGAAGCCTTTAAAGGCAGTCTGAGAGCAAAGAGTGTAGGTTTGCGCCAAATCACAAGTGTAACTCATCAGTGTAATAAGGCAAGAGACACGCATTTGTAGAGCAAAGTTTTACTGACATAATCCTCGTCTGGTTTCCTGATGTCAGAGGGGAAGGGCATAGACATTCCCATCTGAGCTTGTGCCCAGATGGTGAGGCATGGCAGCTCACCCACAGCAGCCTTTAAAAGAGGCTCTTTCACCCACTGTGCCAGGGAATCTGCTCTGGCCATGAGATCAGCCAAGCTCAATCAGCACCCTCAGTGGATGTGAACTTTTGCCACTTCAGTGAAGCCAAAGGATGAGATGGTTTTGCATCAGATGAGAATCCACCTTCCTCCACATCCCAGTTTATTACAACGATTTTGGATAATAACAAAGGGAAATTCCCATAGTCAGAGGGGAATGTTTTCTTCTCTCTCTCTTCCACTGCCAGTGGGCACTAGCAGCTCTCTGGCCAGACAGAAAGACAGTGATTGAAACAAAAAATACCTGTGATAATTATGTGTTTTTTCAGTTTGCAGACTATTCTCCAGTGCTGACAGAAGAACTGTAGATTGTATATTGACAGAACCAAGGACCATCTGAACTGATTTTTGCCAGTAATTTCCTAGTGCTCCCTGCACAGGAGGAGCTCTGGGAAGGTGGATCAGCTTGCAAGAGGACTGTACACCAGATGTTTTCTCCCACCCACTTCACCAGGTGCTTCAGCTGCACAGAAATGTTGGGTGAGGAGCACCCACTGTCCCTAAAAAGATTGATGCATCTCTATAGACCAAGAGAGAAGAAAAACTTGACATATCTCCCCTCCTGAGAGGCCAGAGGTGGAAGGCAGAAGTCGCTGTAGATATCAGGTGAATTATGATTTCAAAGGAAGTTCATGGGAAGGTCACAGAACAAAATCAAAGGCTATTTCCACCACAGAGAGAAATGAAGAGGAGCCAGCATTTCTTTCCTCAACTTCTTCCTTCTTGACAAATGCAGGAACAGTTTTGTCTTTTTTTTTTCCTGGTTATTGTTACAATAAATCCCTGACACCAAAACTTTGGAAAAAACCCATTCTGCCTCTTGGGAAATTTCCATGGCAATCATTCCTTCAGTCTGCTTGTGCTGTTGGCTGTGGTTTGAGGTGACATCTGCCCTGGTGGCAGTCAAGTGGCCCTCCCCTTCTCCATGTCAGCTCTGATTGCAAAGCCACATCAAGCAAACCCAAAGACCAGCAGCTTCCATGAAAATACTCCCATTGACTTCAAAGGACTTTGGATCCAGCCTCACACAGTGGTCAAACACCAGACATACCAGAGCAACCAAAGCAACTCCTGCACACAGCTGCAGCTGCAGGCACACATCAAAGACAGTAGAGACAATGGCTAATGCATTTCAACTCAGACTGCACCCCAAAATACTTACCCTGGTGGGTGCAGATGTTGTACCTTCAGATGCACATATGCACAGAAATATACACACCTGTAGGTATGTCTTGGTGCGTTTAAAACAGTCTATTATGTAAATCATGAGATTTATATTACCAAAATACAGTCTAAGGCAGCCATTGTACCTTGGGAAGGATCTTCACAATGATGTTTTCACAGTGGCATTGCTCAGAGAAGCTGGTGGAATGACAACCTGGTGTAGAGACAGTGAGGAATGTCACAGGGAGTTGGTGACTCAAAGGCAGTGCCTGCCCCTGTGCCAGCAGCACAGAAGGCCATGGAATCACAGCACTACATGCCAACTGCTGGTGGAGACTGATGTCCTGCAAACGGGCTGCTTTGGGGCCCTTACCTCTGGATTTGGCTATAACTCAGTTTAGAGGATGTATTCCATGCAGGAAAGCTCCTTACTCTGTGACAGTGAAGGGCTGCAAGCACCTCTGCAAAAAGCAAAAAGTACACATTCATCAGCTACACACACATCTGTGATTTTGAAAGGTTTAAAAGGGAAGAATTATTGTGAACTGAACTGGCAGATATGTTCTTTCTGAGTCTATTATGGCAGTAGCTCCATAGCAGGTTTTATACTGAGAAATCTGGCTTAGCATTCTGAGGCACCAAAATGAAATAGAATTTTTTTTTTTTTAAATCTACCTATCTATTTATTTTCAGGACAGAAAGTTCTCTTTGGGTTTTCAGGGAGCTATCGGAGGGCGCTTTGGTCACTGGGAAGCAGAAAAAGAAACAAATGTTAAATACCAGCCACTCTTTCTCACTCTGGTGCAAAACCATGGTGTACTCAAAGCACTTGGATGGGATATAGCTGTGTTCCAGGAAACTTATGCAGAGCTGTTCTCCTTGGGGGAAAAGATGAGCTTTGGGTTTAAGTCTGCATCCATAGGGAATGAGATATGATCATTACATTATTGTATATTCTGGAATTTATGAAGAGAGGAAAAAAGAAGACAGTAAACATTATGTGCAAAGACTAGGGCATGTTAAATGTTTTAATAAATATTTTTTTTTCATTTTGGTGTGCTGTTCCTAGTGTGCAAGTGCTACCAGTTATTACCAATATTGTTGCCAAGCAGTTTTTCTTTCCTTGTTTTTTGTCAAAGGCAGCAGTTTCATCCATTTCTTTCACATCATTTGATGTTTAAATCTTCTATCCTGTGTATACCAAGTTTGGCTGCTTTTGTTTGTTTTTAAGTATTGGTAAAATTACTTCAGCTTTCACATTTGACATAGGATGACTGAACAGAGCATTGTTCTTACTGGCTGGCAACAGATCCTCATAACAGTGACTTGTGTCTCAGGAAATAGGGAGTGCTGACAGATATCTGCACTAATGTGTTTAACCTGCAGTACAGAAAATTGGTTCTCTTCTAATACATCAGCAGATAGGGGCTCTCAAAGAATTAGCTTGGGGAAGAGGGACTTTCAGTATGATTTTTGAACCAGATTATTTCCCTAGTCTGTTTTCCTAGGAGAGGTGGAAAATATCAACCCAGCCATGAAGCTCAGACCAGAAGTCAAGAGACAACTCTTCCCAGCTTCTTGCTGTGTGAACCTGGCAAGGTCAATTAACCTCCCTACTAATTTTTTTGTCTGTAACATGCAGAAGCTTTTAAAAATGAGTGACTGAGCCAAAGTCCACGCACATTCATGGAAAGACAACTGGCCTAAAGATCAGGCTTATAAGTCTCATGGGTGTGGTGAGACATGATTCAATAGCATTTGTAAATATCTCTGAGGTTCTCAAATGTAGGATGATCTGAGCAGATAAAGAATTTCAGTGACAACTTCTAATGAATGCATACCTATTAATTCTACCCCCTCTCCTCCCTTTTTCATGTCAAAGTAGCAACAAGAATGAGATTTAAAGTATTTATTGAGTGGTTGAGAAAGCCAACCTTTGACTCTGTGCCTTAGAGCAGTGCCTGGGGCAGGCAGTAATTGTGCAGAAAGGCACTGATAGCATGTATTCTTATTGCTTAAGAAAAGTGCTTTTCCAATTTGTTTTGTTCACGGGGTTGCTGTACCAGACTCAAGATTCACAGCTATAAATACAGTGAGCTATATATAAATACACATACATACACAGAGACTGTGACTCAGACACGTTACCAGCACACTACAGCCCAAGACAGTACAATTTAAAAAATAAGGAAAAAATGAGAGTTCATAATTTTTAATAAATAGCACCTGATCCCAAAATCACTTTTGCTGGGCTTGTTCATATGAGTATTCAAACCTACTGAGAATAGAGTGGCTCATAAGCACAGAAATTTGCACCAGACCTGTAAATTGAATTGTATATTCAGCAGGGTTTTGAGTTGCACATCATATTGATTTTTCAAGATAAGAATAGGGACTGAGATTGTAGAAATTGCATTCAGATTTTCAGACCTGAAAAGTTTTGTTATTTATTGATTGATGAGAATTTCCCAGTGTGCAGTGATTGCATTTGTACTACAGACCCACAAAACCTGTCTACAGTCCTTCAACTGAGACTGACAAATTTGGTGGGGCTTTCTGCACCTTGAAGAATTCCAGACAATTTGGGAATCCTCACTGAATTGACCAAAGGAACATGGATGTCTATCTCATCCATCATGCTGTGGTGTGGGCTAGTGGATGCACTTCAAGTTCTTTTGAATCTGCACATGGAGTTGTATGTAATTCTTCCTTTCCCTTGCTTTAGGTTAATTTCTATAGTTAGGAACTCAGTGTACACATTCGTCATTATACATCTATATACAACATCATCTCCCAGTATATAATTGAAACCCACAGTATATAATTAAATGTTTTTTACCCCTGTGTCTGACAATACATGTGAGAATAGCAACAGGAGAAGGACATTAAGAGCTACAAATACATTCAAGATAAACCAATTTAACAATATAAATGCATTTCTGAAGCCATACTCTAAGTCTTGCAGTTAAAGTGTCCCACAAAACAGAGTGAGCCACATACACCATTTGACAAAGTTTCTGAAATGCAAACAGATTTTTACAACTTTTCGTTACAGTATTTCAACATTACTGTGATCTTAATTTCAGAATAAGCAAAAGGAGTTGCTGGTCTTGTCCCTCAAAAGGCTATTTAGGAGAAGCAGAGCTTACTATATAACAAAGAAAAGGATAAAGGTAATCAATAACACTTATCTGCTGCCCACTTTGAGAGCCCTCAGATATGTGGTGTCAACTGAAGTTACAAAGAGATGTTTCTGAGGAAAAAAATCTGGCTTTCACGTGCAGCAAAGAGGCACAAATTCTGTTCTTGGTGAATAAGGAATGGCTCCATTGACTGTACATAACATCAAGATATAAAGGTCAACAGATTTTTTTTTCCCTAGTTTTCCTTAGTGCGGTGTATTGCAAAATTTGGCTTCACTTCTCTGTATTCCAAGTTATGTCTGAATCTTTCAGCAGCCACAACAAAAGTATATCTTCATTGTTTGTACAGATCTATTTGCAGCACAACTCTGAAAGAGCAAGAGAACTAGGTGGCAAATAGGAGCTCTCCTTTCTGAGGTGAGGTAGACACGAAACATACAGTGAAGTAGAGAAGAACCACTCAGCAAAGAATCATTTTGCCAAAGAGCAAGGCAAATAAGAAAATCCATAAAATTTGGTGAGCACTGTCTTGGAGATGTCAAAATGGAATACATGGGGGGGTTTTTTCAGTGTGTTTGGTGACCACATGAAGGCTCCTGACTGGCCTTTCAAGTAGAATGGCCATGGAACCATAGTGTGCCTATGTTGAATATATGGGGTACAGCACATGGTGATCATCACAGCATTGCTGTACCCTTCCTGACTGATCATGGTATTACACTGGCTCACAAGACATAAGTTCAGAGTCTGCAAGGGTGAAATTGCAGCATTCAGGCTGTGCTGACTGCCTGGAATGACTTGCCTTTTCTGAAGACCTCAGAGAGCTTCAGGCTGAGTACAGCCAAGCCTTCATTTCCCAACCCTTTGCTCCCTATGAGAAGAACAACCTAAGAATTTGGCATGATAGACCACTGCCTATTTGTAATTTATGAGCCATAGGCTAAGGCTGCTCTAATGGGTGAAAGTCATCATTCAACAGTGTCTTATCAATGAGAACAAAAATCAGACCTTCATTGGTTTTGAACTGAGACTCTAGAACCAGCTACAGCACTGAGGAATTGAATAATATATCAATAGTATAAGTCTGAGTGATACTGAAATAAGTGATATTCTCTGGTTTGATAGATATATTAGAGGAGGTGAATCTTTTTCTATTTCTTCCCACTTTTCTCTATCTTGACAAATGCATGGTGAGAGAGAATCCATGTTGCTTAGCAACTCCTTAGGATGCAGAAAGAAACCAGTCAATACAATTCTGAATTAAAGCTGCAGTGACCCACAGAAAATTTTTCTAGAGAAAAAACAAGAATAGCTAAATATTCTCCATCTTTATCCTGAAGTCACATTAGCTCATGAGTCAAACTCTTTAAAACCAAGAATGATGGAGAAAGATATGCCTTTCTGAGGT
The DNA here is from genome assembly GCA_013396995.1 of Dicaeum eximium. Taxonomy (NCBI): domain Eukaryota; kingdom Metazoa; phylum Chordata; class Aves; order Passeriformes; family Dicaeidae; genus Dicaeum; species Dicaeum eximium. The sequence goes on from VWZP01004948.1 coordinate 387,015, forward strand.
GGGAGAGGAGGGCTTATTTATTGCTGGGGTCTGAAGGGAAGGAACTCATTTTGAAGTCTAGCAATGCTGGGTTTTTTTAGTTAAGGCTGAGTGTGGATTTTTCCATTTTGACACACAAATCATTCATGAGCCAGTCAAGACTTCAGTTGTGGGAGACTCTGGAATAATTCCTCCACTTGTTTGAATTGTCATTGATTACACTGGTATTACACCAATCAACTGGTGTGGCATCCAAATAAAGAAAGACAAGATTATTACTGCACATAAGGAGATGCATAAAGCTGTCAGCAGAGCACTTCCACCAAGCCTTCAACAGCTGAGCTAAAGAGGACCTACTAAAGGTCCTCTTAGCCCACGAGTGAGCATACAAGTCACAGAGTCTTGTTTCTGGTCCTGGATGGTTGACTGAGCATTTTCACAATGTGTTTATTCACCAAACACGATCGGCAATCCTGCAGAAATCAACAAGATGATCAGGGTTTGCGAGCATTCCCATCAATGCTAACAGGTTTCTGAGTATTCAAAACCAGTAATAAATGTGACTTCCTAGAAATCCAAGAGAGATAAATTTAGCTCCTTTACTCACAATAGTATTTATATACTCATTTATTTGTTTTTATTCTTTGACCAGAACTCATCTGAATTTTCAGTAATGCAGGATTTGGTTGAACTGGTCAAATAAGAGAGGAAAGTAAGTACATGAGGAAACAGTTGCTGTTTTCATACAACAAATTGCAAAGCACAGTCTGACTTAGCAGCCACTCTTCAGAAATTGCAACATGAAAGAAAATGTTAGAGAAACTGGTCTCATCATGACTTTTCAGACCAGCTATTGCTTTCTGTTCACCAAAAAAAACAGCCAGGAGAGAACTTCCTCTCCTTTTTCTCTTTGGGACAGTATTAGGATTATTAAGATAATTTCTACTACACTAGTGCTTCTGTCTCTAGTTGCATTACAATATATTAATATCTCTTCTAGTTTCCTGTGCATTTCTGAGACAGTCCCAGTGTTAAGGTTGCTTTAAGCAGCCTCATTAACTTCAAGGAATGCTGAAGCTCAATCAGCAGTGGTTGTCACTGTTAAGAATTTTATTGAATGTCCCATGGCCATATTACATTTGTCCTCTTTACTCACCTTGTTTTTTTCCATGACACTTCTACCTGTATTAGCTGTGAAGATCACACTTTGCTGTATATGACAATCAGGCACAGGCTTTATATGGTATTAAACAGATTTATACTGTATTATAGTACATATGTCATGTTTATATCACATGTAGAATTATGACATATAGAGAGGTTACTTCTGCACTATGTGCAAGCTATTCAGCTATAGTTACCCAGCCATGGATAATATAGAAATATGTTAGGATATTAATAGAAATACTGTGTGATCTAACTTAAGAGAAATATTTTCTCCCTGGTATCTACCAATATCCATCAACAGTTCTATAAGAGAAGTGAGATATTTCAGTCTGTCTCCATATTTACATATGTTTCCAGGCCTGTAAATATAAGAAGGCGCCTTTCCCATTGGTTCTTGAGTCAGATACACAAGGGAGACAGTCCCTTGCAATATCATAGTCCCTGATCTGAAGGAGGATAGATGCCTTCAGTGAGTCACTTCATGGCATTGGGGGGTTTGGAGGTGATTCTCACTACATGGAAACTGGCAGGGGACCCAGGGCCAAACAAGCACATCAGGGAGTTGCCTCTAACACACTGAAAATGTGTGGTGTAATCATACACTGGAAAGCATAAGAGCCACCCTGTAATCCAGCCTTCTCTTTACATGGAGAAAACAGACCCAGGTTCTCCAGGGATGTTGACTCACCTGCTTCCCTGGACAGCCTGTTCCAGTGTTTGGCAACCCAGGAAGTTACAGCCTCACTCCCAAGGGATCCACATGCTAACCTGCACAGACACATGTACACACACTTCTCCACAGCAGGGCCAGGATGTTCATGCAGCTTTTTGTTCCCAGCCAAATAGGTGTTCTGCCACCCTTCTCAGGACAGGCTGGTGTGGGCACCCTGTTCACTCTGGGATTTTCCAAGGGATGCATGGGGAAGAGTTTCCCTTATTGAAACTACTTCACATCACTTTCAAGCCTGCATGGAGTTAAGCTGTGGGAGACACTGGCAGCTGGGGGTACATCATGCTAGAATCTCTGTCTGTGCTTCCTCAACTTTCCCTTCACAATTCAGGCAGGAGGCATCAGGAAAGAGTGATCAGAGGCTGCAAATCAGTCAGTGAGCTAGGATGGTTTTCTTTTCTTGGTGCTAAAATATATGATGCTTAGTATCCTAGTTAATTTGAAGGGGCCACATCTGGAAGTGTTTTACACAGCCTCAGCCTCTGTGGTGATTTGCCTGAGTAAGCATCTCAAGATTTAGCCAACAGAGATTGTGCCCTGCATAGTTCATTAAGAACCAAATCACTCCCCCCTGGGTCAAATTCAAGCGGCTATAACAATCAATGTATTTCTTTGCAGCAAAAAGTGCTAAAGAGGTTGTAAGATATATTGGAAATGTGTTCTGGGAAAATAGCATTCTGGTAAGAGTACAAGAAAGAGCCTGAGCTGGTTTAGATGCATCCTAATCCCCTGCTGCTATTAGCTGTTGGGCTTTCTGCACCAGGGAAGAGGGAGCACGAAGGGTGTCATCTAGAGGAATGATGAAAATATCTCACAGTCAAGTGACAAGAAGCCCGTGGCACATCAAATAGCAGAGAAGGACTATGCAGATAACAGCTGGCTGACAGGGGAACCGTTTTCTCTGATTGGAGGTTGTCTCCAAGGAACATGGACTGACTCTTTGCTTACTGACCTTGAAAATGGAAATCATTTCAGAGGCAGCTTTCTCCCATTTGCAGAAATCTAAGCATGTTTGTTTCTATCAAGTGAATTTGAATGTGTGTTTCTGTGACATCACAGGGAAAGGATCATTCCTCATTTATCCACACGTCTGTTTTGGTATATATGACAGAGCTGCTTAAAAAAACTGTTTTTAATATGTGACTGTCCCTTGCGAAAAGTATGTTGAAAGGGGCTGAGGATGGAGCTGAGATTGTGGGAAACCAGGGGAGGGAGCATCCTCTGGGCTAATGTCATCTCATACCCAATGGCTGAGGATGTGCTAGGAACTGGGAGGGAAAGATGCATTTCACAAGAAAAAGATTCAATTGCAGGAGAATACGACATTCTTGCTTGGCACTCTGCCTGCTCATGTAAACAGACATTTCAAACACAAGTAACTATCTCCCTACATGGCCATCTTCAGCCTCCTTTCCCCCTTACTAACAAATCTTATGGAAGCAAACTCTTCCCAGAACGAATCACTGGTTTCCTGAACAGTGAACTTTTCTGTTGCAAAGTCAACAAAGTCCTGCAGGAATTCTTGGAAAATCTCCAGAGATGTACAGAAAGAAGTCAGTAATTTGTTGTCTATCATGGCATGCTTTCAGATACCCAGAGAGGCTACTGGGAGCTGAGGACACTCTGCATGTCAGCAAGTCAGAGCTCCACTGCAGATTTTCCCAACATCATAGAGCTGGCTTTGATGTTGAGAAAAACCTTAATTTAATTTACTGACTTATTCTTTATACTCTCATTTTAGTGCTAGCTATCACTGCTGAGGAAGACCAGGGGACTGAAACATCCAGTTTGGTTTATCAAACTGAGCTGCTCTCCTCCACTGATGGAGAAGTCACCTTGCAGGTACAATAGGGTAGGAATGGGCACATACTGCTGACTAGCTGCTGGCTCGGCAGGTTTACACTCTAATTTCCCCCATGATAATTTTCCTGGTTGCTATATCAAGCTGGATTTGCAGATCCACCAGCAAGGTCCTGATGCTGGACCAGCTGCAATGCAGAGGCTTGAAACAGCTTTAGCCAACTTTGTCCTGAAGTCTTAGGGAAGCTGAAAATGGGGCACAAACTCAATGTGGAGGACTGGCTCTATTTCTTGATGAATGTTTCCACTGCAGTTGCTGGTCATGAAAACCCTGGCTTCTGTTACCATCAGGAAAATAGATTTAGTGGTATAGGTAAACTAGATTTTACTTCCACTTGGCCAGTTTCTTTTGCAAGGAGAAATGAAGCTGACCATGCCTATTGACTTGCTTCTCTTCTGCTCCTATCCCACAGGCCACATTTAGCTAGTATTTCCAGGCCTAACTCCCTCTTTTTTTTTTTTTTTNTTACCTGCTCCATTTCTGCTGCACAGCATTGAAAGCAGTATGATAGCCCCAATCTGGGGTATCCAAATTCCAATGTCTCCTGTAGAGAGGTTTACTTTTGCTATGAATCACCTGACGGTGAAAAGTATCATGGGCTGGGGACAAGCTCCAACAACAGGGAAATAAGGGAAGCAGAGCTTTGGGAGAGCTGCTACAAGCAGGAAGCATCTACAAATCAGGTCCCCTTCTGATGCTGCCAGGGCAGCTGAGACAGGGAAAGAAGGTGCAGCTTAGCTCCAGCAGCCACATCTGTGCACCAGGAGCACTGGGGAAGGAAAGGCTCAGCCAGTGCTGGGAGATGATGGATTGACTGCTTCTTGTGTCAGCAGCACAAAGTGGCCTCTCTGAGGCCAGCCACGCCTGCTCCACACAGCCCTGGGGTCTCCTCTCCACCCTGCCCTGGCAGGCTGCCAGCAGACAAGGTGGGGGGAGCAGTGGGGAGAGGAACACACTGCTGTGGGGAAGGAGATGTATAAATAGTGCCTGTTTGGAAGGCCAGGTGTGTCCGTCCAACTCGAGCCAAGCATAACAGGAGGCAGCGAGGAGCACGTCTTCCTCTCCAGACCTGGTTCCTCAAATTCATTTCCCCTTATGTGTTTCTGTTAGTGTGGGTAGTTGGATAGGGAGGGAGGAAGGAAGAAAAGAAAGCAGAAATCTTTGGTTTATTCTTGGATCTCATCCCTGAGTATTTATTTATTTACTCTGTACCTGCTCACTTGTGCATTTCTTGTCCTGTGCATATGTTCTGGCTGAGCCACTCTAAGCCCTTGTTTCTGCTGGATGGGGAGTTTTGCCCCACTGTCTCCCACTCCACTTCCTCATTCTGTCTATCCCAGCTTCCAGGTGCATGAGCTCCTCTGTCACCCCCATTACTGGACCTTTCACCAAACTGAATCAGCTCACATTGGCAGAAACACTTTTTCTCTGGGTTAACCAAATTGGTGCAGAGCTATTTCAGGCAAAGGAGAGAGAGAGAGAGAGAGAGAGAGAAAGAGAGAGAGAGAGACAGATAGTAGACACTAGAAGCAAAAAGTAGGGGAAACCATTGGAGAACAAAGAGTATTCCTGTTTGATTTTGCTATATTGGTTCCCACTGTTGTGCATAACTTAACCAGCTGATATCTTGGCACATTGCTGTTTTCCAGGCTCTCAGGAGGCACATCAATGTCAAACACCACCCCTTCAGCCTGGAACAAAGCATCAGCTCCCATATACTTCAAGATTTGTACTGCAAAGCTGGCCTCAGATTGAACTCTCTGAAAGCGTGTACTTGGCCAGTGACGGGGTCATTCCTTCTGACAACTCTTTTAAGAGCATGGGAGGCTGTTATGATGAGCCCCTTGGAAAACAAGGATGTGGCAACAGAGGGTTTCCCTTGTTATCCTGGAGGCAGACCCAGATATGGCAGGTGCTCTCTCTAGCTGTCTGATCCTTTGCATAAAGCCAGTGCTTGTGTCTGCTCACTCCTGGGAAAACTCTGATGGCATCAGGGACCCTGGCAGCTAAACAGCCAGATAGGAAACATTCTTTTGCTTACAATGCTCAGGTAGCAGTTTCTGGCAAGCCTGGAGCAGGTGAGCCATCCTGCTCCTGCCATTGCTCACCCATGGATATGGGACACATGTAGCTGCGAGCGCTAGGGACAGGAGAGATGGGATGGAAGGATATTGTTACCAACAGCGCAGAGGGGCCAAATCTTTGTCCTTGTAGCAGTGGGTTTGCTGACCAGTGTGCATCCCACACACAATGACCTTTGTGGCCACAGCCCTGGTGCCTGGCTCCCCTTAGGGTGACCCCACATCACACACTGTGTGGGGGAGCACAAGCCCATGGTGGCTGGGCACTGTCTCCTCCATACCATACTCTTCTTGCCTCTGGGCCATGGGGCTGGTCAAAATCCTCCTTCTCCTCCAGTCAAAGGCACTTTTATAGCCTTGCTGCTGCTTGATTTGCTCTCCTTTCTCTCCTCTCTCTTTCCTCCAACTTTCTGAAATAGGAACATTATATGAAAAACAGGAGGTGCAGAAGGAGGCCATGGGGCCCCATCAGCGCCGTGTCAGGCAAAATAAAAACTCCTGAGGAGGTGCTTCCAAGAGACTCTGAAAGAAACTGGAGCACACATGTTCCTCTTCTCCCTCTGTTTTTGTCACGTCTCTGTAACACAGTGGACATTTTCCTGTCTGCTCTGCAGGTCTGACAGCGTGTTGTCAGGACAGGGCCGTGTCCTAAATAGAAACTCTGCAGGTTCAGAAAGTTCCCTTCCTCTAATTGGAACCGACTTGCGGATGCGAAGAAAAGCTGCAAAATTGTTTTAAGCTATGAGCAATTATAACAGCCCTTACAGTGCCAGTGACACTAAGAGGATTTGTACTGGATTATACCTAACGTTAACATGATCTAATGCCACATGAATATCACAGCCTGCAGCAGCTCCAGCTCTCAGAGTTGGGTTCCTTGTTCTTCAAAGCCTGCCGGGGTTTGTGGAAGGAGGGGAACAAAGGCACGCTGGCAGAATTTTGGTGCAATGTCATATGTCGTTTAAACATCACAAATAGGCAGTGATAAAGCAAAAGTGGAAGGCAAAATGGGGTTTTTTAAGTTGAGAGAAGTGTAGAGTTGCCTACAATGTAGCATAACCTCAACCAGCCAGCCTCCTACTATATGGCATTTGCTCTGCTGGGAGAAGGACCATAGGTCTTGCAATGAGGTGACATGAGGGTGCCACAGTGGCCTCTGTGTTTGGGCCTATGGGGTGACAAAACTGTGAATCCTTCTCCTATCTCCAAGGCAGCATCATATTGTATTATCATATTGTCTGAGGCAGCTTTAAAAAGTGTTTCAAAAGAATCCTTCCTTTTATAATGGTATGGAGAGACTTCCACTGGTGCTGGCAGAAGAAAAGGGAAACTAATTGGGGTATGCCCTCATATGCAGAGATTTCAGTGAGATGAAGCTGTGGTGGGCAGCCTGGTAGGGCTGTAAGCAGCTGGTCTATAGAGAAGGCTGGGAGGAAGGGACAGCATGGGAGCTGAGCCTGGGACCTGCTCTGGCACTGACTTATTATAGGGCTTGCAGGGAGTTGTTTAATCTCACTGCAGATCAGTTACTCAACCAGCAGAATTAAAGCAATAACACTTTGCTCTGTGGGAAGGGATGAAGAGAAACCAGTACCAGTGTGCAGGTACAGGCACTCAAGCCCTAGAGCAATTGGGGAGGACAAAGATGGAAGCCAGGTAGAAGGAAAGGAAGTCATTGGGTGAGAAGAGACACATACTGACCTTGAAGGTTTCCTTTCTCATCTTGGATTTTGCTAGTGAAATCAGCAGAGCCAACAAAAGTTCTCAGCTTAAACTTCCAGGTATGGCTGAAGGTCACAGAGTACAGACTGTTCTTGGGAACTGCCCAAGATTTGCCTTGGAGCAGCAAGGGAGCACCTGATCAAATGGCTGCAAAACGTTTCCTCAGCCTAGACTTAATGCATGGTAGAGGGAATTAATGGGGGTGAAAACAGCTTTATATCCAAAATGGGAAGCCTCTCCCTGCTGGTGCTGGTGAGCTCTGCAGTGCTGAGCTCTGCAGCAGAGGTGAGGAATGAGGCCAAGAGATCTGAATTAAGCTGCTGTATATACTGCCTTTGATTTTGGCCCTGACAGTAGGCTAGGTCAGCCACGCTTCGAAGTAGCGACACAATTTGACTGATGAATGGAAGAATTTCATACCAGGCCCTTAGGAGATTTTATCCCACTAGTATATTATATTTATTTTGTGGAGACATGTCCAATAGAAGTACAGCTATGCAACGTTGAACTGTAATCCATTCCACCGAAATCCTCTCAGGGAGAGGGTTTGGACCCCGAAGTAGCATAGGACAAATATCAAGCTACTGACACATGGGAGTGTGGCTTGCATTGTCTGTTCCTTCCCAGCCCCACAGCCCATCTCACCACAAACCCCATGCATTGCATCAATCCCCATAAAGCACTCTTCTGAAAATTTAGCCAAAGTGTCAAAAAACTATGAGCTAAAACAAGCATTCACAGGAAGATGAACTTAATTTAAAAAGTCATGTGTTACAGATGGGCAGAAAGAGCATAAAAGTTTAGATTCCAACCTTTGAACCCTCCAATGGTGAAATATAATAATGTATTTTTTAAAATGGGAGTGGAGATATTCCATGACGGAGTGATTCCAGGGGAGCACCAGCAAATATTGTGGGGGACAATGCAGGATCATGAGAACAAGAAATATTTTAAGGTTATGTTGCATTGTAGGCAACTCCACACTTCTCACAACTTAAAAAAGCAAACAAACAAACCCACTCTCTCTGAAATATTTGGGCCAAAAGAGACACACTATTTACACTGATTTTCAGAAGTCTTGTGGGAATTGCCGGTTGGGTGCTTCATGCTTTCGTTCTGCTTCATCAATAGCTTCCCAGCCAGGTTTTCATTTCTGCAATGCAACCTGAAGCCGCTCAGGAAGCAGGAAAAGGATCATTGTGGTGAGGAGACAAAGAATGGAGGGGAGCAATGGGGTTGAGGAAAACCTTGGCAGATGATTTGTGTTGGAAGATGTGCCACCAGCTCCTCGGTGTAGGGATGAATTTGACCTGCTGTGAAGTTTCTCAGAACTAGTGCTAATATCCTGCTCTTGCAGTACTTAGGCAGCAATTATCACCTATAAAACAGGTGATAATGTAGATTTTCACATTCAGAGGGCCAGCTGATAAGCTGGTAGAAATGGGTGGACTCTGGGCTCCACTAGAACTAGAGTGGTTCCTGCCAGATGAAACTACTCCCCAGAATTTTTAAGACACCAATTAATCTTAAAATCAAAATAAGGAGAAGAAAGAGTGCACATTGATTCCTTCACTTGAACAGGAAATTTAAATTTGGACATGTCTGAAGCACCAGCTGATGAATTATTGAGCTGTGAGAGGCCAGTAGCATGCAGCATCACACACTGGCTCTTTTTATAATATCCGCAAAATAAATATTTCTGGAAAGAAACAAATGGAAAATTATGGTGACCTGACAGAATATAGCAGCTGGTTTTCTGCCTGTGCCCTTCCATCTTGGCAGGATACTGTTTTCCTTCATTCTGTAAAATACTCAGATTCGTATGATACTGCTTTTTAAAATAGGGCCCTAAAGATAAGATCTACCAATGTCTAAGAAGGAAAAAATATACCAATTTGAAATTTTTAAGTGTCAAGTGTTTTTTTGTACATGTACACAGAGCTGCCAGGTCAAAGAGCTACCTTCCTGTAACTATAGTACAGCATATATTTCCCCAGTAACACACCAGCTGTTAGTTGAACCTTATAGCAAAGAATCAATAAAGTCAAGGCAATTTCCTTAACATGCCATCTGTAAGAGATTATGGAAGGCAGGTGGGAAAAGGGCTTTCCTTAGTGGCTAGTGCTTTATTAAAGTTCAAATGAGGCAATATATAGTAAAATAAATTCAATCTGTATTTCTCTTCTTTCAATTTTAGAGGGGACTAAATGAAATGGAACTGTGTTGATTCTATCCGGTTCAATATATCTTCGCTTTCTAATGACCAAGGTCATTTTTACCTTCATGAAAAAGAAGCCTAATATAAAATACTCACCCAGACTGAACAAACACAATATTCACACTTTTTCAAAAGCCAGGTAGATGAGTGATATATTGTGTAATTCATTTCATGGCATACTGCTGAATGTTTTTTTATAGATAGTGTTTAACCTTGCCAATTTTGCTCTGAGATAATCACTCCTTTGAGGATAAAATCTCACATTTAACATTAGAAGAAAAAAGAACCCCCCACGCACCAAAATCTGCGGTATACAACAAATAATGGGGAAGTTGCTTAGCCAGAAAGATAACGATTACAGCAGTTTTCACTGCTGACTCTGTGATTAGCCAGTGGTTGTTATAATATTAATCAGAAATACAGTGATAACTGCTTAGACTAGGTTTTGATACAGCCAGTGAGCAATGACAGAATGCTTAGACATCTTACAATAATGTATTTCTGCCCTGACTAATGGAAGTGGCAAATAGATTCATAAAAATCCCTTATATTTAGCACTGGAGCTATTCTCGGAGTGGGGAGCTTTGTTTGTGTTTCTCTGGAGTTTATGATCAGGAATATTAATAGTGCCAGCGTCTCAAGGAAAGGATGCAAACCCTGGAAGACACCTCTGAAACCCCCAAGGGAGGGGCATGAATGGCAAAAGTCTGCAGGGTCAACGCAGTGTCTATTTGCTCTGCGAGCTCTGATGCTGCCCTGGAGACTGCTTTTGAGAGAGGAACAGCACAGAAGGTCAATGCAAAGTGAAATTTTACCTGACGGGAGGAAAATATAGGTATAAGCCCAGATTCGTCCTGTTGTGCTCTAGACATGTAGCTGAGGTGCCTAAGTTTGGAGTGCTGTCAGCCCTTGGTTCCATTATAGACAAGGCAGGCACGTCCCCAGGGCACCTCAGCCCACCTGAGATGTGAATCACGCTCAGGAGAGCCTCTGTTGCACCCCAGCTGTTGCAAACCAAGTGCCTGACGTGCTGTGAGATGAATCCTGACCCTGACATATGAGGATGGGGCAAACTGGCTTTGGTTGAAAGCCTCCAGCCAAGAAAGAACCAAACATAAGTCAAATGCTCATCTCAGTTATTTAAATGAAAGATTTCATCAACTCTTAAAGATGTTTCACTCTTGTCTCCACCCTTCCCTTTCAGGCACAGTGTTTGGGGCCATTACTGAAAGCACTGCTCATTAGGCTGTCCTTACAGCATTACCAATTCAACCAGAAGCAAGTAGTACTGGGGTTCTTGGAGGAGCTTGATCCTTCCTCTGAGGTTCTTCTGAAGGTTCCTCTGAACCTTCTTCTGAGGTTTTCACCCGCAGATTTCACAGGCTACAAAAGATACTGGAAAACATTCAATCAGAACCAAACTCAGGAATCTTGATCTAAACACTCAAAGAGGCATTTTAACACACTTGTTCAGCTGAGATTTTTCAGTGCTGTGATTGCCAGTTTGGGGCAGAGGTGACCAGATGCAATGGGAGGTACAAAAGCATTGTACAGCGTAAAGCTTGCTTTAAATAATTAGGCACATAATATGCAGCAGAAGGCTTTGAACAACTTTATGCATGGGGACAAATTGACCTGGAATGACAGAAGCAATATTCAGAAATTAATGTGGAGACTTTGCATTTTATTTTGCATTCATTTTTGCTTCCCCCTTATTGACATACCATATCAAATCCATCCAGAAGTAACAATACACTTTCAAAAACACATTGCAAATTAAAGTCCCCAAAAGACAAGACTTGTCTAAAAATACCACTTGAAATCATCCATAAGGTCTCTGTCAAAATTTCTTTGTCTGTAAAAGATTTATTTTCTTTTAGGAAATTTGTCCTTGCCATTTTACTTTAATCTGTTTGACATAGGTTTTATTGCACAAAAAGATTTTAAGAGCACTTCATTTTACTGCTACATAAATTGGAATCGTAGGCTATTTTTCTTAAGTTTAGCAACCCCAACAGCAAAGACAGGAGTTCCTCTGGAGCTACTCACATGGAGTAAATAATTAGACCTTGATCTGATGAAGGCACTTAATGGCATGCTTATTTTTAACTCCATGAGTGCTGCCATTGAATTCAAAGGGATTGTTTGGATGTTCAAGTCAGTATTTAAGTACACTGCTGGTCAGAGCGTCCTAATCCTTAAACTTGTCATTGATTTCATCACAGGGTGATGTCCAGGGGGTGAGGAAAGCAGGACTGCAACCATGGCTTGTTGAAATCACAGGAAGCTATTTTTTACCCCTTGGGCCCTCCCTCAGACCCACAAAGACTGTGGTTTGGATTTGTTTCAGCAGGTTTGGGTTTTTGACAGATTTATTTTCCCTTCTAATTGAGATTAATTGGATTTTGAGGTTAATTTTCCCATTCCAGGGAAATACTACCTTAGCCATAAGAAATGGAGAATACTCATCCTACCCCCTATAAAATGCCTGGAAAACACAACCAGGCAGCGATCAGCAAATAAACTGTCAAGCCCTGCAATTCTTCACTCATGTGCCTAATCTCAAAATGAGGCTTAATTAGACCAACAGCACACTCCTCATGGAGCAAAGACTACTTATCAGCTTAATTTGATACTTTCACAGACAGCTGACATATGGTTTACTCCTCTTCCCCCTGCCTGTTCCCGCACTGGAGTTTAAATAGGGTGAAGTGGCACATAGGACTTGTGCTCTTCCTCACTGCTGAACTGGGTTTCATCTCACATGGGAAAGAATTGGTGCTCTCAGGCTCCAGGACCTGAGCTCACCAAGAGGAGATTGCTTTTTCTCAGAGCAGACCCATATGCCTTTTCCTTCCTAACAGATGTACTACCAGAAAAACAGATTGGTGAGATGGAGCTTGTTCCTTAAAGGTGAACTGAAACTCTTCTCTACCGTGTATAAAAAACAAAGTCTGTTTCTTTGAACCACACACACTTTGTAGGGTGCATACTCTATGCAGCTGTGCCATGATCATCCTTGGATACACGATGAGCCATACAAGAAAGAGATTTATGGGCACAATTTTTCAGAGCCACAGCAGCTCAGAATTATTGAGCTCCCCCATTGAGAGCAATGTGAGAGGCCACCTTAAGTCTGATGCAATTTAAACTACTCCATAGATCACGCTGGACATCCTCTAATATGTATCACCACAGCCTTACTGAGCCTGATAGGTGTTAGCTAGGGAAGAGGATGAGGTGTACCCCATTACATGTATTATAAGCCTATTCTCTTCCACTGCACCATGTCCCCAGCTGGTGCAGATCAGTGAAACTGCTGCAGTTAATGGGTTTTACGACAGTTTTCACCATTTGAGGATCTAGGCAATCCTGCTTCTTGTGGCAGCTCAGAAGTTTTAGTCTTTTGTTTTTACCAGCACCTGTGGGGTTTAATTCTCTGCTCTGCCTGTGGGACTGCAAGCTCCTGAGACCCAAACTCCACTTCCTGTGTGGGATCAGGTCTACATCCCTACCTCTCCAGATACAGCCCTGGCTGCAAGCTGCTCCCTGTCCTCAGGCATGAACTCAGAAACCCACAGCAAATCAGTGCCAAATCTTGAAAATCAGGCTATATAAGGGACTATGATACAAGTTTCCCACTCAGTAATGGACACTACACCAGAAGTATACCACAAATGTGGTATCAATCCCAAATCATACATGTCAGAGGGAGGTTTTCCCTATTTTTCCTAACACAGTTTTGAATTAATTCAGGTGATGTGGGTGAAACACTGGTACCTAAACCAAACCCAACATGCACTCCAAATAGGGTGCATGCTGTAGCTCCTTCCACAGCCCTTTCCTTGTGGTCCTTCTGTTTCTGAGGACTTAGGTTGTAAATGCTATGAGAGCTTTGTAAAAATGTCTGAGTCCTCTTTGGAAAAGCATTTTTCAGCCTTTGGCTTACATGAGATGCATTTGCCAGGATCAGATTCAGGTGCATCTGAACACCAAGACAGTTTCTCATAGCTGTATAAGTAAATATTTTTTTTTTAATACACCCATGATTTATCATCATTTCCATTTGTGTATTTATGACTGTGATAGTTATACAGCTTGCACAAGAAGATGCATTTTTTAATGATGTTTACATTTATTTCAGCAATCATAGTTATATATAGTTACATATTTGAAAATCCTAAATAAACAGGCTATAGCTCACTTAAGAAGTAAAATTAAATTAAAATATAGACTAGAATCAAATAATCTCAAGACTTAGCCCTTAACAAGTACTTGGCATGTCTTGTATGTCTGATAGGTACATATATATTTTAAAGGTATTTTGTGAACTGAGCATAAATATGTAAAACAAATATAAATATATCTGTATCTATCAAACAGAAAAATATTAAGTGCAACATATAAAGTGCTTCTACACTTGTCCATACATGCATGTGCAAGCACAGACATGCAAGTCCATCCATGTCCATACATTCAGTACCACAGTACTTTAGGATCCTTACATCTGGAATGTCTGTATTGTAATAATACTTGGGAGCTTAAAATAACAGAGCTGCCATGCTGTTGCATGCCAGGGGAGCTGCAAGAGCAGCAGGGAAAACCATGGGCTGTGCTGAGGGGTGAGGGGCTGGAGGAAGCCTTTTGATGTATGTTGCCATTCACCACAGGATGCATGGGAAGTGCTGAGGGGTGACACCCTGGGCCACTGTAGCTGTTGGGCAAACACCAGACACACACACAGAGTCAAAATTTCCTCAGTGTGATTTTATGGCCTGTGCACACGCTTAAAATACAGATCCAAGGTGGGACAAACAGCTTGCACACTGCATTTGGTATCATGAGGCTCCCAAGGGAGCAAAAGGACAGAGGGTGCTCAGGAAAAAGGGCAACCACAGGTATTTGGGTCCTGTTGAAGGGCTGTGTGCTGGCAAAGAGGGGCTCACCCAGGAGAAGCTGCAAGCAGGGCTTACAAGGTGAATAAAGAAGAAGGAAAATGGCTGGTGTGGCATCACACCATGTTCTCTGTTTTGTTTCAAAACAGTGAGGCAGAAGCTGTTAGCTAAAGACAGGGCTTGATTGAGCACTGACTCTGGACATGCAAAGCATCTGGCATGGTCTACCTTCAGTCACCAGGATCATGTTCAGAAATCATTCAATTAGTGCCCACAAAGGTTGCAATTCTTCACCTCTCAGACATCTTGTTGGAAGCACGAGCTGCCTTGTTCTCCTTCCAGTAGGAGACTACTGGAGTCCACTCTGGCCCGCTCTGAGGAATGGCAGCTCCTATATCTCCTCCCTTCTCTCTTCCCCTGACTCACACCTGCACATACCAGCAGGTAAGATCTGCACACAGCTCACTGTCGTGCCTCTGCAAAGCTCCTGCTGCCAGCTCCTGCTCTGACAACTGCTAGCACAGCATGGCACAGCACATTATAGCATGGTACAGCACACTATGGCATGGTATGGCGTGGTACTGAGCAATGGATGCTGTTCCTTGCAGAGCTTTCCACCCCACTCCCTTCGCTGTCCCCCTGGGGAGAAGTTGCAGCCAGCACCTCCCTTCCTGAGTCTAAAAGAAAACTATTTCTGCAGCCATACTTAGCAGGACTAGCTACAGATATTTCCAGGAATGGTGTTTTTCCTTGGCTGCCCTGGAATATTCTGAAGGGATGTTGCAGCTGTCACCCCTCAATGCCAGGGACCTCATGCAGGTAGTGGTGGAAACAATTCTCCCCATGCCCCCTCACTAGAACGACTTTGGGGGCTGATCCTCAATCACAAATGCAGTCTGTGGTACCTCCCCAGGCACCCTCCTTCTCCACAAGGTTGGTTGGAAACCAAAGCCCGTGGTTTTTACTCACATACCCACAGCTGTGGTGGGTAACAATGAGGTATAAATGACTCAGGTGGGGGTCCAGGAGCATCTGGATCCTGAAAGCCACACTCAGAGCCCCTGCTGTGGAGGTTGTCTCTGTAGCGCTCAGAAGCTCCTCCTGTAGCCTGTGTGTGTCCAGGCCTGATGGGAAAACAGCTGCTGATGCTGATGCTGATGCTGAAGTAGGAGCCAAGCTCCATGGAAAGGCCAGGCCCAGCTGAGAGCCATCAAATGGCATGAAAATCTAACTGAGGGCTCCCAAGTGGGATTGCACGCTCTAGACCCAATTCCTTTCACCTTATTCAAGCAAGAAGACCCATTAAAATGAAACTATGAAACGAACTGTCTGTGCGTGCACATGCATTTTCCTTTTTTGATCAACCACCTTTCTGCCGATACGCCTGGCAGAGTGTTTGAAATCCCCATAAATGTTAGATGTCCATGATAAAAGACAGTGCCCTTATTTGGCCCGTGGCCATTTTCCATGTTTATTTGCTTATTTATTTCAGTTAAGTGCAACACACCAGTTGATGCACAACACCCATGTGCCGCAATACGGCTCCGGGTTGCCTTGGCAACGGGTGGAAAGGGTTTTGAAGAGCCAGAGAGGCCCATGCTAATGAAAACAAACATTCAGGGGGCCTCTTCTCCAGGTGGGCGAGAAGAGGCTCCCCACTGGGCTCCCTCACCCAGCCTGCTTTCAAATTGTCTGATGCTTTAAACAAAAAAACTACAAAACCAACAACAACAAAACAGCCCACCACCCAGCCCCCTCTGCTTTTTTTTTTCCATGCTAAAACACAACTACTGATTAAAAGTTCTGAGACAGTTCTTTGAAGCCTTTCATTAATAGGTTTCCTTTATGAATCCAAATTAGATGGCCAATGCATTTTCTTTGCAAACAAAAAAAAAGGAAGAGAACTATTACGGAAATGGTTCTTGTTGCTGCTGCTGCTGCTAGCTTTTACATGTTTAATCTCCTACGTGTGCATCCGTGCCAGATGGCAGCGCCTGCAAGATGTGAGATAACCTCTGCACACCATCTTCACCATGTTGATGCTGATCCCTGGGCTGCTGCAGGCTGTGGCTCACGCTGGGACATGGTGGAAGCCATGGGCTTTGTCCCTGCTCTATGGGATAAGGCTGACCAGGCCTGGGCTCAGCACCCATAGCTCACATGGAAAGTCTCAGGTGAGGGTGGGGGTAAGGTCAGTTGTTCAAAGAGGTCTTATGAGAATGAGGCTGGGACACTGAATGTGTGGGGGGATCTCCCCACCTGAGGAAGTGAGTCCTGTGGAAACACCCCTGAGAACTGGAGGAGGGCACTCATGCTCAGGAAATGGAACAGTCATGAGGAGTACCTGACACTATTCAAATGTCCTTTTTAGAAACTTGAGGAAAAGGATAATGAATGACTCTACAGGCTGAGCAGGAGTATAGCCAACAGCTTCTATGAGGTTCACATGTGTCCCACTTCCCTTATGGCAGCCCAGCAACTGCTAGGTATTCCCAAGGGCCAAACTGCTGCCTGGCTCAATGAGGCTATGGCCATGGAATGTGCAAAGAGATAAGTATGTAAATATGATGTGATATGAAAGGGGAAGCATCCAATGAAGTCCTGAATATGAGTTAAAGGTTGCTCTAGGCTGGTGATGGTGGGTAATGGGCTGAGGAGCTGAACATCAATGACAGAAGAAGGGTCCTGTATGACAATCTTAGGGGAGAGATTTCTGTTCCTATTTCTGTTTCAATCTGAACTTTTCTTGGGCAGAACATTCTTCTGTGGACAATGATAACCAACACTTCTGAATGCACAGTTTGACTCACAGTCCAAAGTCTGAATTTATGGCACAAAATTAAAGCAAAGAGAAGTGGAAGAGGAGAGTGAAGCAGACCTCTCTAATGATGATAGGGAAGCAAGAGACATGGTGTCCAGGGGATGCAGGGGGATGCTCAGCTTCTTCTGCAGCAGAAGGTCTTTTCCACCCCCTTAGAAGCAATGGAATGTGACAGCCTATTTGGACTGATAAAATGTCACCAGCTGCAAAGAAAAGAAATTGGGATAACTGTCCCTTTCAAAAAAATCTGAAACCAACCCAGGCCATGCGAGGCTGGGGACAAAATCCCAAGAGCCAACGCCATAGCGTCAGTGTTGAGCGAAATATATGTGGTTTTTTTGGTAGGAGTCTCCATCACTTGTAGGTGACTCAGTGCCAGAAAGTGACTCATGTTGAAACAGCATTATAGTCAGACAAAGAAACTGTGTAATACACCACCAGCTCTCGGTCTGATAATGCTCTCATGGAAGGAGTATTTTCCTCTGCTCTGAACTGCAGCAAAGCTTATCACCGAGAGCAGTGACGTACTGGTCACTTCGTTAATCTAAGCAAAGGGGAGTGAGGCTGGAAATATTTATATGTGATTTCCCTCTGCTGAGGAAGGAGATAAGAATAACTATGACAACACACCTAAAACATTTGTTGAAGGCTTCATTCTAAAATGAAGCATACAAAAAAAAAAAAAAAGAAGGCAGTGCCTGAATGGGGGAGGGGAGTTGAGGGAAAATCCTTGTAGATGCCTTCCCAGAAAAATCAATATTACAGCTAAAACAGTTTTTGAGTCCTGAAAACTTTGGATTGCCAAGCAGCAGCAGGACTCCTTTCAGGTGGGAGGAAGTTCAAACCTCTGGAAAACAGGCCTCTTTCAGGAACACAGAACCTGAGGATCCTCAAAACATGAATTTACATTTTGAGATTACAAGCAATTCTTATTTCAGTGGCAGTTATTTAAAGTTCATGAAATACAGTCTCTCAACAAGCATATTTCAGGGAATTTTTATAATTTCCATCTGAGCTGCCTCTGAAATAGGCCAAGAAAAAAATTCATCAAACCATGTGAGGTGCCTGCAAGGAAGCAGAACAGGCTGATTGAAGTGATAGCAAGGATAACCACAGTGTGTCATATATTTAATTTTGTAGGTGCCACATCACTGCAAACTTCCCGTGTCATCAGTGCCACTCCAGGAGCTGTGTTCTGCACAGGATGAGGGTTTGCACCTGTCCAGCCAAGAAGAGCCCTTCCTCAGGCTGGGAAATGAGGCCACAAGCCGTTGCTGATCCCGTTGTTGAGAGGGTGTGGAGCAGGGCTGACCCATCTCCTGTCCTGCCAAATTTGTGCGAGACCCTGAATTGTTCCTGGCTTGGTTGTGCTCCAGGGCTGCCCCACATGAATAACCCCAATCTGTGCAGGCTTGCTCATGGCCTTAGGTGAATAGCCAAGATCTGTGTGTACTTTTTTGGGGCATGGCAAAAGCATCTAATTGGACCCACAGTGTGTTTCAGCACAGAACTATTTAACGCTTATGCTACACAGTCTAAAGCATGATTTGCTCCTTGTGGCTCCTAAAATCTGCAATGTAGCCCTGCCAATGAAAACATGGAGACTTGGCTATGCAAGGAAACAGCTCACTCAGCAGAAGTGGTGGCCTGTTGTTTTATTTGTGATGAAAAGCAGAAAAACATCCACTACCCGCAGAAATGCTGCTCCATTTTGTTCATGCAAGTGGCAATTTAGAATTAAAGGCAGCTGAATTACATGGGGAATATGGGAAGAATTTGTTTTATGTGGGAGCTACTGTACATATATAACTTTGCCATAAGACTTCTATAATGATCATGGTAACCTGCATGGGTCACCTTGCTCTAACCAGGTATGGATGTAATCTGCAAGTCAAGTGGCATACTCATTTTATCTGCAGTGCTTTGTAGAAGCACTCATAAACCATCCACTTCTATAAAGCAGCTGTTCTAATGCCCTTAGTAATTGCTGTAGACTATGTCCCCAGATTGTACTGGCATGTAAAACAGAGAAAAAGGACATAAAGACCTGAATACTATTGTCTTCACTGTTTTGTCTTGTTGGCTTTTTGTGTTTTGTTTTTTTGGGGGGATGTTTTTGTTGGGTTTTTTGTTTTGTTCTGTTTTGTTTTGTTTTGTTTTTTGAAGTATCACGGATTTATTTGCATTTGTATGCAGTTTCACTTAAGAGAAATTCCTGGGTATCTGCTTCATGATATAAGAATGGCTGGATAATTGGTATGTGTCACTTGTAATGAGTTCCACCTAAGGAAGTTAACACTCATGTTGTTGTATGTACAATGAGACTGGGCAATAATTTGATATTAAAGTAGGGAAGTTTTCTGGAGCCATGCTGAGTCAGATACATCCCTGTTCAGACACACATAAACTGGCAGTCAATAGTCTGTGAACTGAAGGAGAAATATCTTCTGATATCAGGATGTTTAGGAAGGATACAGTATGTTGGGATGAGAGCATGCATGTAAGGGCCTAGTGCAGAAATAGAATTAACATTTGCCTTCTCTTTGAGGACTCTCTCTAGCGGTACCCTCCACCTAGAGATGTGTTGGAGGCAGCTTTTGGCTGAATGGGAGATCCATGGGATCATACCCTCCCCTTTGCTACCATTTCTGTGTACCTACATATCATGTGGGGAGGCTACAGCCACAGTAGCTACCCGGTACCTCCCTTGTACAGCACAGGCAGAAGTGTGGGTCAAATACCACTTATTTAGGCCTCACAGCATCTATTTGCTTTAGATAACTTCTCTCAAACTATGGCTTGCTTCTTATTGCCTTGGCATGATTAGCTGTCCCTGCAGGAAGGAGCAACCTCTGTGCTCAGTAAGTTGGGGGTGGAAGCTGATTTTTGCAGAAGATACATGGCAATGGGTGGTTGGGATATGGTTTTGTTCTTCCCAGGTCTTGCTTCTTCTTCACAGATTCTTGTACTCTTTTTAGCAGTGCTACCAGTGTTATCCAGCCCAAGGTTTAAAAAATCACAAATGAGACATTTCCCTAAATCAAAACATGGGCAATAAATTAGATTAGATCTAATAAATGCAAAATTCATTTCTCCTCAGTGCTAAAGAAATGTCATGTCCAGGTTTGAGCATGGCACTTCAAGAAAGATGTGAAAAAATGGAGAAAGAGGACAGTCTTAATAATCAGTGGTCTTGAAAACATGACTTGTGCTGAAAAGCTGGGGAGAAAAACCATTGTGCTCCACTGCCATGGCAGCTCAGACAAACATGCACCAGAAACAGCATAGCCATAGCTAACCTGGCCTTGAAGACACCTGACTGACTACAAGTGAACTTGGTTATTCAACTGGGAAGGATCTGGGCCATTTAAACCAAGAAGGCTGTGATTTCAGGTTTTCAGCAAGAAGAGAGATTCCTGGTGGTGACCCAAGATTTCATATATCCATTGTGTATATCCAGGCTGACCTGGGCCCGGAGCCTTCCCAGCTTCTGAGTGCAATTCCTGTGTCAGCAGAAAAGGCAGCCTGGGTCACAGGACACACCTCTTCCTATTGAGGAAAGGCATGGACGCTGGTGTTTTCCTGCCTGATTTTTCCTTTGGCATGTCATGGGTTTTTCTGCAAGCTAATTGAATGCAGTAGTTTGTACTACAGTATGCAAGGCTGTCCATGGAAAGTATTTTCATTTAAACTAATAATGTGGAGCTTCTGTATGAGCTGACACTCACTTTTAATTACTGTTGGCCAATTTTCCTCCATGCTGAAGCAAGTCTAACCTGCTCTGCAGCTCAGGAGTCAGCAAGAGGATAAGAGAACTCCTTGGGATGTCATTTGATGAATTGACCATCAGACTGCCCTTCTGGGAACAATCCCAGGTGGCCTGAGATGAGATGGAGAGTCCTGCTCCTTCCTCCCTATCCTCTTGTCCCTGAGGTGTGGAAAGGAAGGGTCAAAATCATACCTATGTATGGCAATCAGTTCTGCAGCCTGCCCTGACCCTCATATCCTTCAGAGCTGCCTTCCCATGTGAACTCTAGGGTGACCAGGGAATACAGAACATAAAATTTCTGGGATAGGGCAGGTATGAAATATCCATAGGGATAAACTCTGCATAATTCATTTTGATTCTTACCCCCATGAAGTCTCTCTCAAGCACCAGGTGAACACCACGCGAGGTGACAGATGAGAAGAGCTGAGTGACCTGTGGTGTCCTGCACCCGCTTCTGAGTCTGGTCATGCAGCCTTTGTTTAAATTTTCTCCTTACCACCCTGCAGTGTGTGTCTAAACTTAGCTCTCAGCCACAGAAGATCTCAGGTAGGCCACCAGCAGCATTTAATTCAAAAGAGACTCTTCCCTGTACAGACTGGCGCTCAAAATATTGTCAGAGGAAGATGAAACAATTTACTCACCAATTCGTGGTCACCATATTATAAGGAAAATACTATGGCACCAGACAGATTCAGGAAATAATTGGGAATGGTAATTTGAAAACTAAGACATGAAGCTTGTAAGGGTGAAAAAAAGAATTTGTTACATAGGGATCCAAATGAAAAACATTTTAAAAATAAAGAGAGAAGTGGGTTTTCTTAAAAGAATGCTAAGTTAATTTCAGCTATAGATCGTACTTTCATTCCATCGCTGCTAAGTACAAATGGAAATAAAGTGAAAAAAATATTGAGGCAGTGTCAAGAAGCACTTCCTTACATGAGCAGTAATTGAGAGCAAGGTAACCTGTGAGACAATGTCATGAGAGAAAAACATTAGTGTAATTAAAAAATCACTTAGATGCACTACAAGGAGAAAGGATGAATGAACTTTGGCACAAAATGCCTCTCCCAGCCCCTTGTCCAGCCCACCAGAAACGTGCTTGGACTCACAGAGTCAGTTTGGTTCGAACCACTCTAAGTCCTATTGCAGCACACAGCAGAGCACGAATGACTTTGCAGTGGCTTCCGACTGCACTGAGTATATTACCATCGATGGAATGGGACAGAGGTCAGTCATTTCCCATCTTGGATGGTTCTGAAATGCATTCCCATGCAGTCTGTGGGCAGAGGACCTCTCAAGCCATCTTATTGGAGAGAGGTCAATATCAGCCCCGTCCTTGACCCTGCCACCGGTGGGGTGCAGTGGATGGAGGGAGAAGGGATGAAGCTGTGCCAGCCCTTCCTGCTGAATCACTGGTGATGGGAAAGCTGTTTGCTTCAGGGCCAGACTAATAGCATGTTTGTGCTCCTCTGATTCATGCAAGCCTGAATTTAACTCTTCCCCAGGCAAAAGGGACCTGCCCTGCAGAGGGACACTACATCCTCTGCCTGGGGCTTGGGGAGAAGTGGAGGATGTCCCTCCTGCTGCTGGACACACACACACACAGAAGTCTGCTCACACACACAAATGTGCTCACACACAGTGCACAAAGGGCTTTTGGAAAGCACATCCTGGCTCCCAGCTGGTTTCCCTGCCCTGTCACCCTGAATACTGCTCCTGGACCCATTTTATCACCTTTGCTCTCACTGAAGCTTTTACAACGTGTTGGGCTTTTACTGTACACAGCTGCTTTCCTGCGAGCTCTTCAAATCATGAGGATTAAATTGCGCCGGTATGGAAACCAAGGGAACATTTATCACTGACAAAAGACGGCAAGAATTTTTCTAAATCAGAGATTTTCTTACAGTAGAACTTTTGTTACTGGAGCAGATCTATAATAATATCACTACTGTTTCAGTATTTTTATAGCAGTGCTGCTGGGGAAGAGCAGCTCTTTTAATACAAATGCTGTCATTTGGAATTGCTGCCATGGTAGAAATCTTAAATTAAGCACTGTCCTTTATACAAAATACAGCACCACCTGCTTGAACACAGAGATGATAAAACACTATATTTTTTTCCACGTGTCACATCAAATTATCCAGCAATATAAAAGAAATGGAAGTACACAAAAGTCAGGGCTTTTTTTCTGAAATTGCTTCACCCGTATCTTCTTACAAGCACAATGTGCTGGGTGGGGGGCAGAGATAGACTGAACAGGCTCTTCAGAGAAAATTCCTTCAAAATGACCAATTTTTATGTCAAAACTACATTCAGAACCACAGATCTGGTGTCCTTTCAGTTCAGATCCATAACATTCCCCAGCTGCACAAAATGTCTGTGTATTCACATGTGGGAAAAAGACTTCTAGTACAGCTGTACAATGAAATTCTCCTACCTAAGCCAAAAGTTCATTTGCAGTATGGATTATAGCGGTTTCTCTTATGAATAAATTACTGACTGATACAGCTAAATAAATCTGCTGAGTTTTTTGGGTTTTTTGGTTGGGATTTTTTGTTTGTTTGTTTTTTGGGGGGGTTGTTTTGGGGGTTTTTTTGCTGTTGTTATTGTTGTTTTTCTGTGTGGTATTGAAGTGCTGTTGTTTCAACATTAGACAAGGAATTGGGGAATATTTCATCAGCTTGCCAGGCTGGCCAGGAGGTCCTGTTGCCAGGATTAAAGGCCCCTGGAAAGGAAGCACAAATCCTGCCCTTCTTTTCCACTGCAACAAGGATGGCTAAGGCAATCCCCAAAGTCAGACTGATATATGGCAAGGGTAGGGCTTGGCTGTGCACCCCAAAGCCAGAGAGGAGCCTCAGGTGTGCTGATGGAGGCTGAAGCACAAATAGAGGCATATCTAATCCCCTCATGTGTGCTGTGAGTAACCTCAGGGCCAGGCACTCCACATGTTGCTGCCAGAGGCTGTCCTCTGCACTCCAGGTCATGAGAGTTCAGGCTGGGAAAATACAAACCACAACCCCAAGTCTTGTGCCTGAGTGTCTTTGTACTATTTTTGTGGCCCTCTTGCCACCTACAGATTATTCCAGCAAAGGAAATATGCTTGTGACACATTGCCAAGCACTACACCATTACCTAGTATTTATTCTTCTGCATGTCAGATAATTGGCAGTGTACTGATGACAGTCATTTCTTCCATGGGGCAGCATGCATTGAGGCTCCTGTGATGGGGTACATAAAGTTTGACTTAGATCCAGAGAATTTTGAAAGAGGTGCTGACAATACACTCATTAATTCACAATTACGTTCCTTCAGAGAGCCTCCTGGCACTTTCTAAATACTGTTTAGAGCACATGCCTCTTTTATGAGACAAGTATTGTGACTATGGAAGTCAAAAAAACAATGACAGAAAGGTTTAAGTAACTTGCCCAGAGCCCTAAAGGAAGGCACTACCAGGGATTTCCATAGAAATTAGCCCTGTGCTTGAACCATCTGTTCAAAATGGCTTGAATTTTTGGGATTTATTTGTATTTGACACAGAATTGTATTTTTTCTTTTGCTTTAGGTGTCTGCTGCTTGAGAGAAAGCAAATATTTGGTAGTTACTAATGATACCTTAGTTACTATGAAAGGTATGAAAGGTTGACACTAGGAGGTAACAAAATAGAGTTGCCATTCCAAATCAAACCCCAATCCAGAAAAGTCTTTCAAAATTCTGAGTTTGCCTTGCTGAAGCCACTGAAGTCTCCAGAAAGGATAAGGTATGTACATACATCCCTGCAGGGTCTGGTCACAGCCTCTGTTTGAGGGTGTGCCTTGTAATGCCCCAACTACTGGATGTGCAAGAACCACAGTGACCTCCAAAAACTGGAAAGATTCTAGTGAGTTCTCTCAAATGTGGCATTAGGATCATTGTGGTAACAGTGCCTAGAGATCTGGTATCCATCAGGGGTCTTGTCCCCATCATGTTAGGCACTGCACTTTGCCAGTTTGAGTCCTGCCCCTTCCCACCCTCATTGCTCTGTGAGTTTGTTTTCTGTTGCAGTTCTGTATTTCATCTGACAGATGAACCCTTCCTCTATGGTTGTGGGAGAAAAAGAGGCAGCTCTCATTGTTCCATTGTCCTCCAGCACCGAAAGAGGCTGACAAAAATCAACAACTTTAGATATTCAGTGCTGTATAGCAATGTTTTAATTTATAGAAGCAAAGGCTGTGCATTAACAAAACCCTGCCACTGTATTTCTGAAGATTATGGTGGTTTTGTTGAGAGATAAACATGAAGAGGCTTTTAAAGCTAAATCACATTGCTTGAGGATTGTGCCCGTCCTGGCACATGATGTTGAGCAGGTCTTGGTAAGATGAAAATTGACTTGGTAAGGTGTTTGAGGCCAGCTCTGTCCATTAGGGCCTGTAGAGACATCCCGGGCTGGCTTTTATTTTTATGTTGTACAACAAGGTTAAACAATATTTCGTTTTTTCTCACTGCTAGCTTAAGCTGAGTTTGCACTGATAACAATTTCTACACTTTCAGATTAAATAAGATCTGTTAAAACGACTTGGCTGGCAACATAAGGATTGTGTTTGCAAGGGTCACTTGTGGTCAGACCATTCAGAGGCTGTTGGTCCATTCTGCCATGAGTAATATACTCCTGAGCCACTGTATTGGATCAGCAAGGCTAGTGTCCCTAGCAAGGTAGAGAGAGAGCTGGGTAAATGAGCTACATCTTGCCAGCCAAAAGGCTAGGAAAACTTGCCACAACTCCAAATCTTCAGTGAATTTTGATTTTCTTTAAAAAGTCAAAACATTAGTTGCTAGAGTTAAAAAATTTTACTTGCTTCAACCGTGAATTAAAGCATTTTCTCATGAGAAATAATTTATTTTAATTGTTCTTTCTCCTTTTCTTGTAGCGTTATCTCATGGAATAAGTTGTCATTATAAGAGATCAAAAAGCTCATTTTTCTCAGGGAAGCCTGGATTCCAGGACGTATTGAAAACCTGATTGAAAACTGAATATTTGGCAATCATAAGAAAGCAGGGCCTCTTTTGTTTGAAAGACAATCTAGCAGATCTACCCCAGATAAAACCAATTGTCTGCTTTACAGGTATCTGGCAGATGAGAGGTCAGCTTTGGCTGATTCAAGCCATATAGGTATTTCTTTTCTTTTTTTTTTTTTTTTAGCAGTACTTTGTCATAAACAGAACTTCATCAGACTGAAACAGCCCTCTACTTCTGTGTGGCTGCTCTGTTTTCCTCTAAGCAAATTCTTCACATGCCCAGAAGGAATCCTGTTTCCAACATCTGGGAGTACTTTAGAGGCTTTCATTATTTATATGCCAAGATAATATCTTTTGCCCATGAATGTGCTACTGTTCCCATTGATTAGATGTTTGCTGATTACTGCCAACTGCAGTGGCAGGGGTAGCATGGAAGCTATTCCCCAGTCCTCGCTTTGCATCACAAACTATGGGTCTCCAAACACCCATCTGACCTTCAGGAATTCATTAAATTTAGACTGCTACTGACTTGGGAAGGCTATAAAGTGAGGAGTTACAGGAGGAAAAAAAAGCTGGCATTTAAAATTAAGATTAAAGACACACCAAAAGGAAGCTGTAGAAAACAGCGATTTAAATGAAAGGGAAAGAAAAGAAAATAAGAGAGGCTGTAGCATGAGAAAGGACAATTTCTTCATCTTATCTTTGATAACTAGAAGTGGCCCAGCTTGTGCCAGAGCAAGTTAGGAGTGAAAAGAGCCCTTGCAAAGACCCATGAATGGGGCTCCTCAGTGTTTCCAGGGCTCTTCACAGACTCTTGTCCATCCTCACGGCCTCTGCCCAAACCTGGCCCTTGACTTAACAATGCTTGTCTCAGCAGAGACAAAAGGAGAACAGGGAGAGGAAAATGCTGATGGGGCCAAAAACTGCCACTCAAAGATCAGCTCTGAAACCATAACAGGAAGTTTTGCAATAAAATGGATGCATGTATTCAAAACAAGGAAGAAAGTATGGTTTCCCTATAATTTCCTCATAGCTTTGTTAGGAAACATTCCTCAAGCACTGTGCTGCAGCAAACCACCTGCAATTTTATTAAGAAAATTGATTTAAAATATCAGATAATGCTAAGGCATTTTTGAGCACGCAGGAATTAGCAGGTTTTTGAGAGGAAAAACCCTGATCTTCTGAGAGGACTAGCTTGCATCTCCTCATGGACTGGTGGCTGGTGCTGGTAGCATGCTGCTGTATCTTCAGGGTTAGTGGCCACAATAGCCCTGCTGCCATGGGGAGGTTTGGGAGGATAACCTGGATCTTCTTTAGTCCTGCTCAACTAATTCACTGGGTAGACATGACTAAAATTGTTGTCTATGTGTCCAGAATGTCCAGTTAAATATATTTTTACTTGAACTTCTTAGTAATAATTGCCTATTTAATTTTTCTTCTGTAGCAAGCAGTGATATATATTGCACATTGTATTTGCAGAGACGTTACCCAGGTTTTCTCAGGTTAGTTTCCAATTTGATTTTTTTCTAGTAGACTTATGATGCTTGACTTCATCTCTGGCACATCTGGCATCTTTAGAAGCAACATTGACAATTTGTAAGTATTTCAAAGGTTGATGTTTCAACAAGGATACTGTATTCTTTTTTCTGAATGTATTTATAGGAGCACTCAATGGTTTTGTTTGCTTTTTCACTATTTCTGACAAAGACCTGATCCCAAACCTCTCAGTGTAATTGCCACTATGGCATAACCAAGAACCTGATTCATTTGATTTTAAAGTTGCTAGACATTTAGAGACTATAGCGTTTCAAGTATTTTTCATCTTATACAGATGCCCAGAAGTGGAAAAACTGACACCAGGTCCTCAGCTGGCATACAGTGGGGTGACTGTTAGGGTCACTGGAGCCATGCTAATTTACAGCAGTTGTGTATGCATTGATTTTGCCACAACTCACTCTTTCCTGGTTTCCAGCCATTTAAATGTAAGTGCAGTTGATGTTTTGGGATGGTACATGGCATTACTTGATGCTGTGTTAGTGATGCTTTTGGGCAATGAATAATAACCATGGGGTAGCTTGGAAATTAAACTCCTGATTTTATTCTTATAGTCTACTAGATTAGCAGTTAAATTTCAGGTCATTTATATACTTCAAGGGTCTGGGAGTATAGAGAGTTCTGAATTAAAACATTAATTAACACGGTTGTGGAAAATAACTTTTCAGCAAGGGGGCAATTCCAATGGTTTTGGTCCTGGAGAAAGTTTTCGGAGCCCCCTACTTATCCGTACCTCTGTGGTGACAACGTGACAGCTGATTTTCTTTGTTTTAAATTTAAGTAAGTCATCTCTTTTTCCCCAGAAGGTTATTGCCAACAAAACTATGTCACCGATCTCCTCCTCCCCATAGCTGCTGACACACACAGACTGAGCTTCTCACTGATGTCAGTGATGTCCATTGCTTTTGCAGTGAGGCAGAGGGTGGGCAGGGCATTTCCAGGGGATGTTTGGGCTGACCATTCCCTTGCCTTCCAGCATCATGACACTGACTAACAGAGTATGCTGTCACCTGTACCCTTGGAATAAAATTGTCACTCTGAATCCTTCTAACAAAATGATGACGGTTCCATATAAGAGGAATTCTTGTCAGTGACTATACGACACCATTTTAGGCAGGTTTAGAGCTCTCTAGCTGGGTTTGTGTGAAATAGGAGCTGATGATGTTTTGCAGGTTTTGAACTCCAGCCAGTTTGCAGCACACCAGGGCCTGATGGGCTCTCAGGAGCTCTGCAAAGAGCTGTCCCTGGCTGCCCTGCCCTGGCCCTGCTGAGTCCCATTGCCTGGGAAACCTCTTGCCACTTCAAGGAGTGCAAATGGAGTCTGACTTCTCTTTGGTGAGTGTGTAAGGAGTGACTTGGGTGGGGGTTTGAACTCAAAGATCTGCCTATTTGGTATCGGCACGCCGAGCTTTGTCCACGGTTGATAAGAACTGAGAGTTGGCTTCAAATCCAGCTTCACTGAAAGTGACTGTAGATATCATCTAAAGAGTTTAGAGATAAAAGCTGCCAAGGCTGTGAGAAATACTGTTATTAAAGGGAGGTTTTTGGCATGTATCTAAAAAAGAATATATCCCTGATTATTTGTTCTTTCCCTCATTTCATACTCACCGACCAACGGTTTTGAACATGTGCACAAGAACCAATGTTTTACTGTTTGAGTTATTTCAGAGCTTCCTTTTTAACATTACTAATTGACCCACTGATGGATGCTTGCTCTCCTTACTTTATCACTGTAATGTTGTTCTAGCTAATTCCCTGCTGAAGCAGCAGAGCTACCCATTAAGCAAGCGCTACAAGCTGATAAGGAACAGCAATACGATTTATGCATTGCATCAGGGAACAGGGACAAATATTGGCATCAAGGTGACTTATTTGACTGTGAAGTTTATAATGAAAATGTCTCAGTGGGAAACACCAGATATCAGTTCAATGTTTTGCCATAAGCAGGGAGCCAAACATGTTTTTCTACTCTAAGTGATTCTGTGTTCAGCACAGAGGATGCAAGCAAGAAGACAAGAAAGCAAGGGCAGCCAGCAATGCTGTGCATCTGCAATTCAAAATGGCAGATACCAGGTAAGGGGGTAAACACAGTAATCTATGTGAGTTTTAGTCCTTAGGTGCTTCCAGGTAGAGCCTTACTTGTGTATGGAAACACCAGCCTTTATCAACTGAAGATGACCACATGCACTGGAAGAAAACTAGGGAGATGGGACTAGGGATTTGTTAAAAAAGAAATCAAACTGGGCAATAAACCCCAATTTTTTTTCCTCTCATGTGACACAGGGAATGATGATTCATAAATTATTATTTGCACACTGACAGCTTTTCTTTCTCTACTCCACAGATATCATGACCATCAGTTTCTTAGAGTCATAGCCCCATTTTAGCCAGGATTCCACCCAAATCCTTATGGAAAACATAACACAAGAGTAGCTGTTCAGGGCTAGACCTGAGGTGTGTCTGCCTCAGCATTCTGTCTGTGACAGCAACATCTAGCAAGCACCTGAAAAACGTTGTAAGTAAATGGACATATACAAAAGACCTTTTCTCACTAGCAAGATCCAGATTCTGGAAGTCTGTCATTTAGTGTGTCCCTGAGCTATAAACCTTGGTGACCATTTCTTCCATGATTTTCTTTAACATATTGTGGGGATGATTTTGCTTTTGGCCTCTGCAGCATTGTGAGTTCCATAATTTAATAATGTGCTCTGTGAAAGACCACATCCTGAATTCAAAGAAGAGATGAGATAGGGCTCATTTGTGATATGGTAGTTGGAACACTGCAGATCTTCTAGGCTTACAGTGCTGCTCAGTAGTAGATAAAATCCCAGATGACAGATTCCTACAGCTGTGATATAAACAGCTTCAGTTGTTCCTCTTCATATGGTGGTACCAGATACAGGGGTCCACAACCAGCCCTCCAGTAGCCACCTCTCATACGTCATCTCACAGGTAAACACAGGAGATGGGAGTGGGAGATGGGAGTGGGACAAAGCTTGTCTTAATTCTGCCTTCACATCCAGAAGTAGCTCACCTTACGTCATGTTGCTTAAAGCAAAGGTTCATAGGTCCTAGAGGAACCCTTGTGGTATTTTCAGATTTCTGAACTAGAAATGAGTAACAATCAGTGGAGGCCTGCGGGCCTGCCAGGGGGCTTCCCACGGCTATGCCCTGGAAAAATGTCCCCTAGACTTTAACCCCTCCCATGTGACATGCTGTCAATCAACCCCAGTGCCACTCCCCCTGTTGGCCCATTGGCTGTTCAACTGTCTGTTAACCATATATGGTCAAGGTTCTAGCAGTTTCTTTGTTTTTTGTACTCTCATTGGTCTGTACCCCTGTCTATTTTCCCTTGTGTTTTCCTACTGGTCACTGTAATCCTTTTCCTGCTCACACTTTCAGATGATTGGTTGTTGCTGTTGGCTCCACCCCTTTGTATCACTATATAATCCTGGACCCTCTCCCTGTCTTCGTTTAGTAGCCCCTTTCAGTGGGTAGGTGGAGTAAACTGCCCCTGGAAACCTGTGCAAAGACCCTTCCTGCCTCTACCATCTTAGGTTAGCAGCTGCTGTGTGTGAGTGAGGTATTTGCTGTGTGCTTGGTGGAGCGCTCTCCTGGTGGGGACGCTTCAGGAAGGTTGCAGCAAAACCAACCATCTGTCCACACTGCAACAGCTCACCTTAGGTCATCTTGCTTAAAGCAAAAGTTCATAGGTCCTAGAGAAACCCTTGTGGTATTTTCAGATTTCTGAGCTAGAAATGAGTAACAATCAGGTAGCTTTCCTGCTTCTGTGCTTTTAAAAATGCCTATATGACATTCATGTCCATTTTGTAGGCGTAGACTACCTGAAAGCTAAGCCCTTATTCTGGCCTGCTTGTATGTGGTTTGCAATGCTTCATTTTTCTGTAGGATTCATCTGATGAGCAGCTCAAGCTGAAGTTCACAGCAGCTGGACAGATGTGGGCTGCCAAAGGAATATGTGAACTGATGATTGAAGAAGGGACAAAGAGGACAGGTTGGGGCCAGAGCAGGATCTGTCCATGGGGTGCAGCAAGGGGGACTGTCCCTGAGTGCAGACACAGTGACACCGGGTTTCCAGAGCTCAGCCTTTAAATGGGGGAAAGGCAGAAAGAAGGATCATATTGGACAAGCATCACGGTGGTGAGCAAAGCTTCCAAACGGGGGTTGTCAAACTCTGCAACGGAAGGGTGTGATTTTTAAATACCGGCTCTACCATGACAGACCAAAACCACCATGGATGCTCAGGACTCCGAGGCACCGCTGTGCACCATGTCTGAGGACAGATACCAAAAAAAGGTAAAACAGTAATTTCAATGTCAACATTTTTAAGAGGCTAAAACATTTCCTTAAGCTGTTTGGGTGTCAGTGTTCTCACCTACAAAGGAGAGACAGCCCAACTGAGCAGCTCACAATATCATTGTTAAACACAGACAATTAAAGCTTGGAAAGTTCATGAGCTGTTGAAAGCACCACACAAATGCTAAATATTATTATTAAATTATAGTGTGATTGAAACAAATTGATTTGCTAGGAAAGTTTCAATGAATCATATTTGTAACAAATTCCATTTAATTTACAACAGTGAGTCATTAGCTGGCTCTGCTGCTGATCTATTTATACATCCTGCTGAAAAGATAACCAATTCTAAGAATCAGATCTTAAGACAGCTGCTCCTTATAACAGTGGGATCAAGCATCTTGTAACATATGTGGTAGTGTTTACCTATCCCCTTTTTCATCATATTTGATCCTGACAAAGCACCTGCAATAAAACGTCCCTTTTTTGAGTGTTCTGAGTTTGCCCGAAAGTACAGTGCTTCTCTTAAAGACCAGTGCTTCAATAAACTTGGTCTAAAATTAAATGCATCATTTTCTGATTCTCTGCAGGCTTCACTACATAGGATGATTATAAGTTATGAAATACTGAGTTCTGGAAACTCAAATTATTCCTGGATTGAAACGTCCCTTAAATGCCAGCACTCACTTCAGGGGAACAATTCAAACCACAGGACAGAATAGCTCAAGATGGCAACATGTCTTTGGTCCTGTTCTGCCTCATTTTCCCTCTCTGCAAGGGAGAGGCAGGGCTACATCTCTGGCTGTACAGAAATTATAATTTGGATGTTTGGATGACAGCATCCAGCGTCTCAATTAGTTATGCCAGTTTGCATCAAACACTCATTATTAACTGCCGCAGATTAATGACCCACTATGAAGCAAATCCCTGCCAAGGGACAAGGGGCCAACATTGAACTACTGCAGGAAATATCAGAGAGGGAGCTTCTTTGGTGGGAGCAGGAGGATTTTACTGTGTTTTGCTATGGATGCTGCAGTGAGAGTAGGATGCAGAAAGGGAGTGAACCCTTGTTAGATGGAAGGATGGAAGAGGGGACTGCATGCATGAAGTACCTGGCTTCCCTGACAGAGATGGGACAGTGGCAGAGGGGACAAAAGGGTGAAGCTGTGCTGTGAAGAGCTCAGCAAAGCAGGAAATCATCTTCACAGGAAATTTGCCTATTTCTAATTAAAAGCAGTAAATCAGGGCTTAGCAAATGGAAAAAGGCAAAATGAGCCAGGGATAGAAAATTTATACAGAGGGCTTTCAGGAGACCATTGAAGAAAAGAGGTAATTTTCAGGTAAAACTATATGCAGAAGGATGATATTCTTCTCCTGCACTAAAGATAAAGGAACTTCTGCCTGAGGGCTGTCCTCTCACCCCACCTCCCTTGGCCTACAGAGCCCCAGAAAGTACCTGCACCCAGTTCCCAGAGATGGAGCAGCTGATGGAGTGTCAGTGAGGTGGGTCAGGGTCACTGTGGGGCAGACCCTGCAGGCTGGCATGGGGTAGGATGTAAGATTAGGACCACAGGTAGTGCAGTAGACAATGGCAGAATCTTTTCTGTCCTTGGTGTTGCTTTCACTTAGGCCAGGGGTACTATCTGGCAGAGGTATGTGCCCAGCATTAACACAAGTGTTTCTAAAATTAAAATAAGAAAAAGGCAAGTACTGGCACTTCACAAGAATTTTATATTTTTTTTAAGCCTGAAAGAAACCCAGTGATGCTTCTGAAATAACAGGAATGAGACAGTTAAAGTGTTGTACAAAGGCTGCCTTTAAAACTTCCTTTTTATTTTCTGATCATCATTTTTGATCTTCTTCAATCGGATAGAGCATCACTTAGAAACTGATGAAAAGAGAACCTTCATCTGGTTATTAACTCCTTGATGAAAGACCTGTAAAAAGTGCATTGTTCATTAACAGGACTTTAGAAAATATTGAAAATTAACTGAATTCTTTATGAGTTACATGGCTTCTTGCAAGTTATAATTGGGCACACACACTGGAAAGCTGACCAGTTATGACTGCAAAGATGATGGGAAGAGTGTTGTGCTGTTGCCAATAAAATAGACTAGACTAGACTTCTCATTCCCTTTTTCCCCACTTGGATAAACTCCTTCTCTAAATGACACTGATTTGAGAAGTAGGAGAGGCAGTTCGAGCTAAAGCAGGATGGCTAAAAATTGTCTGTCCTAATAGATATCAGATAAACTTTTTTTCAAGATACCAAATCAACAATTTTAAAGTTACAACAAAACTTTACACAATGGAAAGATCATCTTTGACTAGGAAAAAAAAAAGCCTTTCTTTGGAGTAGCACACACCCTAAAAGAGTGACCTGGCAATGGTGTTCCAGCACTATCCAGGTGCTGTGTTTTTATGACTTGTGGTCTCTGATTCCTCTTTCCATCCTCACAGCAGGGCTGGCTCCTGGTCCATAGGATAGCTGGGAAATGACAGTGCATGTTGCTGGGTGTCTCCTACCTAAGCTGTACTTTGACCTCTGTCCCCTCTTGGGAGAGTACAAGAGAGAAGGTTTGGAGCAAGACCTCCATGGATAGAGGTGGAGGAGAGTCCCAGCTGTGACAGGGGAAGGTCCTGCTGGCTGATGGCACTCATTCCTCACCAGTGCAGTGTTGATGGAACCCTCCTTAGCCCCCCCACTGAAGAGGCAGAGGGTGCAGTGCTGCTGTAGTAGGGCCATGGAACACTGGGTTATTCAAGTGCTCCACAGGACACTCCTCTGTCCCCTCTGAGCACTACCATCTTGTCCTAGCAACCCTTTCTCTGCCCACCTGGCATGGGGGTGCTTCTGGGGACAGGTGGAGGTGCAGAAAGGAGTCCCTTTGCAGAGGAATGCGCACTTCATCCCATCCTGCTGTCGATAACCAAAGGCTTGTTTTTTTAGAGAGATAACCCGCAGGAGATGATCCATGCAGGAAAGAGAGAGCATGGACCTCTGTTCTCTAAAGTCTTGAAGCCAGAGCTGGGCAAATGTTTCTCTTCATAACAAAAATCAAAGTTTGGGCAGAAACATTTGTGGAACTGTGTCGCATATCAAGAGTGTATCAGTTTGTCCCTCTTCAAAACAAAAGGGGGAACACCAGAACAAATAGTCTTGTCTCCATATTAGTTAAAAGGGGATGTTCAATTTATTTTTGTTTCAAAACTCATGCTTAGGCTGGAAGGCTACTTAAATCAAACTATATGTAGCCTGCTGTTTCTACAACGAAAATGTTTTCTTTTTAGTTAACCCAAATCACATTTTTTAAATTTTTCTCACATGAGAAAATAAAACAGAAATGAAAATTCAAGTATTTCAGAAACAAATATTTTTAAAAATCACTGTGTTGGACCAAGGTACTATTAAACAAACAAATAAAAATAAACAAACTCACAATCGCTGTTGTTAGCTTAACAGGGAACGAATACCAGGCCTTCAGTTGAGGTGGTTGTGATTTTTATTTCAGTGATGCTTTGGCCTTCTATGGATCTTGGAGATTTAACTATTTCCAATTGTGTTGGAAATGAGGACACAACATTAAATAGCTGCCTTTTTGAGGGATTGCACATTCATACCTACGTGTTTGAATTGACCTTGCTGTGCAGATAGGGGCTGTGCAGATATGGGCAGAAATTGTACCTCACGAGTTCCACCTGAATTGCTCTAGCATGACCCTGTTTGAGCAGAGGGTTTGGACCAGATGATCCACTGTGGTCCCTTCCACCTTTACTCATTCTTTAATTCTGTGGTTCTGTGCCTGGGTTGGAAAGCAGGGTGGTTTGCCTGAATTTTCTTACTTTAAGATTTCAGTAACATCTTCTGGGTGAAAGCCTCTGCAGTGATGCTGGGATGGCAAACATCTGTGTTCTGAGCAAATTCCACCTGGACTAGCCATGCATTCAGCTGGACTGAACTGTGTCTTTAAGGAGAACACAGAGTTAAAAATAGATCCTTGAGAAATAAAAAGCTTGTAAATGCTCTAAATGCTTTTTTAATAAAAGGAAATTGCTGCAGGAAGTGATTCCTTATATTCCAGGCTCTGCCAATTGTTTCCAATAAGTGCAGCTTGGGGTAGCTATTATCTCACTAAGTCGTATTAATGTGTTTGTTGTTGCTGCTTTTCCTTTTAAAATAATCTACAGGATAACTGGAGTTCTGCTGCTTAACCTATGGGTTTTTGCCATAAATGCTATTCCAAAGGGTTCTTTCCCCACCACTAATGCCTCACAGTAGAACATAATAATCTCCTCCCTTCTTATTCCTCTCTGGACCATTGGCCAATTAGCAGGATGTGGCGCTTTGAAATGCTTCTCCCCTCCCATTTTCCCAATCATTCTTTCTTCCCTGAACCAAAACACCCTGAGTACAACAGGTGCTTCACCCTGAGGATCTGAGCTCTTTCATGCAAAGCTGCCTCTGCACAGAGCAATGTGCCAAGACCTGAATCCTGGGAGTGGCTCCTCATACAGCCAATAGCACAAGCCTGATACAGATCATGCAGTTGGCAGTTTAGGGGCTACGGGAAATCAAGGTGTGATTCAGAATGAGTCGTGACCCCGTGGACTGTTGTAAATGAGAGAACAATTTGGCACCTGAAGTTTTATGGGCTCTGTTGACATTCTGCAGTCTCACAAAACCCTCAAGCCAAGAAAACAAGAGGCTTACAGCAATTTTTTAACCAGCAAAAACTTAATGCTAGTGGCTGGTGACTAGATAGAGATGAGGGAAGCTCAAAATATTGTTAAAATAATAACTTGATTCGGAGAAAATCAAAGCACATCACTTCCAGTGTTGATGACAAACTCCTTCCCTCCTGTTAGAGATTACAGTCCAGACTCGTGCCTCCAGCTCTACTGAAGGTGGTCCTGAAAACCAGGATGGACAATCCCCAGTCCAAGGTCAGTGACACGTTGGCATCATTTCCAACTCTTCCAACAGCTTCAATCATCAACCATTTTTTATAACCTCTACTACTAAAAATTGTTTCCTGCTTTTCTGGAAAAGACAAATTTCTGTCCCTTGGTGATTGAAGTCAAAGGGACCTTTCAGATGAACCCATAAATGCATTTTCCCTCAGCACTGTACTCAGCACTGGTGAGGCCACACCTCTAGTATTTCACCTGGTTCTGGGCCCCGCACTCCAAGAAAGACACTGGTGTGCTGGAGCACATCCAGGGGAGGTCAACAAAGGTGGTGAAGGGTCTGGAGAGTTACATGAGGAGCAGCTGAGGGAGCTGGGGGTGTTTAGCCCAGAGAAAAGGATGATTGGGGTGACCTTATCACTCTCTACAACTCCCTGAAAGGGTGTTGTCTCCAGGTGGGAATCTGCATCTTCTCCCAGGCAACCAGCAACAGGAAGATGAAGCCTCAAGCTATGCTAGGAGAGATTCAGGTTGCACATCAGGAAGAATTTCTCCAGAGAAAGGATAACTAGACTTTGGAATGGGCTGCCCAGGGAGGTGGTGGAGTCATCGTGCCTGGAGGTGTTTAAGGAAAGACTGGATGTGTCACTCAGCACCTTGGTCTGGTTTACAAGATGATGTTTGGTCAAAGGTTGGACTGGATGATCTCAGAGGTCTTTTCCAACTTGAAGGAGTCTGTGTCTGTGTAAGCAAAGATGATGGACTGTCCTTTTGGTTTATAGCCAGGTACTGTCCCTCAGGTAGCCCCAGTCCACAACAGCAAGTGTGCAAGCCCTTGCATGGGAGACTCACCGCGGAACAGGGAATGTGGGTAAGTACCTAAGCCAGAATCACCTCCATGGTCTTCTAAAGAAGAAAATATGAAACAACCTATCAAAGATAGGATATGGACAGCAAACACCCTGTTCTATTGCTGAATGCCAAAGGTAGATTTGTATGCAGCATTTTAAATAATTAAACCCAAAACAGTGTTGCCATCTGCCAACATCCATCTGGTGAGGGGAACACAAAGCTCTGAGTGAGAAGCCAGCACTGAGCAAGATCCATTCACTAACAGGAGATATTCCAGCAATCAGGTCATGGATGCTTTGTGGTGCTGTCATCTCTTCTGCCCAAAAATAAGTGGCAGTCCCAACAGCCCCTGTTTAAATAAGGCTGCTGGTAGAGCATGAAGCTTTGCCAGTACAGGCAGAGACATGGCTTTGTAGTAGAGGTTGCAATAAATATTTTGTAATCAGAAACACTATGTTATTGTACAATGTTATGTAATGTACACTATGTTATTTACAATGTTATTGTAAATGTAGGGACATGCTGGCTTCAGTACTACTGTTCATGTCTGGCTACACTCATTCCTGCACTGTAAAAGAAGCAGACTGTCAGAGAGATGTCTAGAAGGTGATGATAATGCTCAGAGACAAGGAAAGGCAACTATAAGGAAGGATTCAGGAGGTTCAGACTGTATTTTACACAAGAGAAAATTAAGAAGTGACATGACAGAGGTAGTAAAACTAGGGAATCCAGAAATTCCCAGATAGTCTTTCAAATATCCTTTCAAATAAGAGTGAGCAGCAGCCTAGTGAAATTAAAAATACATTTTATACACATCAAAGGGAATACTGGGGTTGTGATTGGCTACTTGTGATTATGGCACAAAGCAGATTCATTGAACTTGAAAATTGCAGTACAGTATTTTTTCTTCATCTTTCTCTAACTTTTGAAGCCTGTTTGTTTTTAGTAATTTAATGGGGTTCTGAAACATTTATGCAAATGCTCAAAGTATGCACAGTTATATAAGCACAGGTATCAGACAGTAGAGGATATTGTCTGTCCTCTGCATGGCTCTAGAGTAAGAAATACGCACTATAGACTGAGGCAGGGCTCCTTATTGGTTGTAGGCAGGATGGGGAAGAGCCAGATCCAGCAGACAGCAAACCCCACCACGGTCTGGGGTCACAGCTGTGGTAATGACCCTTTGGATGAGCAGTATGGCAGCCAGATACCCGGGGGGGGTTAACCATCTTCAGAGCACCCTCATCCTCCCTTGGTAGAGCTCCCTCAGAGCTTCACTTTACAGAGCACTGAACAATGTCAGCTGCTGCCAGAAGCCATTGGGAACTGAGAGCGGTTGCTCTTTGTAAGAACAGGCTTATCACTTCCAAAAGCCAGAATAATAGAGTTGTATTACTAGCTGTGATAAGGAGGAAGCTTATTCTAGGGAAGATACATTTTCACCATGCGCTGCCTCCACAATTATTTGTGTTGCAATAATGCCACAGTGCTCTGGCCACTGTACAGATGGGCACAGGCAAAGAGATCTCTCTGGACCAGATAGCATCACTTCTTATTGAAAACTACCAGCTGAATGAATTTTCTCACTTCAGAGTGACGGGCTTCATCCAGTTTCAGATTGCCATCTTATAAACCCAGCAGCCTGACACTGGGATGTACTACCAACAGCAAGCAGATGGAAAAGGGGATGCAGCAAGAAAGTCTTTGAGGTTATCTGTGGGGAACAGGGATGGCTTTCCTTCTACAGATGTCCTAAGAATGTGTTTAATTTTGTCAGCTGTCTCAACTGCAACTCAACATTTTGTTCATAACAAGGATAATTTCTATGCATTTGGCCGCTAATGTAAATTTTCACTAACTGCCAACAAAATTTTGCATAAGGGTAGTAAGGCATTGAGGTCAATGCTTCTTTTCAGCTACCAGACCATTTAAAAGTATGAAGTGATAATTCTGTTTTGGACTCTGTTTATGACAGATAGCACCTCAGACTATGTCCTTCTAGCTCTGTTGCTGTTCATGGCTGAGCAGGACGGAACACTTCTTTTAGAGGTTTAAATTTTCTGAAAGGCTGTACAGGCATAGCCAAGGAAAAAGGTCAGAACCAAGCCAAAATTGCATGAATCCCCAGTAGGCCACTGTGTACCAGGCATATCACACTTTCCCCCAGAATTTCCTTTTTTTTTTTGTTGAAGGGCAAGGATGTAGGTAATCTTTTCCTAAAATTACAAGAAGAGCTTTCATTGGCAAGTGGGCAAGCACTTGGCTGGGGATGTTTGAGAGAAGCCACGTGCTGATCTCTGCTCCTGTGCAGGCACAGGGGCTTGCAAGGAGTGATGTTACTGAAGCAGTGTTGGAGCTTTGGGGACCACAGCACCTTCTCCACCCTTCCTCTTATTATTAACACATATTTAAACATTCAAACTGGAGTTTTCTGCTTGCTGTAGCATTTCTTTTTCCTCAACACCTGAATGAGTAGAGCTGGAGGAAGGAATAAGATTTTTCTCAAATTTATGGATGTTTTTGCTGTTCAAGCAGTTTTCTCAGTGAGAAACGTTAACTTTGCTATGGCCTCCCCTTTTGGTGTCTGAAATCACAGGACTTCTAAGGACAGAAGGAGTTTCATGGTAGAAAACAGAGTCAGGAATATTACTTTTGCTTCAGAAGTATTTGTGTGATTTTCTGCAAAAACATGACTATGCATTTCCAGAAAACAACAGCAAAAATTGCTGTCTTTCAAGGTAATTGCCTGTTGTTAATTGAGGTTCAGGTGGAGCAAAACTGGTGGTTGATCTCACCCCAAGGAACTTCTTTCTGAGCTTTTGGTATCTTGATCCCCAATTGTCACTGGTAAAGAAGAGTGGACTCTCTCTGAGGATTGAACACAGCTTCTGGTGCTGCAGGAGATGCAGCTTACACCCCTTCATTAACTGAAGGGAGCCTGCTCTGATGTATTTTAAATTATTATAGCAGCATTTGGCACTTTCCATTTAAAAGGCAAGTGCTAAAATAAATTGAGGCAACTTCTTATTTAGATACCAGGAAGTTGCAGGATAAAGGAGGAAAAAAGCAAAACAAAACGAAACAACCCAAACCAGCCAGAATCCAAATCTGTGCTTAAAATCTCCCCTATCTATTTAAGTTACTGTACCAGCTCAGCTCAATATCTAAAACAAAGAAAATGAATTATGGAACAGCACGAGGAGAGCTTGTTAATTTTCCCACTGATGCACTGTGAAATGAAAGCTTTATTCTAAGAATATCATATCCTCGGGGCTCTGTCTGGGGAGACACTGACAAATACAAATGTCCTTACAGTTTTTCTTTTATTCCTGCTTTATGGTGTATTCCAAACAGATTTCCAAAATTATATATAATAATATATAATCTGTAGTTCTGGTTTGGTGGAGTTCAAGGCTGTGATTTTCCAGGACATAACTATGCCCTGTTTGAAAATGGAAGATCAAGTGCACATAATGAAAGGCAGATCAAATTCTAGAAGAATTTGCTTATTTCTTAATCAATATTAATATATGTGACTTTATTTCAGCATCTTTCCTCCTGTTGTGTGCCAAGGGAACATTAACAACAACAGCAGCTTTACATTTTTATAGCGCCTTTCATCAAGAAGGATTCAAAAGTGCTTTACAAACCTCGGACAAAATTCTTCTTTGATCAGCACTGAAAAGCTCTTAATCCATGGTGCAAATCTCTGTTGCACTTTCTGTGGCTTTTCTGCACATAGGACTTCCATTGATTTCTGCAGGAATTGTATGTGTATGAAACCAGTGCAGAATGTGTAATGGAAACCTGCACTGCAGATAAAAAGGAGGTAAAAAAAGGCACATGTATGGATCCATTGCCCATGGAAGAAGTGCATCACTGCTGGAGCAGACCCCAGTCACAATCTGTATGCATTTAAAAAAAGATCCAGTCTCAGTTCCCTAACTGGAACCCTCTCCATGGTGTTGCAGAAGAGGGTCGTGTCTTCCCTAAAGAAGGAAAAAAACAAATGTCAGCTCCTGTGCACAAATTTTCTTCTTTGTTTCAGGGAGGCTTCCCTGTCAGACCCTTTGAATCTCCTCCTAAAAGCAGAATGTCAGAGCTGACTGTCAATTGCCACTGAGCAGCTGCTCCCAGGTGAGTGAGTGCTGTGGGTGCAAACAGCTCTTACCCCAAAAACACCTTTCATGGCAAACATCCCTGGGTCCTGTCTCTTGCAAATGGCAGGAGAAGGGGCCCAAAATTTCCAGAGCTTCTGTACTGTGTGTGTGTGCAAACCTTGCTGAGCTAAATGGTAGCTTGGAAATCTTGCAAAGTCTCCCAGGATATTTCTGAGAAAATCTGGGAAGACCTACGTATTTCAGCTTCCTAGTCTACAGCTAAATCAGGAGGTGCAGCACGGATGCAGCAAACAGTGTTTTGTGAACTATTTCCAAGTTCAATTTAGGCAAACCCCTGAGTTATCTATGTCTGATGATGTTTTTCATCCTTAGAGCTAATGTTGTGTTTGTGATTAGAGTTTACAAGTGATGAGGAACACTTTGCTATTTAATCATCAGAAAGTGATGAGCAGCATCCTACTGAGATGAGTGGAGATCCCAAAATTACCATTAATTTTGTAATATTTCTATTCAGTAGTCAAGGTTTCAATCGTGATGTTGAACCCATAAATCTCTGGCCCTGACATGCCCTATTTTACTAGGACATTCTGTTTCTCATGAGTAGAACCATATTTTTAATGAGAAAATCATTCAGAATTACATGTCCCCTGGGGATGCTATTTGAAGAAGAAAAATGCCTCACTTGCAAAGACAGGTGTAGTAATGCGGTGAGGAATCTTTTAACTACTTCATCTGGAAGAGGAAAGAGAATTTTAGCTATGTGAGTGTGAACAATATTGGTCCATTTCAAAATAAAGTTTGCAGTCTAAGGCATCGTGTTCATTTATCTCACCTGATGAGCTATCCAAAGATTTTATTCCTGTCTGTTTAAATCCTTTCTCTTCCAAAGAGTGGAATATGCTGTTTAAGTGATTATTTTCCTTGCATTTGCTCCAGTTAGTACATCTGTGTCTGCGTTTGTATTCATGTGTTTAATATCTGTTACCTCACAGGACCCCCAGCTAGCACACACACTGTTATCAGGAGTTTCTGTTCTATCACTGCTGCTAATCACATGTATTAGAAACGTGACTGTGCACTGTAAATGCCATTCTATCCAAAATTGGTTTCCTGCTAGTTGCCAGCCTTAAAAAGCCCTAATTATTCAGTGTCAATTTAAAGGTGGCTGAAATTCATTAGGACCTCAACACGAACCCTTCTTTAAGTGTGTCTGAGAACCCCAGGTGCAGTAAAGTCAAAGTCAAGGTGTATATATTGAGCCCACCTTCCATCCACAAGAGCCATGATAGCAAGGTACTGCTGTGGTTTTGACATCTGAAACTCTGCCTTGAGCTTGCTCACGATTTAGAGGGAAGAGCTCGCTGGTGTTTGAAGGTCGCTAGTGAAAGTCTAAAGTAACTTGATCCAAATAATTAAACTTAGAGATAAATTGGTGCTTTTCATCTTCAAAGTGCTTTACAAACATTAATTAGTTGGGCTCGGCAAAGCCTCGCAGAGTGGAAGCCACTCAATTCCTATCCCCTGTGAAGTGACTTTCTTGGTGTTGCACCCCCCATGCTATTTTTAGTACATGCAAGGGCTCCCCTCACGTTTCCTCACTTCACATGGCACAAACCTTTTCCATGTTGAAAATCATGCCCCCTTACTAATGGATTTGGGGGAGGTTTTAAAATTAAATAGCCTTTTAAAACAGTGATTGGCTTGGGTTTTCCTGGAAGAACTGAGGCATATGAAGATCAGAGGCAGGCACCTTCATACCCTGTGCCAGCTTCCAAACGTTCAAACCTTCTGTCCCCTTTGAACATGAAAAGCTCTGTTTCAGGCACACCAAGAGGTGGATCCATTGGCTGCTGGTCAGCACGAGTGTGTGTCCCACTGTGAACAAAGTTACTACAAATTTCAGTGCCTGCCTGCCTGGCTGGTTTCCTTGCCCAGTAATGCATCTTTAAAAATGTCCATAGGGAAAGAGAATACTCTCTTCATGGCTCTGCATCACTTTGTCACAGGGCTCTGCTTCTTCCTCAGGCTCAGAAACATCTCTTTCTCTTGGAGTCTGGTGACCATCAGGAGACAGACAAGCTTTTTGCAAATTTGCCTATTTTGTGACACAAATTAACAATTTCATTATGGCTGTTCTCCTTGCATGGGTGGCTGCTTGGCCCTGGATTGGCTCAGCTCTTACTCCAGGAGAGCTGCTGGAATCTTCACTACAGAAGCAGCTCCATTCTCCCACTGCCTCCTTCTTCTCATTTGGTAGCTGCTGTTTCAGACATTTCCAGGTTAATTGGTACAGT
This sequence comes from Dicaeum eximium, assembly GCA_013396995.1. Taxonomy (NCBI): domain Eukaryota; kingdom Metazoa; phylum Chordata; class Aves; order Passeriformes; family Dicaeidae; genus Dicaeum; species Dicaeum eximium. Next base: position 431,296 of record VWZP01004948.1, read on the forward strand.
ATACCAAGTTCAGCTGTGTTTCTTCCTACGTGGCTGAGCTCCTGATGACCCTCTTCAAAGGTTGCTCTATTGCAGTCATGATACATTAATGTTATCAAACAGCTGTTCAGCCACTAACCCTTCAATTTACTTGTCTGTCTGTCTGCCTTTCCTCAATTTGACATTTACTTTACCAAAATAGTGGGGCAGCCTACCTATTACAAGTAGGAATATGTAAGTGAAGACAAAGACTTGGTGGCTCTTATTGCAGGAAGTGTCTCTGAAAAGAAAAAGGCAAACTGTCTTTTTTTTTTTTTTTCTTCCTTACTGGTTTGTAAAAGAGCAAGTAAGCAGGCAGTCCAAAATAATCTTATTTATTCAGTGTGGCAGACCCAAAATCTTGCTGAAAAGGACAGGTCCCCTGGTTATATGGCAGCTTACAATGAGAAAACCCAGGGGACAGCTGTATTCCTGGTTTTCAGCATGACTTCCACAACATTGTTTTTCTTCTCAGTGTCTCAGGTCCACATATTACAGGGTTTTGTGGGAATAAATGGGGGAGGGTGGGAGCAGAGGAGAGGTGAGAAGCCAAGTTCATCCAGAAGGCACTGGAGGAGTTGTACAAACCCTTACAGACTTCCCTCTGTTGCACTCCCCATTGGGTTTCACCACTTCCCATTTACAATAGCTGGACATCACTTCCTGGAACAAAATGAGTGCATTACACTGTTTCCTCTATAACTTGCAGCTACTCAGCTACTTATTTTTGTCTGGCAATGCTAACTGGAGCTCTAGGTTTGACTCTGTTTCCTGACCAACCCCAATGCATTGTCTGTCTTCTAGCACAATCTTAAAATAGTCTGTCCTGGCCTCTGTGAAAGCAGGCACAGATGGATTTATACCCCTGTCTCAAAAATGTTTAGCTCTTTGGAATTGTTCCAGAAAATATCTGTGATGGAAGTTGTGTGGTACTTTAATCTCAAAACCACAAAAAGTTTCGTCAAAAGAAAAATTGGGTGGTTTTGGTCCTTCAGGCATCAGTTTTATCTCTACAGATTTAGCCCAAAACCCCAAAAGAAAGAGCCATACCTCTCCAAAATTTTCCATAATAAAATTCCTTGCTGTGTGTTTATATCAGTCTCCTGCATATCACCCTGGTTTTTCTACAGGACCATGGAGTGCCTGGAATAAACAGCTACAGCATTAACACTGAGAATGCAAGTACTGAGTGGCAAATCCCTTCATAGCAATACTCTTTCCTCAGAGAAAACAAATGATTTTGTGAAAATAAAATAATTTGAGAATTTCAGTGGACTTGTGCTGCTGCAAAACAAAATTTAGTAAAAACAATCTAAAGCTTTCATTCTGGTATTGAGAAAAAATTAGTGCCACTTCTGTTCCACTAGCTTCTGCCACTTCTGATACTTCTTTCAATTTATTTTGTAATTAAAAATCTTGTAGATACTTAAGTCAGAGAAAAAAATTAATCTGAGGCTGAAGAAAATGCTACAGTTAACTTAAATTGATTGCCAAAAAATGTTGGAAAGATTTTATTGCAGGACAGCTGCAAATGAATTTCTCTCATGATTTCCCAGCATAGCCAGGAAAAATAAAAATCTCAGTTATTCACACAGCTCTGTTATTTATTGTCATCATCATTTTTTATCTGATCGTTTCATATAGCAAAGTAAAGCAAGTGGGAGAAGACAATGGGGATGTAAGGCCATTGTGACTCCAGTGGGATTATATGGGCTTATTAAATATTTGTTTCCCTTATTGGACCTTCACTTACAGCTAAGGGACAGTTATTTCTTAATAAATCAATTGCTTGTGATCAGTTGTCCATGCCTTTTCCTTTCCACAACTCCATGTAAAGGATGTCAGAGTAAATGAGAGGAATGCCCTATTAAGTTCATAATACACAAGACCTTCCAACTTCACCTCATCATTAAAACCATGACAGACCTCCAGAGCAGTCTTTGAACTCACCTTTCTTTGCTAGATAAAGGGCAGCAGGTGAAGAATCACAACAGCAACAAACACAAATGTAGGGGATTTGAGAGAGTGTCTATAACAGAAAATGGCTATTGTTCACCTAATGCCATTTTGGGGCATGGCATGTTATAGACAACCTGGAAAGCAGACATCAAATACAAAGAGTATTTTTAAAGACCCTCAAGTGGAATTTTGGGTTGTTTTTGACTGTCTGTTTGTTGTGCCAGCGGTGGGGCTGTGAAGAACCACTCCAGACACTAGCCAGGGAGCCTGGGCTAGGTCTGAAATGCTCATGAAGTCAAAGGTTTCAGACTTTAGGTCCATAATAGCAACGTTGCCATGTGTGCTGTGCCTGCAGCCAGAGGCACCTACGGCTGTGCCCGACTGCTCGGATGTGAGCACGTTCAGTTACGGGGCAAACTGGCACAGGAGTTCCCACACCAACAGGAGAGAGAGAGCAACAAGCCCTTGTCTTCTGAAGGACTTCTTTCCACTGAATGGGGGTAACAAGCCTTTAATCTGAAGATCAAAATATTTTGTCAGGTTCTAGTTTTGCTAGTCTGAATTCCTTTATTTTTAGGACTTTGACTGAGTGTTCATCTCATCACTTGTTTTGTAACTAAGAGATGGAAAGTGGGGTTAGGAAACACCTTCTGCCTCAGAAAATTCACAAGTGAAATGTTAAGCAGAGCACTTTCAGGCATGAGATGCAGCGTTAAAATGTAGAGCACTCTAGTAAGTCTAAGAGGGTTTTTACGTTTTCATTAAATACCCAAATTAGTCATCTCTCTAAACATGGTACCATATAGCTGCACACTTCCAACTGTGGTTAGCATTGGAGTTGTGGGTTTGGGGAGAGTTTTTTTCTCATCTGGTTTCCCTAGCAGTGTCCTGCATCTCATTCAATGAGCAAAGCACATTGTTGTCCTCCTCTCTTTCCAGAATCCTGATGTTGCTGTCAAAAACTACAGCAATAGGATACCTTCACCCCATAACACCAGAAGGAGCTTTCTGCCAGGACATGAGGGGTGTAACTCTCTTTCTTGCAGCAGACAGTGGGGATCATAGGGGCTTGTGTCTTAGATGAGTCAAGACTCCTCAGAAGAGAAGACCAACTATGACTGGGAACACAAGGGAAGAGATCAGGAGAGCTGGTGGCACCAAGTTGATTTTCACATGAGCATTTCTTGGCTTTTCATTATTTCCCTTTCATGAGTAAGCCCCCTTCCAAAACAGCAGAATTTTCTTTCCCAGCACATATATTCAATTTGCCTCCTCCTGAGCTGCAGGTTGCATGGGGATAGAGTCTGCTAGCAGTGCTGCCTGGGCCAGCTTGCCAAAGCAGCAGAGGGAAGTGTGACTTCTGCAGTGGGGAGCTCAGGGGACACTTGTAATCACCCAGTGTGGAGCTTGGGCAGCCAGTGGGGTTAGCACCTCTGCTCTGGGGGGAAACAGGAAGAAATGCTGTTAATAACTTCAGCTGCTGCAGCCTCTGGGCCTGGCTCACCTGAGAGGCAGTGCCTTTGGCTGCCGGAGCAGAGCCACGGCGGATGCACAGAGGCTTCTTAAAAGAGCACGTCTTTTGTATCAGCTCCAAGAGAATAATGTCACCTACCCAGCCACCAGCCCTGCTTTCCACAGCGCCTGAGCTTTTCCTCAGAAGTTTCCTATTCAAGCGCTTAGCCTGACCAGGGCTGACCTTGCTTAGCTTATGAGATGTAACAAGATCACTGCCTGAGGTGTGAAATGACACTGGAATGGAGGTCATGATCTTACGGAGAGCATCTCCTTCCTCTGCTGCCATGTCTCCTCCTGGCTCCCCAGCCCCAGCATCCGACTAATCAGGCAGAAACAAATGCACTGTGCTTCTAGCACACCACTGGCAGAATATAAAAATCTGTCCTTTTGGCTATTCAGTCATCTCAGCGGTATAGTTTTTTTAATGTATATGAATTCAAAGATCAAACAGTTCCTTTTTTATGATTTTTTTTTGTCACTACTTCAACAGAAACCAAAAGTGTTTTCTATAGGTGTGTCTCTGTAAGATGCCAAAACAGATTAACAGACAGACAAACAGACAGTAGCATTTTAGCAACGTGGACAGAACACCAAATCAATCATTCTGAATGAATAATACATTTAAGCAGTGATATGAATGGCAGAAAATTCATCTGCATCTACAGTGAAACTACCTGGACTTGTTTAAAAGTAGAATATTCTGCAGAAAGTACAGAAGGCACTTGTATTTTGGTATTTCAATTAAGAATGAATTTGTGTATGTGTCAATCTGTCACACTAGACAGGCTGGTTCTGTGAATGGGCATTACTATGTATAGCTCTAGATTGAGCTGTGGAGAAATATAGAGTTTTTTATTTACAGCTCATTAGAATAACACAGTATACAAACTGCATATACACAGAAAATACAAATATTTTCTGCAACATTCATGAATGACTTCTCGTGTTATCTGCTCTGAGAAACCTTGTTTTGTAGGGATCCATGAGTTGTATAATGCTTTTATTGTGATGCAATGAAGAATGAGCTTGAGAAGCAAACTTAGCAGGGTAAAGTTGGAGATAAATCATGCCCACATAAAAAAAAAGCACTGAAATTCAAGTACAGGTTTCAGTGGCAGGCCTAATGGACAAAAGAAAGGAGGGGAAGTGCCCTTCTGCTGAGTTAAACCAGGCTTGGATCCATGGGGATATTTCAATGGTCTTGTTTATTTTTATCATTAAAACTAAGCTGACTTTTGAAGGGGAAGGAAAAACAAAAAGCCCCAAGGGCTGTTAACCTTTCTTCAGGAGCAAAAGGGAAGGTCATCAAAAGTTTTGTGACTCTTATGAGGAAATAAAGCAAAGGCAGGTGGTGAGGCTGGTCTGTGCAAAATGAAATGAGTGAAAGCTCCTGCACTGCTGCAGCCAGCAGGTTCTCACTGGAGGTGGAGGAGGTCCCAGAGATGGCAGGAGCAGGCATGAGAGATTCAGGGAGGTAGCATTTTCTCCTTGCTGTGGAGGAATGGTTATTAAATTAAGTCTGATCTGGTCGATATTGATGCACTTGCCTATAAAACCCTTCTTTGAGAAGTTCAGCTAAAGGCAGCAAAGCCAGCATGCAGACAAGGGGCTCCTGCCAAGGGAACCAGCTCCTATTCTGCTGTGGGTGGTCAAGTCCCTCTCTGTGATGGAGTGATTTGTAGGAAAACCTAAAGAAGTACTTCAGTGTTTTCCCTCACCTGCTGAGCCACAGTGACCTATGCTAAAGGAGAACACAAGGCTGTTGAGATGGGCAAAGATTTATTTGCCCATGTCTGTTGAATGGTGATTAACTCCAGAAGGTAGTCACAGAGTAAACAAGAAGGAAACAGCCACCATTCATCAGCTGGTGGCCTCTGGGTACAAATCCTGCTTTCAGAGTTCCTGCAGCAGAAGGTTAAAAATGATGCAGTGCCTGGACTGCAGCAGACATTTTGTGTTTGCCTGTAAGTTCAGGCCAGCAGTGGAATAGATGACTAGGGTATACTCCTCCCCTTTCCCTGAAACCAATTTAAATGGGTTTGAGGGGTTTAGAGTGGAAAAGAGAAATCTTTGTCAGTTTAAGGGGAAAGCTGATTTCCTCTCCTTAGTGGGTATCCCAAAAACATAAGGGATACCAAACAAGAGATGTGACCAGAGACACAACAATCCATTTCTCTTGGGATACTGCACATTCCTAACTATCTTCAGGACCAGAAGTAGTAGACAAGGAGTAGTCCCTCTAGAAGTGTATTTTCAATGTCAAAAATAGCTTCTTTTCCCATTCTCTATACCTCTGATTCTTCTCTGCCTCTCAGATGGAGAGCTGAGAATCCAAGCTAGCATATTTTTGAAAATGTGACTCAGAAAAGAGGAGAAACACAGCCTCTGCCAAGTGGCACATGTTCATTCCTTTTTGGTTTTATTTAAATTACAAAACTCATGGAGATTACTTGAAATCAATTTTGTTCACCTTTGCAAATGGCTAAGAATTTGCACTAATGCTCAGAGTCTCCATAAAACTGACAAAGAAAGGAAAAAAACAACTTTAATGAAAAATCAGCAGGATTTTTTCTTTCCAACTTCTGCATACTTCCAAAAGGATGCTATGAGAGAGAGAGCAACCAAAGAAGTATAAAGTATATAATTCATACATTCTCAGGAAAATTAATTCCCCAGATATTTGTGAGGTCTGTAGCTTCCCTGGGCTCTGGCATGAACTATAGGGAGACAAAGGCATTTTTTAAAAATCTCAGTCAAAGAGAGCACTATCCTCAAGTGATCAAATGAGCACTAATCAGGAAGAATGTTTGGTTATTAAATGCATCATCATGCATAATTTTAAATATCACTCATTGGGTCATAAGTTCCTATTAAATGTAGATAATCCATCATTGTCTTATGCAGATAGAAGGTGAAAACAGGAAAAGATTTGCCAGCAATCCACCCCTGCCCCTGAGTCCCTCCTTTCACACACTTGAAAGCAGGTGATACTGCTGTCATCTTCTGCCCTCACTCACTGTACTATGGCTCACACTGTCCTTTCTCTGGATTTCACTCCCTACTCACTTTTTTCTGTTTAGGCTCCTCTTTGCATTGATTATGCTCTCCTGTCACCCTCACTCTCTCCCACTCCTTACACAAATGGCTTTCCCAGGATAGGTGTTGATGACAACAGCCTACCCACTACCACCTTTGCAGGCTGCTCTCTGATGTTGCTTTTCACAGAATCATAGGTTTATTTGGGTTGGGAGGGACCTTAAAGATAATTTAATTTCAACCCTACCCCCCATGTGCCAGGACACCTTCCACTAGCACAGGTTTCTCAAAGCCCCATCCAACCTGGTCTTGAACATTTTATTTTGTCTCTTTTCAGGAAAACAAGCTTCTTTGGGAAGGGAATCCCCAAAGGCATTAAATGCAACCAGACTTCCTTACCATTGTTTCACCTGACCACACTGGTGTACATGCCCACCATATGGCTTGACATCTCTGGCCTATTGTATTGTGAGAAAAGATAGTAAAGTCATCTGTAAGGGAAACTTCCAGCCCTGTTTAGAGTATAATTGTACTCATGCTTGTAAAGAGCTTGCTGCAGAGCAGCTGGGAAATCTAGCTGGTTTCCTGGAGTGTGTGGGAGGCCATGAGTAGGTGGTAACTAAAATTTGCAACAGAGTTTGGAGGCTTTTTAAAACATTATTTCCATTATTTTGGACCCTAGAGCAAGATTACAAATCTGAACAGTTGCTAAGATGAATGCAATTTACCTACAGTTATGTGCTTCCTACAAACAAATGCCTACATCAAGAGTAAGAAGTTACTGATCATCCTTTTCAGGCTAAAATGGTTTTCTTTCCAGTCTCCAACAGGGCTTTGGCAAGATGATTTTAAAAATAGCTACAGTTTGGAATACAGATTGCTTTCCTTGCCAGATTATAATGATCACTTCAGCAAGGGCTGGGTGTATTTCAGAATGCCTGGAGACTCAGTTCAGGACAGTGCCCTCCAGTCTGTGATATTTTTAGCGATGGGTAAACCCAAAAATTTGGGTGGTTATCCAGAGTTCATCTGTACTGCCCAAATGTCTACAGTCTGCAAAAATGGGCTGGAAAGTTTTCAAGGAAGATGGGTTTTGCACTATTTCCAGTACTGCCTATTTCTGCTCAGGTCAGGAATCCTAGGAGAAAATCCTCTTTCTTCATACTGGTTTCCTATGAATCTGTTGCCAGTCATACCTTAAAAGTGCAGAGTCTGGCAAAGGAACTTGGAAAAGCATCTGGGGAAAAAATGAACCCTTCTGAAAGGCAAAATAATGGTAGAGGGCTGGGTGGTGATCCAGATATATTCCTTTGTTGAGATTCAGCCCTACTTCTACCAAGAACAGAGAGAGCTTGCATGGCCGATCACAATGGAAGATCTGTTTCACTCCTTCCTATTAAAGTATCCCTCAGTAACCTCCTGTTACTGAGGTAGCTCCAATTTAGATAGGAGAAAATTCCCTGAGGATTATAGCTTCCTGGCAATTTGGGATAGTTTGCTTGTCTTTCCTTCTATGCCAGATACTGGCTGTGATGTAAAACTTGTTTTGCAACAAATAAATGAGCGTTAAATGTCTTTCAGGCAAAGAAATGGAAGTAACCAAAGCAATTAATGACTCTGAGACAAATTCATCCCTAGTTAAAGCTTAAACAATTTCTCTGAGGTTGCACCTGTGGGCAATCAGATTTAATCTGGATTTATACTTTTGATTTCATGTGAGAGTCCTGAATTTGACTTAGGTCTTAACAGCTCAGCTGGCTTTTGGGGTGGGACCGTAGATAGAGAGGGAAGGTGACAAAGGTCGAAGTAGATACTCTGGAAGAATTTATAAATAAATAACATTATCTTAGGCCTCATCAGGAAAGAGCCTGAAATGCTCTGGCCATGGGAAAAGTCCAGCATGCCACATTTCAGGAGATTTGTAATGGCAAATACCCAGCAGTTTTAGACATAACCTGCTGCTGGTCTCTGGGACATGACTCCCTGAAGAAAGCAAGCCTGCATCCTTGTTTTCTTCCAAATCTCATATATTGAGATATTGAAGCATCATACTTTTCTTTCCAAACAGCACTTAGCCTCACAAGGCTTATCCCAGCAACTGTTAGCTCAGCCTTTGCCTGGCTCTGTATCACAGCACCATTGACAGCGGCAGGAAATTTCCTTCACATAGCAATTCTCCAGGGGTCTGGGATCCTCTTCTCAATTAGCTCTCTAATTGGCAGCAGCAGGGACTGATTTCTCATTGTAGCAGTGAGAAACAACTTGGTTCAAGTCACGCCTTTGCCTGCTCTTTGCTCCTTTATTGGCAGGAGTTTGCCAATAAAGATTTAGGCAGACCTTGGACCTCAGCACAGCAGGAATCTTTATGGCAGCACAGATTTCTGGGCTTTGTTCTGAAGGCATAAACTTAGATTATTTTGTGCCATGCTACTTCTTGTATTAGTGATCATTTTGGAGAGCACAAAGACACTTGGAATGAAAACAGAAGCACAGCTGAACAATCTCCCTCCAACAAAATTCAAGTCAAACCCCTCAAGATCCAGTGAAAATGTGAGCACTTAGGTTTGGGATCTTTTTTTTCCTTCGTGTTTTGAACTCATTTGTTCTTCCATATTTGGGCCAGAATAGAAGCCAAAATATTTAAAAGCTCCAGATAATATTTTTATAGCATACAGTTCTGAACCCTCAAGGTGTTAAGAACTTTCAGTGAGATCTGGGGAACTGTTTGCTTTAATGGAGGTGACACTTCTGTCTTTAAGGTTTTCAACTTTCATGGCTCATGTCCTTCAAGTTTGAGAATGTGAGAGAGAGTATATAATGACCCAGCTTGGAACCAAAAATAGTTGGGTAGCATCTCTGAGAGCTCTTCCCATCCCCAGCTCTGAGTGTAGCACATTTCTGTGATGTATGCTCAGGCTGACTTATTCGAAATGCAGTCGCTGCCTGGAGCCAAAGTTTTCAGAGCTGATCTCCTGCCTAACTAAAAATTCATATATAAGCAGCCAGATTGGAAGCAAAAATGTAGCCACTGAGCTGGAAAATTTGGGTTCCAAATGAGTGACTTGCCCTTAAGCTGAAGATCAGTGACAAGTGAAAGGCACCCACCATCTATTTGTTTGGGCAAACAATGCCACTGGAATGGAGACAATAACTTGCCCAGGGCAGAACTACTAACATCAATTTGGAAGGTTGAGCAACCCAACCTTGGAGGTTTGCCCTTCACTTGGTACTGTCTCAGAGCACATCAGAACTATAGAACACCTAAACACTTGCCGAACTTTAAGCAGATGCTGAAGCACTTTGCTGAATTCAGGTTGTCAGGAAAACTGAGCTTGTTAATGTTGAGATCACTTGAGTGCTTTTTTTTTTTTTTTTTTTAATCTTTCACACTTAATTTGTTATGACAAGGGAGATAAAGTATAGACTGTTAAGTCTAATTAATGGCACATGAAGTAACATTGATAGGTGAGTGTGGAGAGAAGTGAAACTGTTGGGGCATACACTGCTGCCTCACTCATCCTCTTTTCAGAGTGCAACTGTCATGAAGGGCCTGATTCCATACTTCTTAGAAGTTAAATATTCTGAGTTACCATTTGACAGCAGATCTGCAGCAGACACACCATGTTGCTCATCTACAGCATCATTCCTTTTCCAAGCCACAGCCCCACTTTCTGCAGCAGGCAATCAGGCAGAGATTCTTATGGCCTGAAGCACCAACAGTGATGCCCATGCCCCTCTCCCCCCACTCTGAAACAACCAGGAAAGTTTCCTACAAGAAAGGCAGTCTGACAGGTCAGTGGTCTCCTTTAGCCTCCTGTGATCAGTCCTTCCTGTCCCAAGCGTGCTGGAAGACCTCTTTGTGAGGTGAAACTGCTGTCTGAGGTTTCTCCATCAGGCTCTGAACATTCACATGAAGCAGATATCAACTGTGTCAGACACAGACAAACATACAGAACACAACCAACACCAGCAGACAGACAATTAAACACACACATTTAAAAAATTAACTCTAAAAAAAAAACACCTGGTGAGGCAGAATTCACAATTTTGCAGTGGAGAGAGGCAGAAGCAGAAAGGTTAAGCAATTTGTTCAAGGTTGCCAGAGAAGTAATTGTCAGTGCTGGGATTAAGATTTAGGAATTTATAACTTCTGGTCCTGTGCACAGGCCACTAGATCATCATCCCTGGCACTCCAGAGAACCAGGCTGCTTATTCTTTCAGTAAAATGCTAAACCAAATGCTGTGACCTTTCCTGGAGTTATCAGATGAACTGCTTTCTTAACTCCAGGTTACAGAGAGCAGTGTGGGGTGGAAGGTGGGGATGTGATGGTGTGAGGAACTGACAGACCAAAACCGGTATGTGCAATGCTCGTGTAAGGAGATTTTCCTCCACCATTTGAGGAGTCTTTTCTATCTGACTGCAGCACAGGAGGAAGAATACAGTCCCTGTTGGGAGTTTTGGGAGTATTTGCCACATATTCATTTGAAGACACTGACAAACTGTTTGGGCAGCTTTATATCATTCACAGGAAGTCAGGGCTTGCCCATGAGCTCCAGTACTTGCAGAATATATAAATAAGATGTAATTCACTGCAACATATGTATGGAAATCTTTGGGAAAATCTGATATGCAAAATTCAGTGATCCCTGCACACTTTTATTGGTGATATTATTAGTATTACTATTCTGTGAACCTGTGGAACTTCAGCTTCAATGAAACATGCACACCTGCCTTCCCTTTTGGACTTGATCCTGTTTCTGTATCAGCCATTAGAAGGCAACATCTTCAGGATGTGACCAAGCATGCAGGACCACAAGCAGGGTTCCCAGCCCCGTGGCCACAACAGGCAGTAATTGTGTGACTGTCCAGGAGAGGAAAGCCCTGTGGATGAGGGACCACCATGCTCAGAATCCCCTGCCCAGCCTGAGCTGCTGCTCAGGTGACCTCCTGAAACAGAAAGCTTTCTCATACTCACAGAGTAGGGTTATGCTGCAAGAAGATGATGTTTCCCCTGCTTATGGGGTGTTTTTGATCAGTAGTTCAGCAGGACCCCTAACTGCTGCACCATAGTGGGAATTGCCACTGTGACTTTTCTTCCTGTGCCTCAGCTTGATCTCTCTGGACCTCAAGCTGCTTCTCTTCAGTCCTGTTCATTCCCATTTCACACAGGCACTGTGGTTTTGGGAGATGGGACTTGTGTTTTTGATAAACAGAGAAATGTGCCTCTCAGGGTAGCCAGCGCTGAGCAAGGGTGGTGCAAAAATTACTTCCCATTCTGTCCAGACATGTTTCCAGAGCTGCTGAGCAAGTTAGGGAAGAGGCATGGAGGAGCTCAAATTGGAGCCTATGCACCTTGCACTTCTGTTTTTACCTGCAAACCTTGAGAGTTTGCAATGCTCTTCTTGTCTGAATGAGCAAGGGCTGGCCTGGGAGCAGTGACTGCCCTTGCAATAATCATCCTCATGCTGCCTCTGACATTTAGCAAGAAATATAATCCAAAACATGAGTTGCACAAATCTGTAAAACAGGGGGCCTAAGGGGTCTCCTGCTGAAAGTAGAAACAACAGTACATGTAGCCAATTCCTGTTCCAAAACTTTGCTGGATTGCTCTTGAGGCCCACAGGTTTGAATGTCATGAGACAAGAAGGACTGCATGAGTTTTTTAAATGGAAACAATCCCTGACTTTGTGAAATACATGGTAATTTCAACGAGGATGACTTTACAAGAGGGTACAATTGAGCAGTATAGCTGTGCATGTGTGTGTTGTGTATGTATCTCCGAATTTTTTTATACATACATATATATGTAGAGCATACAAGTGCTTATACTGGAACGTTCAGTTCTGATAGATGATTGGTTTCCTCCAACCTTACATGTCATCTGAGTGAGCAAGTCACTTGACAGTCTCATGCCTCAAAGTCAGGCAGTTAATTCAGACTATGTTACAGCTAAACACTTCTCTCTTCACTTGCCTGCTCTAAATATGAGGCCATGTGATTTGGTAATTTGCATAATATCTTCTGACAAGCTGACTCTGAAGTCTTCTTGGGTGATTTGCTTCTCTTTGCAAAACAAAATGGGAGACAGTAACATCCAAGGGAACGAGTGTATCTATTTCCCTTGAACGGAGCAACTTCAGCTCTTGGGGCTCAGGTTCCTCTGGAGGCAGCAGGTTCAGAAACTGTGCAGCTGCCAGTGGGAGATGGAGGCAGTAAACCTCTAAAGGGATTTGGAATTCCATCTAGTGGGTCAGGTCTCCAGCTTCCTGTGGCACCAACCAGAAGGTGCTTTGAGATGCCCACCTTCTCCTGACACTGACAAAATGGCCCTGGCACCACCCATGTGTTTCAGCCGGGAAAATCACATGAGCTGGGAGTTTTACGGTGTGTTTTCTTTCCCTAAAATAACCTTCAGTGGTGCTCTGCATCCTGCATACCTGGGAAATAAAACATATTAATCTTTGCTAGCATTATTTAAATTTTTTTCCTGTGGATTATCTTTCCACAGAGCCATAAAGCCTTTGAAAATTTGGTCCCAATGTAACTTGCCTATGAAGTCAATTAGCTCCTAAAATGACAACACATTAGAAAGAACTCAGAAGCTGATATAGAAATACCTTGTTTTATTAAGCCTGGCCAATTTTCTGTCAACAAAAATTATGCTTCTGAAGTGATGTGGAACAAGAATCAAACATGAAAGCATACAAGTATCCACTTTTGAGCCCTTGAACAGCTATAAGAATCCACTTCTTCTTGGTATTTCTGCTACACAGAATGAATTTTCATTACCTGAAGTATCTATTATCTAATGAATAAAAAAACCTGCATTATGCATTAAAGTGTAGTATGAACAAAAGTGCTGGAAAAACTTACCTTACTTCATGGTGAATTTTTGTGGCAGAAATGATATTTTTATGGACTTCTGCAGCATGGATGATGTGTCACCAACCATACTACTAAGTTTGCAGCCAAACTTCAACTAGACATCTAAACCACAGAAGAAATTAATTCCATGAATAAGCATGTGCTAATCAGGGAACACATAATTTTTTTCGTCAGGATATCATGCCCCAGATCCTCGGTTGTGTTTGAGGAATGCCATTCCCAAATCCTGGGTGGTTCATATGGAGTCCAAATTGAAGATATGGAGTTTAAAAATGGCATAAACTGACCAAAACACCAAGTCCAGGTTTAAAGATATCAGGCCACCCCTGCTCTGGAAGGAAAGAATTGTGCATTCATCCAGCTGTAAGCACAAAATTGACACAGTATATGCTCTGGGGAGCCTCCAAATTCTGGGAACTCCCTGATGGCTTTGGTCTTCCCTTTATAGCACTTTAGAGGAACCTTGTTAAAAATACATACCTTCATCTCTCGAGGAACGAGGTCATCTTTTAAGACTTGAAAGATCCATCTGTTGTTTGAAGCTTTGAGGATGGTGTCCCACATCCATGTTGTGTTCTGCTCCCTTGGTAGCTGGTCATGCCTTTCCTACTGGCAGCAAACTGGACAGGAGGGTTTGCCAACATTGGAATTTACTACAAGGTGTGCCACACTTAATCCCAGCTACTCCACTCCAGTTTTGTGCACAAGGAGGTAGGGCCAAGTACTGCCCAGCTGTGCCCTTTCTTGGAAAGGCAGCCTTAATGGCAAGGTAGTCCTACAACCTACTAGGCTAAACACAGAGTTGGTTAGTAGCATGAAGTGTTTTGGCCTCTGTGTCAGCTGTAAGAAATAAAAGCAATTTAGGTGTTTGGGGAATAGTGGCAACAGCTGAATTACACCTTGGACTACACAAAGAACAAGCACAAAGGCTGAGAATGGCACAGCTCCAACAGAGAGTGGCTGGGTCATGGCTGGGTCAAGAGCTTTTAACCTCAGGTAGCAGATGTGGAGATGTGCATGGAGCAGTGCCGTTAGCACTGAGTTCTGAAGAGGTGTGAGTAGCCATAAAGAAGAGCATAACATTGCTTATATGAACCAAAGAGCCCAGGCTGAATCTTCTGTGGTAACAAATCCATAAAGTTCCACTGGAGCGCTAGTCATGGAGAGTGGGAGTTTGGCAGAGTGCCTGTGACTGTGGAAATACTTGAGAAAAGAAAAAGAAAAGATCAGTGTAGGGCCAGTTTCCTATCTAGGCTCCAGGGTTATTTCCCATACTGAGGAGGATGCAGGTGGTCAGAAGGCTGCTCCTTTTCACCTCCAAAAATCTGTGGCTCAGGCCCTCCCTGCAGTAGGAATGGAGTATAATGAACCACCCCAACAGCAAGGAAAATGAGCTGGAGATGCATGAAAATCCCCATCCACCCTTTCTGCCAGGTGCTCTTAGTTCTGTGAAGAGATGCACAGGGGAGCAAGGTCATTACCACCATGGAGAACTGATCCAGAGAACAGGCTTCCTTGGGTGCCTGATTTTGGATCCAAAACACGGTTAAAAACCATGTCATAGAAAGCCTGGGGAAGGGGGCTCAGGTGTGGGCTGGCACTTGAGGAAGGACCTTGGCACAAGGTCAGGCTCCAGTGAGGTAGATGGGAAATGTGTGGTTACTCTGTGGGATGGAGTGGATGCAAGATGACCTGAAACACTCAAGACAGAGTGGGCAGAGATGCCTAGTTTTTGGCAGTGGGCTATAAACTGACTGTGGTGGAGGGACAGAGAAAGGGGAAATTTCAAGCATCAAAAAGTGGAGTGAGACTGAAATGGGTAAATACTCATCGGCTCAGACAAGGTAGGAAGAATTGGGTGGTTTTCTAGCAAGGGCAGCTGAGTGTCAGGTTTTGGTCCAAATATTCAAGCATGTTTTGCTCTACATATTCAAGTCCTTTTAACTTGAGTGAAAGAATTTCAGCAGAAAAGACAGTCAGTATCCAAAAATATCCTAAAGCTCGATAGTGAAGTTTCCTTTCAGAACTACAAATCAGACAGAGAAGGCCCTGGAGCTCAGCATTCTCCTACCCCTAATATGTGTCCTCACACTTGGATGGCAAGTTTGGATGTAAAGATATATGTAAGGATGTATTGGAGGGGAGAGGGAAGAAGGAGGTAAAAGTGAATTCTTTATCAGTAAATACTCCAGTTGTCAAAGATTGTGTCAAATGACAGAAACTGCAAAATAAAAATCTCTGTGCTGAAAATGCTACTATGAAGTCCATTAAATGCATCTGCTTTTTATGTTTCTGTATTTCCTGAAAATATTTGCTGAATTGTTTGTCCTGTCCTGACATTGAAATGAATGAATGAATCTTGCTGCTAGAAGTATTTTCTGAGACTAGAAGTACTCTATATTTCAACTAAATATTATTCAATAGCAGCCATGTAGAATACAGCACCATACCCCTGTGCCAAAGCACATACATAGATACCCAGCCTCTGTAGAAAATCATGTAGAAGAAAAAAGCACAACCCAAATTTTAAGTGCCGTAACTCTGGCTACCTGGCTTCTGTTCAAAGCAGTGTCCTGTTGCACCCACTTCTCTCTGCCTGATAGTACAAGACAGCTGCTCAGAGTATGGGTGACAGTGGCACAGTCAGAAGACAGGGCCTGGAATTGTACAAATTCCTCCATTTCTTTCTCCTGCTGCCAAATTGTGGTAATTCAGATTATCATAAATGACTTCTTCCTAGGGAGTGCTGAAAACCCTCTCCAGCAAATATGATTTTGTACATTATGATCTGGTTTTATATAGCTTAATGAAATTTTTTAAAATAGTTTTCAGCAGAAAAGCAAACACAAATAAGCTTTTCAAAATCCTCCTCAAATCCAAGTCTATGCAACCTTAATTAGTAGCAATATATAAGAGCAATGATTTAGAGCCTGTTGTGATTTTGTCCACACCTTTGAAAAGAACACAGTACATTAGGGACCTAATCCCAGCCTAAAGGATGTCTAGTAACACCATCCCATTTCCCAAGCCAGGCTAAGTGAAACCTGGATTTTCTGTCATAGATAAGTAGCAAAATGGATCTTAAATATTAGGGCCTCCCTTTCAATGAATCAAGTCATGATAAAGAATAATCAGGTCCCAGGAGTTTCAGTGATGATCATCTTCTTCTTTTTTCCTAGTGCCAGAAATGATCATGCACCATTTAAGTAGAGAGACCAGAGCACCTTTATAGCCCACACCTGCTGGAGGCTCCACTCCCAGCATGAGCTGGGTACCACTTAGACACTACTTCAGAGACCTGCTTCCATCTCAGACCACATGTGGTGCCGTGTAAGTCCTCTTCCAAACTCAGAACTCTCCTTCTGCTCCCACGGTCTGCTCTGAAGAGGAGGAGCCCTGTTTCTGTGGCATGATCTTGTTTTTACCAGTGTGATAATTAAGATGGCAAGTCCTGGTTTAAAAGAAAAAAAAAAAAGTAGCCATTAAAAAAAAATCTGTTTATTTCTGTCTCCTACTCAGATCAGTCTGAAAATGAAACACTATGCAAGCACAAAAAGTTATTATGTGACTTGCAGCCTCCAGCTATTCTGACTTCACTGGATGCCTTACAAGCATCTATTGTTCTTGGAAATAGGCTGAGATGTGCTTTCCAGAGAGATTATTACATATTCTTGCTACGAGGAGGGAAAAATGTTCTGATACTGTGTCATGTCATTTCTTTAGTGGTATTTGGATGCAATATACTGCAGAACTGTGACAGGGAAGAAAACAAACCTGTTATATGACTAGTGGTGCTGAACCACATATCCTATGGACCCAAGAGCCTGTATTTTACTTATGGCTGACTGACTCCACCTCCATGCTCCTTTTCCAGCATGCCAGCTCTCAGTACCTGTACCCTCCAAAGTAGTAAACTTTTCTGTAGCAAAAGCTCCTTTGCTAATTGCAGCAGATAAATCCTTTGTCACCTGCCTCCCCTCAGCAGCTGCACTTGCATCCTCAGGGCTGGCTCCAGCTCCACCTGTAAAGCTGTTCCTGCAAAGGGTGAGCCCCTTGCTGTCACTGGGCTCTGGCAAACCCTGGGAGAGGGAGAGAAGCTTTTGTACAGACCTCACCAAGGCCTGATTTCAGCCTTCTGTTTGTGGTGGGGTGGGTTGCTCATGTGGTTGGCCTATATGTGGGAACATGGAACAGATGCTGCCAATGGGATGCTCTCTGAAAGCTCATGCAGAGCATTTCACACAGCCAGCCATAAACTTGCTCTGAGAGAGAGTAGCCAAATATTTAAAAATGGGCTGTGACGGCACACCACAAGATCCAGCACTATGATAAGCCAATTTCAGTGACCTTGAAAGAATAAGTTTTGATCCCTCATAATGCTGTGTAGGTTGCTGATTTATAAACAAGCTTTCACACCTGCTAGAACTAAAGATGGAACAATTTTCCTTTTTGGAGCCGGCTTTTGGGGAAAGGAAAAAACCTCCTCAAAGAAGGTGGGTATTATCTTGATTAAGCAGGGCCAGGAGCTAGATCCAGGCAACACAGTGTAACATTGTGGTGAGAACAAAGGTTTGCTCCCGACATCCCCGATGATTCTCACAAACTACACACAACTCTATTTCCAGTGGTTGCAACAGGGCCACTAGACAGCATTCCATGGTGTTACTGAAAGCAGTAGGGCAAGAAGAAGGCAGCAAACAGCTGGAGACAGGGCTGCTTTGTCCTTCACACCAGAACTTCAGCTGTTTGTACCAGATCCCACTTCTCCCACACATCCTGTTCAGAGATGGGCAGTAGGATGCTCACAGCAGTGGTCCTGGTTGCTCCCACCAGGCTGCTGTTCGCAGGATGGATGAGGAAATGCTACAGGCTCCTCTTTCCTGGTTAGATTTAATCTAGAGAAGAGATGGCACATATTGTATCATAGTGGATTAGGATTTAACCAGCAGGTCATGCTGAGATTTTATATTCTGGATAATAGCTAAATGCTTTTGAAGTCTTGTAATCTCATACAGAGCAGAGGTGGAAAGCTAAAAACAAGATAGTGGCGAAACATAGCAAGGGAAATGACAGTCTCTATAACATAATAACAGCAACTCTCCCTCAGATTTTGTTTGTGTGTTTCTTTTAGGCCACAGGTTACAGAAGAGCTTGTTATAATGTTCACTCAGCTCTGGTATGCTATTTCAGTTATGGCACTGTCCTCCAAATACTCTCCCAAAAGGAATCACTTGAGGAAATCACAACAGGCTCCTGCAGGAGAACAGTCAGGCAGAGAGGGAAAGCAAACCAGACCAAAGAGGGTATGGAAGGGTAGGGTAGTCTTGCCAAACCTGTATGTGAGAAACTTGAGCAAATGTCTATTTATTCTGCCCATGTGAATCTCAGGACACAACACCCTGTGAGGGAGGGGGTGTGGTTGGCAGCTGCTGGGGAGAGATGATGACTATAAAACTGAAATATTAGCATCAAAGCAAAGGCACTGCAACTGAGGCACGAGTTATGTCCTGGCTAATGTCAGCTCAATCTCAAATGGGAAAGCCAAAAGGACAATAACCCAGTGCCTCCCTTAGAGACTGTTCACAGAGAGGAGGATTTTAAAAATAAAATAAAATTAAATTTAAAAAAAAAAGTAAAATAAAATAAAATAAAATAAAATCCAGGCCTTGATAAGAGCAGGCAGACAAGCAGGTTTAGGATAACTGGGAGACAAGCAGGTTTAGGGTAACTGAGTGGGAAGAATGAGTGGCCTGATTTGTTTCCTCCAACAGACTGTTTCCCCCATTTCTCCATGGGTGCCTGTGAAGAAAAAGTAATGCCTGTCTCCCATCCCAGGGTGCTTGAGGTAGCACGAACCCCACTGACCTGCAGCACTACAGAGTATGGAGGGCCCTCACTGATTCTAAACACTTCATACAAAATGTCTTGGAAAGCCTTTATGGACACTCCAAACTGATCTGCATCACTAATAAGACATTATGAACTTTTATAGCTTCTCTTCTAAGACAAAAGGCCATAAAATTGTCCCTCACAGCACCCCTGTGAGATCAGCAGACATCATAATCTTTATTGAAACATGAATAGGCAGGGAGAGGGCATGGGCCGCTTCAGAATTCATATCCATGTGATAATTAGTTATCACAAACATAATGAGGAAAAATGACAGGAAATTAAGGACCTACACAAGTGCTTTAAAACTTAAAGTGTCTGGGCAAAATGTTTTTGGGGTTTTTTTTCTTTAAGTCTCTGACACAGCAGAGATGTCCTGTATCCAAAAGACTTTTCCCAGAGGAGGTTATGCTAACAGCAGCCTGTTAACACAAGCAAGCCCATCAGCGCTGACATGAGATTGCAACCGGGCTGAGTGATCACTGATCTAAGTCTCCCTTTTCCAGGTGGCAACGACCACTCCTCTACATTGGACATGACATTTCCATGTTATTTTCACCCCACCCACACTGTACAGAGAGTCAAGAGGCACAAATGAACTTCACCACCCCAAATGCAGGACCTTTACTGGACTAAGTCCCTTGCTGTTACTCTGACACAATGCAAAATTAAGCTTCACATGATTTTCAGCGGCAAGACAGGTGAAAGGAGAATGACTGAAATACCTTGACAGCAAAAGCTTCCTTCTGCTTTGAGGTCACTTTGGAGCTGAAGGAGGGCATGAATATTCACAAATATTTAAATTAAAACTCTTCTGATTCTGTGAGTCAGGTAGAGGAGTTTCTAGCCTGCCGTGCTGGAACTGAAGGTTATTGGCCTGTGAGCAGTCAAGGTGCCTCAGAGACACAGGAGTAAGAACTAAAGCTCAGCAAGCCATTTGCAACTAATATTTTTTATGATGAATTTCACCTTTGTCTGACAACTCTCTATAAATTTGCATCATTCTCTAATTTATTCATTATTTAGGTTCAATAGTAACATCAGCAAATAAGGTCTTCCCTGTAGATCAGTCCATTATAAATTATAATATGCAATATTTGCTATATCTATCTATTTCCCTTTCTATTCCCTGGTAAGGGGAGTTAGGTAACAAAACAGAACAATGTAAATTTTACAAGAATGTAAACTATTCAGAACTCACCGACGGTCAGTACATTAACATCTCTGTTTAAAATTCACTTGGCAAGCCCCCATTCTTGTAGAGCTTGCATATACAAATAAATGCAGAAGTCAAACACAGAAGGACTGCTGAACTCAATCAAATCAAAGTTCACTTTCAAATTCAAATTATTACCTACTTTGTTTTTTCCATTTTCCTACTCAGTCCACTCTGCTGAGTAGCAAGAAAGTTCTACACACAGCAACTTCAAGCCCATAATAGTCCCATGACTCTTCTCTCTTTTTTCTAAATTTCAGACTCTCCAGACATGTCAACAACCTGTGGTCTGTCCACTTGAAAGTCAGTCTCTGGCTTACCTACCCAAGCCACACTATCTGCTGTGAGGATGGACGTGTCCTACCATGTGCTATGTGCAAAGCCATGCCTGGGGGCTGAAAGTGAGCTTGAGAAACCTGTGGCTTTTCAAAGGGTTATGACATATACTCTGCACTCTCAGGCAGTAGCAAGCCCCATGTCTCCTGATACCTCCCTTTCTATTCCCTGTAACTGTACTGCACACTGCATTTCCAACATTCCCATGTGAACGATGTCATCCACCCAAGCTCACAACCACTGGGCACCAGGGCGATACTAAGGCTTTTTTAGCTACAAGAAAATAGTTAGCAGGGTAGGGTCTTCACTGCACAGATCTAGAAAGGCTGAATCTTCTTCTAAAATGCAAATTTATATGCACCATTTTGTTCCAAAGAACTCTTGAAGTAAAAGCACTATTGTGGATAAATATTGTATGTTCTCGGTTAGCTGTAATTTGTATAAATGTTCCTCTGCCTTGAGATCTTGAGGCAGAAGGTAGCAAAAAGAGAGAAATATAAAGTGCAGTACTTTTTTTCTAAAAGAACTACACTTTTGAAATTAGTCACATGGATCCTAATCCAGTGCCTGTACTACCTCTGCTGAAAGTCAGAGATTTTGTTTTATTGAATTACTTGAAAGTCCAGCTGCTTTTTTAAAATCAAAACAAAACCATGTAGTGGTCTCCAGCATGGCCCAGCACCTGTGTAATTGTGACCACAGGACATAAATCTTTTTGCACTGCTGTAGCATAATGTAATTTCATAGACAGATTCAGCTCATTTGTGCTTCAGCGTGAGGAATAATGCCTGCTTGCTGGAGGCCAGATCTCACACACCTTGAAGAGATGAGCCATCCCCATTGGTTTCAGGCTGTCACTGGAAGTTCCTCCAGCTCCTCGTAGGGTTTGCATCAGCACATGTGCTCCAAGCGTGTTTGCTGGGTGAGGCTGAAGATCAGAAGTAGCAGTCACGGCGGAGCTGTCTGCAAACAGCGCTTTGGGGAGGAACTGTTGGAGTGGAGATGTCAAAAAGTGATGAGCCTTACAAATATTTTTATCTCACGCTCCACTACAAGCTTTGCTTCCTGCAACGGAATTCTGGCACAATGGAGATGCTTTCATATTAACTCCAAGAAGCCTGCATGACAAAAGTCTTTGTTGCCATGTGAGCTATCAAAGCTCCCTCTGTGTTTAAAAAAAAGAGTTACAAAATTTTAGTGTTGTTGAGTTGCTTGGGTTCATTCACTCATTCCTCTGCTCTTGTGGCCCTTTGAATTCTCTTTCCACCAAAACATTCAGGCTTAATATTCCCAAAATAGCTGTCAGCAGGAAATGTTAGGAGTTCTCAGTCTGAGAAATAACAGGGCTGTCTGTTGATCTGAATCACCGAGGGTGGGATTTTCAGTCTGTGTGTTGCTGAAGAGGAGGAGGGAGAGACAGCGGTGAAACAAGCGCCTCTTCCAGCAGCTCCCTGAGGGCTTTGCAGCAGCGTTCGTGAGGGTGGAGGTGGCTGCAAACCCTCACAAGTCACTCACTGTGGCTCTCAAGCACAGTGTGAGACGTGCAAACTGTGCACTCGTTATCAGCAGAAAGTCCTCTGCACCTCCTGAGCAAAACTAAATAAATAAATAAGCTAACAAAGAGGAACTGAGATCAGCTCATTCTTGGACTCCACAGGCAACCTGCTCCAGCACCCACTGACACCAGACAAAATACTCTTTTGGGCTTCACCGTGACTTGGAACAAGCCTTGAATTGTCAAGCCTTGAATTTGTCTCTTTTGCTTTGGAAAATAACTAATGGCATCTGATCTTTACTTGTCAGCAAATCTGCTTTTCCCAGGTGCTCTTGAAGTTATTCTCAGTCCTCCAGAGTTTCTGAACTAATGAGTATGGCACAAGCATCCCCTTCCTTGACTGAGCTCACTCTCTCCCTCTAGCAAAAATGGTGCTTGCCATAATAAGTCTTCTGCAAAAGTGAAAAATTTTGCTTAGTGGGAATCTGAATAAATGTGTTCTTCATCTTCAACTCACATGGCTCACCATTCCCAACTCATGGCTGAGATCTAGTTAAGAAGTAGTGAATGGGGCAGGAGTGAGCTGCCAGCTGCTCTGCAGCCCAGGGATTGAGGCACCATGTGTGGTTTTGGAGTCACACTTAGACATGGTGCTGGCTGGCACTGTAAAACCTCTCCTCCCGCTGAGGCTGTGGTATTATGTCAGTCAGCATTTACAGGGTGCTGTCACACTCCAAGGCAGTATACCTGGAAAAACCTAACCTTACAGATTTGTGCTGTGACCCACTACAAGCTTCTGGAAATGAAGCCATTCCCAGTTATTACCTTGGCACTCTTTCACTCCTCGCCACAAATGCTTCCCACGTTTCTGAGCACAGCAGTCACCCTCTCATGCCCCCCGTCACCTTATTGAAACCAGACACGGGTCAGATATGGCAACGATTACTATGATGCATTCCCTTTCCCAGACTTAGCACCTCAGCCAGAGCAAGAAGCACTCAGTTGCCTGCCAGAGCTGAATTAATGAGAAGGGAGATTGCAAGACAGTCAGAAGCAGTCAGCTCAGCAGAGGAAGGAACAGACTGCCTGAGTGGTTGTGTGCCTGATAATAGAAGTTTCCAGCTTCATGAGGAATGTAGGAGAGGATGGACATCATGCTAAGCCCCAGAGAAAACAGAGTGAGAGGTACATAAACACCTCAGCAAATAACACTGAGAGTGCTTACAGTCATCACTGACTTGGTGATGTGTATCTTGGTTTATTAGGTGAGCCCCAAGATCACTCATGGCTGTATTCCCCTTGGAAGGACAAAGCAACACCCTGTATCTCATTCGTGGATGGGAGCACATTCAGCACAATACTGGACTTCTAGGCACTTTCCTCTACTGTGCTTTCCCTCTCTGGGGTACAAGGTTTCTCCAGATAAGTGAGCAGCAAGGCTCCTGCTAACTGCGGGTACGTCATAATGATCACGCAGAATGGTAATTAGGTGCACATTCATTGCAGAAAATGATCTTTGTTAATTAGAGAAGGATGTTAGACATCAGCAATGCTATTTTCCGCTGAAACTTTCCCATTATATACAACAGAAGTTTAGTTATGCTAGGCATATCAGATTCCATAAGGTAATGTAACCTGTTACATATTTATAAGGGGCTAATCCTGCAAGGAATAGAGATTCCTCCTCAGAGGCCTTGCTACAAGGGCTTTATATGGGGGAGGACCATGGCCAAGTGCAGTGGCAGTGCCCAGGAAGAGCTCACCTGTGGCAGAAAACAGGACTGCCCACAGCTTGGGCAGGACAAACCCCCCACACCACTGGGAAAGCCCTACTGACATTAGTGACCAGGCTCTGTGAACACCCACATAAACCATCACCACTTGTATGGGAGTTGATCACAGGTAAGATGTTCCAAACTTAACATGGTTAGGCTTGAGCAAGCCATGTTTCTGTGCCCTGTTTAAGAGCAGGAACAACTCAGTGCAGATGCATCATCATTTATCCATACTGAAGGATATTCCCACTAATTCTTCCTCCTGAAGGATCCAGATGTGTAGAGACAAACAGAATTAAGTGGTCCTGGATCCTTCATTCAGCACAGAGCACTCTGAGGAACTCAGAGATCCCAGAGCAGAGGAAGCTGAAGTGCACAAGTTTGGATTGAGCCAAAGAATGAAATGTTAGTTGTATGAAGTCCTTTTCCAGGTTTTGGAAGGAAAGAGCTTTTGAAAACAGCAGCTAATATCTGGGTATTTCCTCCACTGCCACCATCTAAGTCCTCCCAAAACAAATACCAGGTGAAGTCACCTCCAGTAGACAACCCCTGGAAAAGACAGAGAAATGCTCTGGTCCTTACTACCCAGGAAGAGCCAGATGGGAGCAGGGATTGTTCTTGTTACATCTATATCCCTCTGCTCCCTCCATGAGTTTGTCCCCCTCTCAGTGCTCACTGGAGCCACCCCAGTTTGTGATCTTCATCCACCTCTGCCTCTCCAGAAACTCCTACTTTTCTTTGGAAAAGGTGCCATTAAACAGCAGCATCAAGATGGGTGAATTACCTCAGCTCTGTGCTGGGATGAAAGAGCCTGAAGCATCACAGTCCACTTGCCAGGCCTGGCTCAGAGCAGGGTATTACAGATTTCCCAGCAGTTACTTTTGGAGATCAGAAGGTCTGGAGAGCTGAGAAGACCAAGGAATTGCTGTTTTTTACAGGACAACTCTTCCCACAGCATACCGAGAAGAACGCAGTATTTATAGCTTGCGGGACACAGCGTCAAGGGCAGCTGGGGTCGGGCTTGTACTCAGCCTGCCCACAGCTTCTTTCCCTGGTCAAAAAGGCCTGAAAAGCCTGAGGAATCCAGCCAGGGCTGTGCTTCAGAGGCACAACCCAGGTGCTGGAAACCTGCACAGATGGTGCCTTTGGAGAGCAGGCTGTATCTGAATGCAAGCTGAGCAACGAAAGGAAACAACATCCCTGCGTGGGGTCTGGTGGACTCATTGTATTGCCAGTCACTATTCTCTCTGACTTTGCTTCTGCTCCCAGGTTGATATATCCAATATTAATGAGGCATTTATACTCCATCATGGAGCCCTCTAAGAACGCAAATTTACTCCTAATGGAGTGTGCTGTTAAATTAATTATTATCATTTTAATTTTTGGTTTGGGTTTTTTGGGGGGGAGGATGATGTCTAGCAGGGCTTTTTTCCTCCTCTCTGGAGCAATACAGCAAACAGCAGCAGGATGGATATTTTGTACTATCCACAGTCTGGCTAATCAGCACGGCTGGCTCTAAGTAAGCAGGAGCATGTGCTTGCACAATATCATATGTTTCTCAGAATACTCTGGGAATATCAGTGACATGGGAAGTGACAAGAGTATCGGTGACACTGGGACAAAGAGAAATTAACTGTGAGCTGGTGAAAACCACAAAAGGAAATACATTTTCCACTCTAATGGTCCTTCCTGAGTCAAATGTCCAAGCCACGGAGTTTGTTGACCTGCAGCATTTGTTTTCACAGATGCTAAAATACAACTGTAGCCAAACGCACCATGTCTCACATGTGTGGTGGCTGCCATTTGACCACCATGGGTGGGCACTTGCCCCCCTACACAGAGATGAAGAACCATTACATCAGTTCACACCATGTGACAGAGAAGACTGTTCTTACTGATCTAAGTACTAAAGGAGTATGAGTCTTAGGGAGAAATAACAGGAGCAAAGATTCCTCTCAGAAGAGCTGAGCTGGAAAGGAAGCTCAGGCTCAAGAGGACTTATTTCACATAAGCAAATAATAAAGAAAACCCCCAATTTGTGTGCATGCACTATGGTAGGAACAGAAAACAATATGGACTTACAGGCATATCTGGCCACAACAATGCAGAGATTTTAAAATACACAGGCACACAGGCTCATGTGTTCAGAGACCCAAGCTGGAGATCTGCCTGGCACAAGAGACTGTCAGGGATGTGCGAAATTATTTCCTTTCAGTTTTGCATTATGACCTTGCGGGTCTTTAACACTAGGATTTCAATAATGTTATCTGGTGAGGAAAAGAAAGTGCAAAGTTCAAACAGGCTCGAATATCACAGATGATTTATACTCTGCTTGCCAAGACTCTCGCTCTTGCAGCGTGTTCCTCCAGAAGGCAGCAGCAGCCAGTTTTGTGCATCTGATTTGGTGGGGTTTAGAGGTGGGGACAAAGGATCATCTGTGCATCTTTTCAGTACGAAACCTGCTATTTCCTGCCTGCTCAGGATGTTATCATTGCTCTCTCAGGAAGCATGCCTGGACTACAGAGGAGGCATGAACTGCATTAATTCTGTCTAGCACCTGGGTATTCAGTACTCCTTAGTGCTAATATTTACTGTGCATAATTGTATCACAGCAGTGGACACTGGACACGCCAGCAGCTGTGCAGGGAATATTTGGAGACACAGCTCTTAAGGGCAAGGAGGCGTTTTGAGATAGAAGGACAGATATTTTGGAACAGATAGGTCAGTGCACAAATCATTTCTCCATAAACTGTCGTTAGATTTAGGAGATGAAGGTGACTTCATCCACCTCACAGATAGTCAGCACTATCTAAAGATTTATTTGGTGTTGAAATGCAGTTAAATATTTCTTTATAGCTGTGATGATTTGTTTTCCCCCATTGTTTTTCGGTTTCTTCTTTAATAGAAGAGTGCTTTTTGACCTATGACTCATTGCAAGAGGTGGAGCTGGTGGAAACTCTATCAGAGGAGTAACAGAAACCAGCATGAGCCCTGCCTAGGAATGCACGTGGTCTCAACATGGAGAGCAAACCACATGAGACAATGCCGTTATTCCCTCCTGTCTCCATCAGCTCAGGCTGTGGGGTCTGCTCCTCCCACCGAGGACTTTGGCCAAAATCCCAGACACGGTAGGTGCTGTGGGGGGTCTCTCACAGCACATCCTCACACTGCTTTTGTCAGAACCAACCTGAGTTCTCATCAGAGCTGACTGTGTTGCCCCTCAAAATCCTCAGATAAGTAGCAAAACTTTTTTTCCCCTGTGAATTCCCACAAAAATAATTTGTCTGCACCCATGCACAGCAAACCATCACCTCCCTCCAGCAGACCTGAACAGGAAGATTTCAGCTCTTTTGCAGGCAGGTGCCCGGCACAATGCTCAGCCCAAGCTGTGCACTAGGGTTTTTTCCTCCCTCACTGCAGGCAGCATGGTAATCTAATAAGCAAACTGATGTTTTGAAGGCTACAACGTCAGCAGAGGGAATGTAGTAGCAAGGAGGGGAAAGTGTCATGCCAGCGAGCAGCTTTCACTGCGTGATGTGAGGCAGGGAAAGCTTCCAGAGGAAAAATGCCACTCCCAGCTAAAAATAAAGTCAGCCCAGGAAGCCTAAATCTAGCAGCTTGTCTGCTGCTAACTGAAGCAGCACTGGCTGAGAGAAAAGATATTGATCGGCTTCTGCAAGGAGGTAACAGAATGCCTTCTGCATTTGAATACATTTCATATTTACTAGTTTGTGATGGAGTACAAATTGTGACGACTTGGCTGTTTTGACAGCAGGATGAGATCTTTTCATGCAAATAGTAGAGTTGAAAGCTCAAGATGACATCTATCTGAAGGGAATGATTTCCTACCTGAGAGATGGAGGCTTTGGGTTCGGAAACCCGAGTTCTGCTCACAGATTCCTGCAAGGGCTGGGTATTGGGGCTTGACTCTCTCCTGAAACTGATGCAGGGTTGCCCTCTACCCCCCTGCCTCCACTGCAGAGAAAACTACAACTTGCCTGCCTCCGTATCATGGAGGCTACATGGTGTCCTGCTTACAAAAAGAACTTCTCTCTGAAGGCATTAAAACCTGCTTTCAGTGCACAACCATTATTGAAGGAGTGACAGCATCACCCATTCGCAGGCTTCTCAGGGACAGTGACAATCTCACTCATCATAAATGCCACTCTGGGGGTGGGGGGGAATTTAAAAGGCAAAAATCTGTGAGAGGCGTTTATTATGCAAACAAGCCAGAAATAGCTAATGTACACATTGCATTGGAACGAATACATGACCAAAATCACTCTGGGGACCTCCCTGTCGCTTAACAGCCACTCAAAATTATGGCCTCAAAGTTTATGGAGCCATTAGGGGTTCCCAGGCACGTTGTGGCTCTCCATTCATTTGGGAGCTTTATGAAATAGCTACAGTGCACGGTGCTGTGTACACCTGCAGCCTTCGTGTAATGACACTCACACAGCGAGGGGCCATCAGACTTCTGCACATGGAGAACGAAGTGACAGAAAGGAGCAAGGAGACCACATTGTATCTGCACAAAGGATAGATCTTCCCTTTATATTTAGCAGCTTATGTCGGCTATTCGCATTCTATTTTATCCCAGAAAAGCCCTTAAAGAAAACCACTTGT
Source organism: Dicaeum eximium (assembly GCA_013396995.1). Taxonomy (NCBI): domain Eukaryota; kingdom Metazoa; phylum Chordata; class Aves; order Passeriformes; family Dicaeidae; genus Dicaeum; species Dicaeum eximium. The sequence goes on from VWZP01004948.1 coordinate 460,047, forward strand.
GGTAGAAACCAGCACCACAGAATTCACCAGAAACGATGCCCCTGTTTCCGTGCATCCCTCTGACAGCGCAGGGTGCTGTGAGCAGGACAGGCTCCTTTAACAGAACAATCGACAGCAAGATTACTGCTAAGCCTTTTTCAGAAACACAGACATTTCCTAGGGCAAAAGAGGTTCCTGGTACAAAAGGTGGAGGGAACCTTTTGTCATGATAATCTCAGTCATTTTTGCAACACGCCAGATTCCCCGGCAGCGTGGTGAGTACAAGCGTGTGAGACTCGACGCCTGCTGGAGTTGTAGCAATGGGGAGAGAAAAGCTTAACACTCATGGCACTGTTCCCCGTATTCAAAGGCTCTCAGAGGAAACTGCCAGGAAAGCAAATATGGTTTTAAGCGGGGATGTCTCCAGAGACATAGGAATCTTTTTACTGGATGTTCTGAATACAGTTGTGAGTCTCAGAAATCCTGATAAGAAAGTTCCTGCTGAGATGTTCTGTTGAAGTTAAAATGTCTGTACAGAGCCACGGGAAATCAGCAAATAAAATGTGCATTAGAGACTCACCATGCACATTTTAAAGCCTTTGGAGAATTGTGTTACGTGCAGAAGGGGAAGAAGAATTTATGGAGATTTACAGAACTGGTAAACATATTTATTTTGATTATGAATATCATAACCATGTATGTTGCACACGAGTACTAATCCATGCAGTAAGCTGGGAGGATTTTGCTGTGTTTTCTGTGGCTGCTTATAAAAAATAAAAAAATTGCTTCATTGATTTGTGACCTCATCTCCTTTACTCAGCCATGACCCCTTTACTCCTCTCCTGCATTCAGCGGTGACTCAGAGATTTCCAAAGCATGAGGACTCTCAGTTCCCAGGATATACCTTTAATCCATCTCTAATTTTAATGAACCGGAACGGAACAAGGAACAGAAAAATGTGATTGAAAACGGGGTCAGCTTCTCCAGAGGTTCTCTGATGGCTGGGGATTAGGAAACCCAGCTACAGCATAGCAGTATGCTGCTGCCGTGGTGCCTGCAACTCATTTTAGCCCAGAAAATTCATTTTAGCCCAGAAGCATCTTGTGTTTCAAAAACCCACTTTGGCTGTGCCTTTAGCACATGAGGCAGACAATGACACTCTCAAAGCACTTGTATGCATACAGTTTATATCTACTGTCATCAAAAATGTAAAAAGGGGATGGGAACAGGAAGAGATTTTGGGATTTCAGTATGTGCAAAATCAGTTGATGCCTGTCCTGATGCCACCTTGGGCAAACCACTCCCTGTGCAGCTGGGGCAGCTTCATTCCGGTGCAGGAACCTCTTCATGCACAGCTGGGGAGTGAGGAAAGAAAGGGACAGCCAGTAACAAATTAAGGTCTAACAAGTGCAGGACAGCAGAAATCACTGCCAGATGTTTGCAAAACATTACCAATGCAACTATGAGCTGTAAAATGTAGGGGGTCAAAACCAGGCCTTGCTTCATCAAACTGGTTTTTGGAGAAGAAAATGGACATTTGTGGGGAAAGGAATGCAAATGATTAAATAAAGGTGAAATAGGAGAAAAATACCATGTATTTGTACATAATTTTGTAGAAATGGGACAACAGAGGGCTTTGCTGCAGTCCTTGAGATGGCTAGCTTTCCCTTTGAGACACAGGGAATTCGTGTAAACAGGAAACAGTGAGCAGCTCGGTCATCACAAAGGTAAACAAAACTGCTTTGGCCTGGCCCTGATCTATATAATGACACATTTATATGGTCTAGATAAGACAATCCAGAGGAGTGACTTTGCTCTAATCTAGCCACCTGATTAATATGTCTGCAGTTAGCAGGACATAGGACTCAATAAAGGCAATGAGTGGGAAGGAGATAAGCAAGGGCGCAGGGATGTGTTTGTTCAGGTGTTAGTATGACAAACATTTTACACCTGCAGTCTTCTTTTGTTTTTAATAAATTCCCCTCCCATTTGGTGAAGGTTCAGGTCTCCACTGCTGCCTCTTCAGCAAAGCACATAAATGGCTTTTCTAGCATCAGGGCTTGACAAAACAACTGGAGAGGCTCATTTATGTGCCCCATGGGCATTCCATCGCCAGGCAGCCTGAGAGACATCTCACCAGAAATGGGAATTACTGGGGTAAACTCTGCCTCATTTTATGAGCCAGGCTCTCATTCAATCCACACCAGTAAAACCCCTCAGCACAGTAGAGGTGACATCTGGGAGAAGCTGTGCTGCCTCCAGTCTCAGTGACTGATGGGAGCCCGTGGCAATAAGGATCCCTGAAAATCAGACTAGTGGCTTTTATCCTTTTTTATATTTTGTTTTCAGGGGATTTCCTAAAATGGAAACATTATCTTACTAATTCTTCAGCCACAACAATCCTGGAGAAGATTTTTGGCTTATTAAAAATAATGTGGTATGTCAGGCAGTGCCTAGCTAACAAGCTAACATCAAATAAACTCTATTTAAAAAACTAAGTTGATAAAAAATAAAACCTGATTTTCTAGATCCTTTATGTACTTTAGAATCACTTAGCATCATGATAATGGTATAATAAGTGGTGTAAAATTTACTAGGCTTTTTTTTCCCCTTGTTTTCCTTTTGTATCAATGCAAAAGTCTGCAGCTGGCAAGAAAAGAAAATTGGACCACAATAAATATCCTGTATCTCTGTGAGACCCAGTTCTGCTGTGGACCTCTGCTGTTCCTGAAGTCCACCTGAAACTTTTTAAGATTTCAAGGCAGACTGAACCCCACTTGTTTCTCCATTCTGGGGAGAATAAAGAAATAGGGAGAGGGGATGTTTAACCCTTGCTCACTGAGGCTTCAGGAGATCCCAAAGATGAAGTGTGTGTCTGCCAGTGAGTATGCTTTGGACAGCCCATAGGAAGGGGTCATGGATGACTTGTTATCAGCCTGCTCCCCATCACCATTCCTTTTCCCTGACAGAGAAACTGCACAAGGCCTGGCTAATGTGTGGGACAGACTGACAGTCCCTTGGCAGACAGCAGCAGCAGCTTAGTGGGAGGGCAAAAGAAACATTAAATAAAAAATCTTCAGAAAGGATTAGAGGAAGACTAAATGTTCAATCTTAAAAATGCAAGAAGATTTAGGTTAACACAATTTCTCTTCTCCCTATCATCTTTTGAGTAAGTTCAGTGAAATCCTGTCCCTGGTTCTGACAGGAAGATTTATACTGATTTTGGTGGTGATCTACAATGTCCCCTTCTGCATACTCAGACTTTGTGTCTTCTGTACTTTTAGCATGACTGAAAACTGCGTGCCAGAAAATTGGTGAGGGCAATCTAGTGTAACAGCCATACCCAGCTCAGGATCTGGTCCTGCCTTTCTTAATTGTCTTTTGTGGCTTCACAAAAATTCTGGGAAAACTGACCACAAAAATGAAAGGGTGTGAAGAAGCAATTTAAACTCCAACATCTGCTGCAGTTTTCAGCAAGATGTTAACAAAAAAATCTCAGGACAGCATCTGATCTCTCCTCTCCTCTCCTCTCCACTCCTCTCCTCCCCTTCCACCCAAGAGGCTGCCTTTGCTCTGTATCCCACGCAGGACAGTGACCAGGGCAATCCATCCTGCTCTTGGCAGCAGTGGTCCCATAGGAGCAGTGGTCAGTGCAAGCTCTGGGTATGTGCCTGCACGCCTCTGCTTTGATGCTGCAGATGTGAATGCTTCTCCTTACTGAGAATTACCTTCCATCCATCCTGATTTGCTGTTGCTGTGAATTCAGAAAGGGGCGACGTGACCAACAGATGATACAGGGGTGATTTAGTGAACTGGCAATGAAAGCAGTGAAAGAAACAGGAGGGAAAAGAGAGTTTCTTCCACAAGACAGAGAGCTTCACAGCAAAATAAGGGACATCTGGCCGAGATGTGGCTTCATCAGCAGAGATACCAGCAGCACAGCATGAGCTTCCCACCAGCTGGAAACTGCAGCGTGTATCCCTGGTTCTGGGTGTCCCTCTGACAGCTCACTCTGCAGCCCCACAGCTACATCTGCCCTCCTATTGTTTTCCATGCTCAGGAGATCAGCCTCACAGAGATATGCCTGTCCTCACATCACAGTGCTGTCGTCCCCATGGATCCATTCAAGATCTGGCCTTTTATACTGGCTCTTGTTCAGTTGTAGAATTTCTTCTAAACAAAGCCACCCATACTGCTGGGGGAAGGGCAAGCAAAATGAGCTATTACTCTGGAGATAGATAGAAAACAGGATTCCCACTGAGTTAAGGGGATAGAACCTGCCCAGAGGTTCTGACCAGAAGAGATCAGAGCCTTGGTGCGTCTGCACAGCGTCCAGCCCCTGGTGCAAGGCTGTCAGTGCCTTGGAGAACTTACAAACAGCTATTCCAGCCTGGAAAAGGCAGCATCTGCCAGGCACACTGTATGGGCTGCAGCTTCTGTAGTAGCTGGGAGTGGGGTCTGTGCTTCAGTAAGATGTTATTTAAACCCAGAGAAACTTCAAGGCTGGAAAATATAACAGGGTTTACCAAAACACAGCACATATCTTGCAGGGCATGCCATGTTTTTCCCAAGGGTCTTACTAGCCTGCAACCTAGGCATCATCTCTCTTCTTCCCAAGCCTCCTGGAAAAATGACTGCCTGGTTTCACCAGTCTCTTTCTTGGACATTGAGATGAGAATGGAAGAATTTTGGCAGATCAGGAATTGAGCTTTCCCCAGTGGATTTTTAGGACATGACACTCTGTAGTTCTGGCCCCTTCTTTATCTAGCTTTGTGTGTGTGAGTGTGTCTGAGAGAGAGATGTGTTTGCATGTGTTGAGCAAACAAATAGCTTTAATTCACCTATTTCCATATCAATCATGGCAGAGGCTGCCATTGCCAGGCGCTCCTGACAGCTGCAGTGGGTGTGCATGGCTTGCAGCAACACATCTGCAGGGGACCAGCTGGGAATTGCAGGGCTGGAAACTGCCTCAGTGCCAGTGCACACACCTGCAGTCCCCTCCGGGTGTCCCTGCACAGGAAAGCAATGGCTGCAGGTTAGGCAGGGCACAAAAACAGATCTGGAGGTGATGAGAGACTTCACAGGAAAAGGGGTTCTGTTTTGGGGTCACCAGGGTGGGCAGCAGAGAGGTTCATCCACCTTCTGGCTGTGCTGCAGCTACATCTTTTCAGGGCCAAAACCTTCGACAGCCACTCAGGGTGTCTGAGATTATGCAAAGGCTGTTTTCATGAAAAAGCAGAAATATCTGGGCCAGGGTCCACCATCTCAAAGCAAACACCACTGAGTGATCCCAAAAGTGGACAGCAACACCACAGAAGACATGACATGCTTGCTTTACAGCCACACACCTTTGCAGCACTCATCCACTGAAGTGAGGCTGAGGATCAGATCTCCATAATTGTGTTTTTATACAGTAAGAGGATATTCTTCAAGTGGTACAATCAAATTCCCGCTCAAAAGAACACGTACAAAGGAAATAAGTAATCTTCCCAGTGTTTACATTCATTACACTCAGTAATTCTGCACTGGGCACTTCTCAGACCTAAGTTTTGAAGGGCAAACACAATTTGACTGGGTTTGTTCTACTGGAAGAAAGAAAAACAGTTTGGGCAAATTAAGAACAAACCTTAAGCCTCAGCTGAGATCTCAAATTAGGTTTTAAAGTGAAAAAAAAAAAAGATCCAAGCAATTATTTTGTCTCGTTTATTGTTGTCTCTGTCTTTCCAAACCTCGGGTTGTTCTGGAAGCAGAAATAATAGGAAATATATCTTTAAAAAGCTTGAGTTTATTAAGAAGACATAGTTCAACTGAAGATTTCAAGTCTCTGCAATAAAAATCAGTAAAATCAGAATAAAAATTGACCCAATCTTTTTTTTTTAACAAAAGATGGCCCAATTCTACTGCAAAATTCAGATCTGAGGACAGATTTTGGATACTGTAAATGTGTTAGCTTTGCAGTCAAAGTTCACTGTATCTTATTACCAAAACAGAGCGGTCACGAAGTTTTAACCTGGATCAGCAGGTTAAATTCCTTTTCAAGGGCTACAAAGTCCTTGAGAGATCTTGGCAGCCTGGGATACCAGGGGTCTGCATCTGGTTCTTCTGGTTCTCTGCTGTTTTTGTCAAAAGTCATTTCCTCTTCAGCTTCTGCAGTGGGGCAGGGACATAGCCCATGCAGTTACCAGTAGCACTTGCAGACCTGACTTTGATAGATTCTCCCTGGGTGAGATGAAAGGGAGAGAACGCTCACCAGGTGATGCTATCATTATCAGCCAGCTGCCAGAATCATAGGGGCACATTGCACTGGACTTTCAGCTCCCAGCAGGGAGCATGGGCACTTTTTCCCATGTATGATCTGTGACTCATATGCAATGAGTCACTCCTAACAAATAAAGTTTTTTCGATGGCAGCAACACCACCCCATTACTCTCCTGAGCATAACTGCAAGAGAGTGAAGCCAACCTAATTACCTCTTCCCCCAGCCAATGATCATCACTGGATCTGAAATGATTCACAGCCGGCTTTGATCCTCACCAGTCCCGCACACGCTGCCTTCCCGAGTGGCTGCACAAAGGGCTGGCTGGCTTGTGAGACTCTCACCAGGCTTGCAGGGACAGGTGGCAGGGACACAGGCTGTCCCCATCCCCTGGCCATGGGGGCTGTGCACGGCTGCATGTGGTGGGGATGGTTTGGTGTGAGCTAAATGCATCTCCCCATGGTCAGACCTCGGTGTGGACAGCGGTGGGTGGGTGCAGCTGCGAGAGGAGGAGGAAGGAACAGGGCTGCTCCCAGCCTCTCCTGCCACAAACTCACCACTTCACCTTTGCAAGCTGCAACAACCATGGCAACGAGGACAGATACGCTGAAAACAAAATGGATTCAAGGTCCGGCATCAAAGGGGAGCAGTTTCTACCCATGCTGCTCTCAGAAGGCAAGGCTCCACAGCAAATTTGTGGTTAGCCTCCTGAAAGCCCCTGGGCAGTGCTCAGCCAGTCTGATCTAGACAACAAGGACATTTCCTATGCTTGGGTTGGGGGATTCTTTGCTTTTCTAATCTAGGGGAGGGTTTGGGGCAAACAAGGCAAAGCCCAGGTGTCCCTGGGCTTTCTCCTCCCATATGCCCTGCAAAACAGCAGCACTGGAGCCTAAGATCACACAGTTGCTGGATAGCATGACTGGTGTCAAATGCTCCCTCCCTTCATAATCATTAATAACTTCACATGACTGTGATCTTTGTTTTTCATGCCATTCATCAACCAGTTATGCGTGAAGAAGACAAATAAAGGTGTTATTGCCCCTCACACTGACCCTCAATATCTGTATCCCAAGCAAACTTCACAAAGGTCAGTGAGGAGAAGCAGGCCTGAACACAAGGGAAATCTAGAGGACTAGGGAGGGAGGAAGCCCTCATTGCCTACAGGAAAGGTCCTTCTGTGCAGCAGTGTTCCTCAGTGATTTCATGAAGGATGCTCTTTCTCAATGCATTATGAAGCTGGCTTTTCACTAGCCCTGAGCTAGGGAGCATTGGAGGAGGTGCTTATGCAGATGCTCCCAGGCAGAAGTTCAGGGATGCATCCTGCTGTACTTTCAGTGCTGAGTGGAGCACAGCTCAAGGTTAGCCTGCAGCCTTGCTGCAGAGGGGAATTTGGGACATGACTCAGGAATTCTGCATCAGCCAGTCCTCTCCCCCACTATGCCCAAAACAGCATCTTCAGTTTCAGGAGCCTTTGAGCAGGTGCCCAGTGAATCCAGGATTGAAGTGGTTCAGCAAGGAAGACCTGGAAGACAGCAGGGAAGAGGAACACATGCTGCAGCTAATCTGTACAGCCCCCAGACTCCCCCACAGAACAGGGCACCCCACACACAGAATAGGCTGGGGGAAGAGTAGGCCTTGTTGTGACCAGGAGGAATGGTGATGAAAGACATCTGATAGTGTCTGTAGCTGTGTGCCATCTTTTCTGACAGGATGTTGTTGTCTTTTGTGTTCTGACTTTGAGACTCTCCCCTATTTTTTCTAAACAGCAGCATCACAATTAATTGCAAAGCACTGTGTGGGAGTACCAATTAGCACTTTCACTGAATGGTACTAGGATATATTTAAAACCCTTTATGGGGTTATGCATATTTTTAACTCTTGGAAGAAACTTTGTTTCCAGGGAAGTACATTGCTGATGAGACCAGCTCTGTAAATAACAGCAAACCCAGCTTTTTCAAGGTGGGAATAATTTGATACTCAGAGTGAGCAGGAAGCACAGAGCTTCACAGCCTATTTGTGTTAGTGCCAACCTCCCCAGGAGCACAGAATGCAGCACCATGGAGCAATATATACTCTCTGAAAGCAGAAACATACCTATATGCTATGGCAGACACATGACTTTTAGGGAACAATTCAGTTGGCATTGAATCCAGCTTTTGCTGTGAAAACTAAGTAGTTTGGATGCTTAAATTTTACAGTTTCTAGCTGAAAGAAATACTGCTTCTTTTTAAAAGCTGAACTATCATCTGTCTGCCTGAGTTTGGAAGAGGCTGCTGAGAAAGCCAGAAGACAAATGTTGTGAGGTGCAGAACTACACTGCAAATACAACAGCACTTGTGTTTCTCTCAAAGTCCTGACTCCACAGACCTTTACAGAACAAGCTCAGCTCTCTATAGACAAAATTATGTTTTTTCCTCCAGTTTCAGAGAAAGGTTTAAAAGAGCTGGGACTAAAAGCTCAAGAACTAGAAAGTAAATGAAAACATGGTTAATCACCTTGGTTTTGAAGGTGTATAGTAGGCAGACCCCTCAGTGTTAATCCTCAAAGCTGAGTGTGCCCCTATAACTTTCAGCACTTACATATGGAAGGGCTCATCACTTCGGGGGAACTGGACTCCTCACACTGCCCAGCCCATCCTGCCCCCTCATCCCTGCAGGGGGAAGAGCCTGGCTTCTGGGACATCCTGCCTCCCTCCCTGCAGAAGCTTTGCCACAGCACTTTGGTACGGGCTGCACGTGAGGAAAAAAATAGCACATGATTTTCAGCTGTGGCACGTGAAATCAAAAGTGCAGGGAAACAGCATAAAGAGAGACTGAGACAGGGATGAGAGAGAGGACAAGCCACATATTATTATTAACACAACAGGCTAATTGAAAGGATGTATTGGTTTTGAGGTTTTTTTCCCCCTAATGAGAAGTCAAGTGCCACCGGATTTTTAATTTTGTGCATCAGAACCTTTGTTACCATCTAGAAGAGGAGACCTTTATAGCAGGGTCTTGCTACACATCCAAGGCAACAACACACAAAGGCTGGTGTGAGCAGCATTTCTCCTGGGTGCCATGCAAGGCATCCTGATGAGCTGAGGGAGACAGAGGCTTCACTCCTCTCTCTGGAGAGCTGTTACCACTGCTGTGCTACTGCTCTGCCCCTCCTTGCCCTAAGCTCAGCATTGCTGCTGGAATTTAGTGGGGTGGGACAATGGAGAGTAATAACCAAAAATTCACTAAATAAGGAGGGGACCAGCAGGTAAATCTATCCCTATCAACCCAGAGGTGCAGCCTGGTGATCTTTTGGGCAGCATGTTGAGAGCATCAGGGCTCTGGTAGGCTGCAGTCGCCTTAACCTGTCAAAGAGTTAGCTCACATTGCTAACAGGCTGCAGCCCTGCTTTAGCTCTGACTTACAGTGACTACTCTGCCAGTGATGGCACCTGGGCACTGCTAAACATAGACTGGACCTAGTTTATGGGATGTAATTGTGCTTTGGAATTGTGATGGTCTGCAGAGTGAACTGAGGGGAAAAAACCCCACAGCCTCAGAGAAGGGCATGCAAACCTCTCAGAGGCTTAGAAAAGCTGTATTTGCTGGTTGAACTACCATGACCTTTGGGCTACATGAAAAGTTGGGACGGATGAAGGTTCAAAGCAGTGGCAGAAGGAATAAATTGGAAAGGGGGCAAATAGAAAATAGGAAGTGAGCAGGCAAAAAAAGGGAGAGGCAGAGAGTGAGGGAGGATCATGCCACTAACAGGATCTGGAAAGCATCACCAGTGTACAACCACAATCTCAATCATTCTCATTTATTTTAACTTTTTTTTTATTGCTCCATCACAGTTGCTGTTCTGTTCCAAAACTTAGCAGTTCCAGTAAAAAAAAAAAAAAAAAAAAAAAAACCCAAACCAAAAAAAAAAAAACTTACTTAGGCAAACCTCTACGG